>CM062806.1:295560107-296160107 GCA_031772625.1 Pinus tabuliformis
TTGCCATTTTGTAGGATCTCGGTGTAGCTGGGCCAGTGAAAGAGCAAGGAGCTGGGAGCAAGCAGCAAGGAGAGAAGATTGGATCAATCATTAGCGAAAGACATCGGTTAGTGGATCTCTTTCTCCCCTATTTTACTTTCATAAAGAAGAAATCTTAGATAGCTTTGCTTCGATTGTTGCTGAGGTACTATCACCCTTAGAGTGGGATAGGGTCATTCCGTATTGGATACTTTTCCCAACAACAGCTGGGAAGAGTCTAAGCCTATGGGCACCATCTGTGTAACCATATGTTCGACATCCTATGTCAAACTCAAACAAGAATGAATCTGGGTCTTTTGATGCCATGTCATAAAAGTTTGGTAACATAGATGGAGGTATGTTTTTCATTTTTATTTCCTCATCATGATTTTCTCCTAGTCCTTGAATAGGAAATTTAAAGGTTGACTCTTCCTCCTCTCTTCGATCTTGATTTTGTAGTCCTCTTGCTGATCCTCCTCCTTCCTCAGCCGTTTTGATAGGTTCCTCTGTTGCTTTAATTTCTTGTTCAGTGTCACTTGTTTCAAAGACAAGTTGTTTTAGTGATTTTTCTCCTTCTTGAGATTTTTCAAAATCAGTAGGTTCAAGGAGAGATTGTTGAGTTATTTTACTACTTTCTCTTTTTATAGAGGATTCAGGGAGATGTTTCTTCTGTGATTCGTGTGCCAATAGAATTTGTCTCTCAATGAGTGTGAGTCTTTTCCCTGATTTCTGTTTATCCTCTAATTTTTGTATGGTGACTTTCCCAGCTAGTGTTGTGTCTCAATTTTTCCTAAAGGGTCTGCTCTTAGTGGTAGGTTAGTTTTTGGATGGGGGGTTTTTATGAATCTACCTTTATCATCTTTAGATCTAGACATAAGTAAACGTGACTTCTAAAATGATGAATTAAAATTAAATCTATGTTTTTGTTTGTTTTGTGTTTATTTTTTATTTTTTTATATTTTGTTTTTAAAAATCCTCTAGCTGCGCCTCCCCGACAATGGCGCCAAAATGTAGTGACCAATACAAGGGTCTAGATTAGACTAAATTTAATGTCAACCAAGGTAAGTAAACTTAGAGGCACATGTCTAAAATTTATAGACCTAAAAGGTTCTCATCTACCTAGATAAGTGTCTACTGTGATAGGCTACGACACTCTTTTACAAGAGATTGGAATATGTTTCCTTTCACAATTTAAACACCTATATCCTCTAGTTCAATTAGTTTTTCTAAAACAGAGTGTTATTAGTCTGAGTCTTCAACCCTCTTACAAGGATATAGTTCACAAAAACTCTTTCCAACTAACACACTAAGCATTCATGAAAACCAAAAACTCTTTTAAGCACACTAAAACTTAAATTCATGAAAATGGAGTCCATAGAGATACTTTGAAATTCAATGTTCAATTAAACCTTTTACAAGATCTTGTTCAATAATTTAGCAATTGAATTTTCAAGCTATCGCCATGAATCATACAATAACACTCGCCAGAACTTCCAATTGAATTAATAAACTCACAAGCAAGGAAATAACATCAAACGTTATTCAGATCTGAAGGCTAAATCATATGGAAAAGAAATGTCAGTGTACCAATCTTCACGTAGGGCCCTTCCACACTTCGATGGCACACTTAGAAAACTTCAGGTGATGAAAACCTTAACACATAAACACTATAGTTGATCAAAAACTGCCTGTGAATAAGTTCCGGAAAATCAATTACATTCAAGAACAGAGTTCCGAAATACACAGTCTTAAGTCTGCTCTTGTCTCCTCCAGAATTTCTCCTAGTTATTACAATTTACATCCAAACGTACATGCATTATTGCTTTAGACGTTTCTGCTTTTACAATCAAAAAGGCTAGGTCCATTTTTTTATAATCCTAACTTATTTCTAAAACAAAATGAAATAAGTTTAGGTAACTTCAGATTTTTGCTGCTTTTACAACCAAAAAGGCCGGGTTTGACCAGCATTGACCATGTACTCAGGAGCTCCAGATTTGATGCTGAATAGATCTTCCACCATGTATGTACATCCTAGATCACGTCCTTATCCTCTGTTTCAATTTTCCTGCCATGCCACGTGTCACAACATAAACCAATTACAGGAATTCATGACATCCCGTAATTTTGTTGAAAATTTCCAATTTTTTAACATAAAAATCCACAAATTAAATTTAATGTAAAATAAAAATTATAATGCTTCATTAATCAATTTCAATGGACTATGAGGGGTTTATGGGAGAAAATGATAGATAAATGATGGATTTTTAGAAGAAAAGAATGGCAATAAAATACTACCAACAGTAACCTTATGAAACACCTTGTAAGGGCCATAGTACTTGGGTAATAATTTAATATCTTTCTTAGCTTGTCTGAGGGGCATTTTCTTGTATGGTTGTAGCTGTAAAAGTACCCAATCATCGGCATCAAAACTCCTTTCATTGTGATGCAAATTTTCCTATTGTTTCATTTCATTTTGCACCAAACTTAGCTTATCCATTAGGGGAATTTTGAGGTCTAAAATAGGCCTCCTAAGGAAATTATAAGCTAATAGTGGAAATGATAAAATAAGATTATATTACATCATCAAATTTTAGAGGGAACAAAGAAAAACTATTTTTTAACTAGTATTTTCAACTTATCTCCCTATGGGTTTACTCAAATTTCGAGCGGAAACACTCGTTGGATGAAATATTTAATTCCTCATCTAAGAAGTACCCATGTTGCATACTTTCAATAGACTATGTTATACGAAAAATGAGAAATACATGAAAAACGCGATTGCAATATTTTTTTTTCATGTATTTCTCATTTTTCGTGTAATAAGGTCCATCGAAAGTATGCAACATGGGTACTCCTTAGATGAAGAATTATATTTGGAATCCAACAAGTATTCTGACTCGAAATTAGAGTAAAACCTTAGGGAGATAAGTTCAAAATAAGAATTGAAAAAGTAGTTTTATTATTTGATTAGTTTTTAACCTTTTTACTTTCTACTCCAGAAATGGTGAATCATCCCCCGTGGTTGACATCATCATCTTGAATCCTATTGGTTCTTATACATTTTATTTTGGTTGTACATTTTTCTTAGGAGGCCCATTTTAGACCTGAAAATTCCCCGTAATGCTTTTAGTGTTGAATAACGTGTTATTGATGCTCGATGTGATCTTCCACTTCTTGAACCTTAGAATTATCTCTTAAATATGATGTGATGGAGGGTGGATGATATCCATAAAGTTCCATAAATGAGGTCATTTTTGTTGCGGTATGGAAGAAAGTGATATACCATCATTCTAATGGGAGCATCTATATGATCCATTGTGTGTTTTTTATCAAATCCAAAAGAATGAATATTTTCTTCCAATTTTTTTTTACTATCTTAGTTTTCCCATGAGATGAGGATGATAAGATGAGCTATGATATATTTGAGTACCAAGATAGGAAAATAATTATATCTCAAAATTTCCAGTGAAAATGGGATCTCTATCACTTACAATACTCTTTGTGTTTCCATGTAACTTCTGAAATTTTTCCATAATGTAGTAGCGATTGTACTCGATTTGAAAATATGAGATAGTGCACAAAAGTGTTCATACTTGGTAATTATATCAACTACCACCATGATGGAACTCTTTACATTAGAATTTAGTAAACCTATGATAAAACCAATTAAGAAAACTTCCCAATGCCAAATTTGAATGACTAATGGTTGTAAAAGAATGGGGGTGTTAATTTTCTCAATCGTAATTTGTTGGATAACCAAACATTCCACCAAAAAATTTTGAATATCAAATTTAGGTGCATCCTAAAAAATCCTTCTTTTCCATGTGGTAAGTTTTTAAAAAACTTGAGTGTCATCCTATAAGAGAGGTGTGTTATTCTAAGAGGACCCTTTGTTTCATTTGGGAGTTCTTACATAGATATTGTCGACCTTTGTACCAAAGTGAATACTTTTTCCAAATATATGAATCAGATGCACTTGGATCTTATTACAACTTTTAAATGATTTTCCATATCTCTTCATTATTCTTCCATTCATCCATTATTTCATTTATCTAATCAGGTTGGATAATAGAAATGGCACAGAGAAATGCTTCCACATCTGCATCCCTTCCTGAGAGTGCATCTACAACAACAATTTTCTTCCCTTTTTTTAGATGATTTCAAAGTCATAATCCGACATCTTTGTGACCCATTTGTGTTTCTCTTCTGAAGATAATATTTTTTCTAGGAAGTATTTAAGACTATCATGATCTAATTTTTCCTCGAAGTGTCTTCCCATTAGGTAAGGGTGCCATTTTTTCAGTGCATTTAGTACTTCCAATGTTCCCTTCTCTTAAATAGGTTTCTATAAATATTTCCATTTATTGGAAAAATTTCAAAATAAATGGGTCTTCCTTCACATTAAAACACCAACAATGTCATTTCCTTAGGTATCACATTCCGCATTAAAGGTTTTTGTGAAGTATGGTGTAGCTAATACTGGAGCTTGAAATATTTCTTCTTTAAGATGTTCAATGGCCTCAGTTGCTTTTGGAGTCCACAAAAATGACAATTTATTTAGTAATGTTGTTAGAGATGCTACTATCTTCTCATAATTCTTAAAAAACTTGCGATAATACCTTATCAACTCGAGAAATCCTCGAAACATACCTTAAATTTGTTGTGATTTTCCATTCCTTAATGTGTTTAATTTTGTTAGGGTCTCCCTTAACACCCTCATGGTATACAATATGACCCAAATATTCCACTTCCTGTACCCAAAATAAGAATTTGGAGGAATCTGCATACAATTGTTTCTCCTCCAATAGTTTGACAGGCTAGGCAACATAATGAACATGATCTTTCCAAGGCTTGTTATAAATTAGTATATCATCAAAAAAATAGTAACACGAATTTTATAAGGAATGGTTTGAAAGTGGAATTAATCAAACCTTGAAATGTGGAAGGTGCATTAGTAAGACCAAAAGGCATTACCAAAAATTCATACTGACCTTCACGCATTCTAAATGTTGTTTCCAAATTGTCATCTATCTTCATTCCAATTTTATGGTTTCCTCTATGAATATCTAGCTTTGCAAAGTAAATTGCTCCATGTAACTCATCCAACAATTCATCAATGACAAGGATGCGAAAATTATATTTAATGGTGATATTGTTGAGCTCTCTATAATCTAGACACACATGCCCTTTCCCATCCCTCTTGAACACCAATATTACTAGAGAAGAGAAAGAATTTTTGCTAGGTTGAATTATACCCGTCTCTAGCATTTCTGCGACCATATATTCAATTTCACTCTTTTGAGCATAAGGACGTCTATAAGGTCTAATTTTTGGAGGTACACTTCATAGAAGTAATTGAATAGCATGAACATGATCACAAATATATGGGAGACATTTAGGAGTCTCAGATACCCTAGAATTATTATTAAGGACTTTTTAGAGATGTAGAGAAAATGATGACTTAGATGTTTGAACATCTAGTGAACACAATTGCATAATTACCCATCATTGTTCCTTATTCAAAGGCTTGTTCATTCCATTAGAGTTTATTATCCTCCTATTTTTCCTTGTGATACCCTTCAACTCAATTTCGTTTCCTTTTGAGACAATTTTCAATAGACATTCTTGAAAATAAATATCTATCGCCCTAAGAGATTGTAACCATTGGAATGCTAATACAACATTCACAACACCCATTGTAATGGAGAGAATTGGGGTATTCAATACATATCCCCCCATGGTTATATTGATATCATGGCACTTCCCTCACTAATTTATATTTCCTACATTTGCAACCATCACTTGAAGCTGTTGTTGGAGGTAAAAAGTGATTCAAATCCTTGGGTACCTTACAATGAATAGAATTATGAGTACTACCTAAATCAATCAAGAATGCATTACAAGATATGGTTGGATTAATTTTTTTTTTTAGCCCTCGGGTTGGTTCCTGGTGTATATCTTCCTCTTTTCATGTTTCTTATTCCCTTTATTCCCTCTCTTCATAATGTATGCAAAATAATTTCTTCTAAGCACACTTATGACCATTAGTGTATTTTCCATCACAACTTTAACAAAGCCCTTTTTTTTTTTTCTTCTGGTTGTTGTGATATCAACCTTGTAGGTGGTGGGAAGATAAGAATGACAGCACTTCCATCTTTATACTTGTAAGTTGCAGACCTCCTTGTTGCCATAATTTTTATTTCAACTTTTCTTACCACCCTGAATTCATTCTCCAATGACTTAGGTTCCCAAAGTTGAACATAATGTTAGATGTTACGCTTTGACGTCCTTATGAAAAACTCAATGAGATGCTTCTATGGAATATCAGTTATCTCAATATTAAATATTTTCATGTCCTCAATGTGCTCCCCAAATAAACCCTTTTGTTTGAGATTGAATATTGAGGTAATGATTGGGTGGAGAGGTGAAGTCCCACTTTCAGTTAATCAACATTAAAAGATAATAAGATAAGTTTCTCACTTGTATACCTGGCACACTGAAAAGATGACTATTGTTGTTATGTGGTATGTGCATGTATTAGTATTGTTAATGGAGGGATATGTTATTCCTATCTATCTATGGTGATATTCTTTATGTATATGTGAATTTCTCATGGTTATAAGGAGGCTTGGAGTCCTTTTTGTCAAGCTAGTATGTTCATGAAGTGAAAATTTGTTTGTATAGTTTTGAGTGACTGCAAATTGTGGTTGGCTAAGTTATTATAGTGTATGAAATTCCATCAACTAGTATGTTATGGAAATTAAAGCTCTCAACATGTTCAAGATCCTGGTCATCCTTTCTAAGTAGGGATTGAGTATGATAAATCATATGGTGTAATAGTCAAACGTCATTAATGGAAATCTAATCAACAAGAAGGTGAGGTCGATATTTTTTCAAGAGGGTGGTTGCTACATTGTTAGGCAATTAGTGAAAAGGGGTTAAGGAATAAGTTGACAGCGGGAAAACCAATATAGCATCACTCTGAGTTGACTAAATGGTACTCAAATTCTTTGTTTAGTTAAGGCATGAGTTGATTCGATAGGTGATACCTTTTGCATAGTTATATAGGTGTCAAGTTTCCATGATGAACACTCAGTAGATGGCATGCGGCCATTACAGGCAAACCTAAATTGTTAGGGTACCTAATTCATCCAATTTTAATTACTAATGAGGTAGTGGTCTGTTCTCTACATACATGTATGAATTTTCCTTTATAGGCTAGAGGTCACTAAGGAGCATGGGACATATTCATTTTTTCCATCACAGACCAAAGTTACGAGGGGCTTTTTTAATTTCATGTATTAATCTTACTATTTTTTAGCCTAGATGAAGGTTTTCACTAGCTAGTAGCATTAAGTCTTTGTTGGCCTAGATTAGGTCTCTTATAGGTTAACTGGTTGGGTCATTTTCACTAATCTTGTTTAATCATGGTAAGTTGACTAGTTGGGTCATTTTTACTAATCCTTTCTAGTCGTCAAAGTTGACTAGTTGGGTTATTTTGACTAATCCCGTATAATCTTGCTAAGTTGATTATTTTTGGTAAATTGAGTATTGGTAGTAATTCAACTACTACTGATATGTTTACTATTGGTGGTAAGTTTTCAAGTAGTCATAAGTCGAAGTGATAGGTTGTCTTGATTTATTTTATCATGTTGACTCATCGAGTTTGGTCAACTAATTGGGCTATGTTAAAAAGAACTCAACCAACTGAGAATGAGAGTGCCTTTAAAATTTAATTTTGTTGGCTTTAGAGAAGTAGAAAGTTTATAACCCCATTTCCATAATGAGGAAATAGGGGTCAGATTAGGACAAAATAACACCTCCCATTTGGCTTAGACGAATTAATGGGGGTCGAGGTAATGTTACACTCTACTCCATTTCTCCAACTGACACTTATTTTAACCCTACCACTCCCTTCATCCCCCCTTCCTTTCTCTCTCTGGCTTTGTTCTTCCTTCACTCCCATTGTCTCTCACCCTCCTTTCCTCTCTCCCTTATCTCTCTCCCCCCCTCCACTCATCCGCTTCATCAAACCCTCCCTCTCTCTCTCGTCGCCACTTGTCCCCACTTCTTTCACACCCCTTTCTCTCTCTTACTGTCTCATCCAACATCTCTCACACACTTAATCTCCCATCCATTTCTCACTCTTCCCCACCCCTCCAACCACATTCACCTCCTATCTCCTCTCCCTCTCTACTCTGCTATATGTACCTTTCTCGTCCACTCACCCCCTCCATCTCATCATATTTATTTATATCTCACCCCCTCACTGAAGCATCACTCACCCTTATTCAACAATGTGTGTACATCTAAGAAGATTATTTGTGCTTTTCTAATTTATGTGTACTTTCAGAACAAAAGTGCATTCTTTTATGACTAAGTGATTACAATTGTGGTGTTTTGGAATGCAAACATATGAAATCTTTCATTTTGCATAATGCATATATATATATATATATATATCTCAATTTTTGACATTATTTGTTTATAGAATAAACAAATACATTGCCTACGAAACTATAAACACATATAGAGTTCATTGGGATTTTATTTTTTTATATATAGATAGATATATATAGTTTAGTACTTTTTATAGATTTTTGAATGAACATACATCAAAATCTTAAGATATATCCATCTATTATTTATGCCTTCACTTTTTGCAACTTAACTATTTAGAAAAGGATATAATGATGCTCTAGAAAACACAAAGACAAAGACCTACAATCTAAAAGTAAATCAAAATTGTTTGGTAATATTTAAAATGCATTCTTATTTTCGAGTAGAGATGTTCTCTATACCAATATGATCTTAGATGTTATCACATTATGTTACACTAAATAATAATAATAATAAGAATAATAATAAGTCAATGTTGGCTATAAAAAATATACTCCAATTTCCACCTTAATTTTAAGTCAAACTTGATACAAAGAGATAAAGTAATTGAAATTTAAAGGAGACAAATTACATTTAGTATGAGGGAGATACGTAATTCCTTCACTACTTAATATTGAGTTGACAAATGGTGTGCAAAGATAATATTATTAATATTACATGATATGTAATTCTTTCTATATTTAATTGACATGTAGGATTAAAAAAAATATTAATAACAAAAATATATTTTACTATTAGATATAAATATAACACATATATAGAGGTCTTATTCCATTAACTAGTTCTTTCTAATTTAAAGTATATATTTTACTATTACATATAAATAACACACACATAGAGACATCTTATTCCATGAACAAGTTATTTCTAATTCAAAGTATAGAGATTTGTAATTTCTTCAATGTGGAGTATATATAGAGAGAGGGAGAGAGAAAGTTATGTAAGTATTTTTTTAAATGTTAATAATAAAGGTAATTCTATATATCATAAAAAAGAAGTGAAAATAAAAGAATTCTTATAGTTAAATAATTTTATTATTGTGTTGTTCAAAATTATCATATATTTATTTTAGCTCTAGATTTAAATAGAGATAAGAGAATTCAAATGTCTTGAGTTGCAAATCTTTCTTTAGGTTTTGCACTAAAAAACAGATTTGGATATTGAGAGGTTTAAACCCTCTAAAAACCCAGCCATATAGAGTTAAGATGATTTATATTGATTTAAACATTAACTATATATATATAAAATATTAAGACACTTTTACCTACTTTATTGGAATACCTTGTGAAATTGCCATTATCAATTTTGAAAAAAAAATGTGCATATGAAAAAGGGCAATATATTTTTTAAATTTTACCCTTTTATAATAAAATTTTATCTTACTCAAAATTAATATCGAGAACACATCATTACTTTAAAAAAAAAAATATAGAAATTTTAGCATTATATAGTATTATCATAAATAAAAACCATATTTAAAAAAATAAATTCATTTTATTCCATTTTAAAACAATTGCTCCAAAACCTTATAAAAGAAAAATCCAATTGTTCGTAGAATGGCATAAAGAGAGTTATTTACAGTGCCTTCTCAAAAACCTTTCATATATACCAATCAGCGCCGTACGCATTAATGCGACATTCTAACATAAAAGAGACGGAGGCTGCTGTTGTCCCGTTGCCGGGACTTGCACTTTTCCTATTCTACACGTAGCTCCGCATTTTATAATGGTCAAAGGGAAGTCCGAGTAAACAATATATGTGTTCTATGTTAAGAAATTAATGATATTTTCAGAAGGACCACGGGAATAGCATCATGATAATACAGAGTAGATCATTTTCAAAGGAAGAAAAACATCAACGTACGCAAAAGAAAATGATAAATACGCTAAAGTTAGGGAAGATAGATAGATTAAAACAGATAAAACCTACCAGGTTAATGTCTCTAAAAAAAGTAAAGTTCCAATGCCTTATATTTGAGCTGGATTTACAGAATCAATACATCAGCTTCGCCAGCTTTTTGTGGTGAATTATCACTGTACCATAAAAAAATCGCAAAAATTTTGGAGTGGAATAAATTTGTGGCGATGGGAACACGATCCGTGCTTATAGTGATTCCATTCTCTCGCCCAACTCCATATTAGCGGTTGTCAAATCCTTCTTTGCCAAAAAAGAAATTATGTATTCAAAATCCACTCTCTCACAGGGAATGGTGAGTCCCATGTGGTGATGGAATCCATACTCTTCCTTGGCCGCCTCCAACAGCGATTGGAATAGAGGATAATTCAAATAAGACGTAGGAATTACAAATCGACTGCGGTCGCTTCCAACATACACAGCAAAGTGTCCTTTGGGAACATCAATTGGAGGGCTCTCATTGAGAAGCTCATATTCATTACAATCGCCTGCGAAAAAACTAATCTTCCTTTTTCCAGGAGAGCAGGCGTACAAAATAGTCCTTTGGGCATTTGCAAGCATCGGAAACTTGCTCCTTATCTTCCTAAAAAATTGTAATGGGCTTATCTTATTTCCCATTGAAACAATTTTCAGTAGAGGACCTCTGACACACGAATCAATATGGATTTTATCATCTATGATTCGGAACGAAATATAGCACAAAGTAATGGGTTGATATTTGTGCAAATTAGGGTTTCTGGAAGTGGAAAATTTAGAAAACCTCACTGCCGTTGTTCACGTTCTAGGGATGGACAAAATTCGCAAAATGGCTGTATTCGTTTGATAGTCTTGCTTGGTGCGCCATTGTGTGCCATTTACTCTCGGTTTGTTTACCCTCCCGGTTGGTTGAAATAAATAAATCACAAAGTCAAAGTCGCTCTTTGTTCATTTCAATCACGGCACGCATGATAGCGAACTATTCAGTGGGCTGGGAATTTGTGGGTATTTTAATAATAAAAAAAATGAAGGCATTAGTACAACAATATCGATGGTCGTTGCACGTGCAATGGAGTTGTTGGCTAGTTTTGAATTCAATGTTGGGCGGCCTTGATTAGACATGGATATAAATTTATTCTGTAAAATGATTTAGTCCTATAACGTGGGGCGGCTGACGGAAAATACGTTATTTTTAGTTCATACCTTAACGTAATATGATGTGGCTACTGTTGATAAATGCTACTCTTTAAAGATTGAATAATAAACATAACAAAATGTTTCATAGTTAGGGTTTTGACACTGAATGTTGTTGTGAAGAAGACATCACATAAAGAAGCGAGAGTTGATAAGAGGCTAAAATTACATTTGCTGTGCATTCAGTTGGTAATGATACTACAGGTTGAATATATGTTCACTAGTGTTTAGTGGTTCTTAGTTTATTATGTCCATGGTATATTGGTTTCCCATAATGAGACATTGACTCGATCATGTTGCTTTTTAAAATTGAGATGTTCAGGTAACAATGTCACATGAGGATTATCTGATACCTGTTATCATAATTCAGATGCTTGGTCAAGGATATCCGATACCTGTTATATGTTGAAAATGTAATTTCAACGCGCTACGTACGCAGCCTAAAACCACCGAACAAAACCATAAAACCGGCCAGGATCATATCGCACCGCCATCCATGAAAAGTGGTTTCCGTATTGTTGAGCTCCGATGCGATTTGGAGGCGACGCGTGTCACCCGCATGACATCAGCAAACGAAACCCATCGGAAGTTAAAGCTCGGTGAAAATCTGCCTTCCGATATCCTCTCCATCGTCCGATCTGGTTGCGTGTTCTCCGTCGTCGATCTCCGGAAGGTGCACGGGCCCCCGACAAGTCAGATTTTGAGTGAAGTGGAAGTCTCGTTTGCGTTGACCGCCGTAGGAGGAATTTATGATTTTTAATGTTTGTCGTGTTTTTGGTGGCGGCCTTTAATATTATGGTGAAGGCTTTTAATATAGATATGGGCATGTCTTTAATTTTTTATGGGCATATGTCCCATATGTCATACGTTGTTTATATTTTTTTATATACACACGTCATATGTTAAAAATGGTTTTGTGTGTTGTAGTTTATATATATAAGGTGCATGCGCACGAAGTGTTTTTTTTAAGTAGTGAGTGGAGTGGCTACGCACGAGTGTGTGTGTTTTTTTTGTAATTGCACAGTAGTGCGTTATAGAAATGGAATTGTAATGTTTTGATTTCTGCCATTGAAGAACAGAGAGCTGTTTGTGTAAAATCCACAGCAGTGGAAAATCTGTGAGTGCAGCAGAGTTTTTTTTTGTGATTCCCTCTTTGCACAGAGGAAGAAATATGTAACAGAAAATTTGTTTTAATGGAAATGTTCTTTGTGACTGTGTAATGGTGTCTTCTGAGTCATTTTGATTTTTAAGAGGTTCCCTGTCAAAAGATCCTGGACAGAGGAAACAGAGCTTTGTCTCTGTGGTGTTTATTTTGCTCGTTTTGGTATTTCTCCATTTAAAAATATCCATCAGTGGTATCAGAGCAGGCTCAGGCTCTTTAAAGAAGTTAAAGAAGCTGAAGGGAGAAGGTTGTTGCTGCAGCAAAACTTCTCAGGCAGTCAGAAGACTCAGACATCAAAGGATTCAGGTATTTCAAAAGTTTTTCTTTGTGTTGCTGCTGAAAGAGACAGTCAGTTTTTTTAAATACAGAGTCAAGGAATGGCCAGCACAAGCACTGGTATGGGTATGTTTAATACCCAGCTCCCACAGTTTAATGGGAAGAATTATGACTACTGGTCTATAACTATGAGAGCCTTGTTTGCTTCTCAAGATTTATGGGAAATAGTTGAAGATGGTTTTGAAGAACCAGCAAATGAAACTGAGTTCAATGCATTAACTCAGGGAGAGAGAGATCTCCTGAAGAGCAATAGGAAGAAGGATGCAAAGGCCATTTTATTGTTGCATCTAGCAGTAGACCAGAGTATATTTCCAAGGATAGCAGCAGCTAAAACATCACACAATGCATGGGAAACCCTCAAGACAGTCTATCAAGGCATGGAGAGAGTGAAGACAGCAAAGCTACAATTGCTGAGAAAGGATTTTGAGAACTTGAAAATGAAGGAGTCAGACAACATTGAATCATTCTTCACTCATGTGATTGGTGTAATCACACAAATGAGAACTCATGGAGAAACAATTGAAGATAGAAGGATAGTGGAGAAAATATTGAGGGTCTTACCCTCAAGGTTTGATGCCATAGTCACCACTATTGAAGAGACAAAGGATCTCTCAAACTATTCAGTTGATGAGCTACATGCATCACTGATAACTCATGAGCAGAGGTTGAGTAGGAATGAAAACTCATCCCTTGAGCAAGCCTTCAAGACCCAGATGTCCTTTGGAAGAGGAAGAGGTCAAGGCAGAGGAAACAAAAGAGGAAGAGGCAGAAGCCAGAACAGAGGTGGAAGGAACAGCCCATCAAATGCACAAGGAAGAGGCAGCAATCCAAATCAGAACCAAGGTCAAGGCAGCAGCCAACAAAGAGATCAGTATCAGGCTCAAGGACAAAGGTATGATAAATCTAATGTTCAATGCTATTATTGCAAAAAGTATGGACATTATGCTAGTGATTGTAGAAAGAAACAACATGATATGAACAGCAGACAAAATGCAAATGTTACAAGAGAAAACAGCAGTCAAGAAAATGTACTGTTAGCTTGTAACATGGCTGAAACACATAGTGAGGACATATGGTTTTTAGACTCAGGTTGCAGCAACCATATGACAGGGAATATAGCCCTCTTTTCAGCCTTAAATCAGAATTTGAAATCAGAGGTCACACTAGGAACTGATAGCAAAGTCTCTGTTATGGGAAAAGGGGAGGTAAAAATATTTACAAAGCAAGGAGAAAGGAAAACCATAGCAGATGTCTACTATGTCCCCGGAATGAGATGTAACCTATTGAGTGTTGGACAGCTTATCCAAAAGGGTTACAATGTTTACTTTGTAAACGATGTGTGCACCATCATGGACATACCACCCAGCAAAAGATGCATTGCTGAAGTGAAGATGACAAGGAACAGGATGTTCCCTCTCAGGATCCGGGCAGATTTGAAAAACAAAGGAGAAATTGCAGCAGTTACCCAAGAGGCTTTCCAAAGCGTGCCAAAGGATGAGAATTGGTTGTGGCACTTGAGATTTGGACATCTCAATTTTGGAGGTCTGAATTTGTTGAGTAGGAAAGGAATGGTGAAAGGATTGCCATTGATAGAGAAGCCGGACAGCCTTTGTGAAGGCTGCATATTGGGAAAACAAAATAGAGAAAGTTTTCCATCAGGGAAAAGCATAAGGGCAAAGGCACCCTTAGAAATCATCCACTCAGATTTATGTGGACCAATGCAAGCTCCATCATTAGCAGGCAGCCTATATTTCCTAACATTCATTGATGACTGTACAAGAAAGACTTGGATATATTTCCTTAAAAACAAAAGTGAAGTGTTTGAGAAATTCCAAAATTTCAAAGCACTTGTGGAGAACCAAAGCAGGTTGCACATAAAAGTATTGAGAACTGATAGAGGAGGTGAGTATATCTCCAAGGAATTCCTAAGATTTTGTAGAGAAAATGGAATTCATAAACAGTTTACAGCAAGGTACACTCCGCAGCAAAATGGAGTTGCTGAAAGGAAGAACAGGACCATCATGGATATGGCAAGGAGTATGCTGAAGGCAAAGCATTTGCCAAATGATTATTGGGCTGAAGCTGTACATTGTGCAGTTTATATATTGAACAGGTGTCCTACAAAAGCAGTCATAAACAAAGTGCCAAAAGAGGCATGGAGTGGGAGAAAGCAAGGAGTTACCCACATGAGAGTTTTTGGGTGTGTGGCCTATGCACACATACCAGATCAGCTAAGGAGAAAGTTGGACAGCAAAGGGGAGAAATGCATCTTCATTGGATACAGTGATGAATCCAAAGCCTACAGGCTGTACATTCCATCTACCAAGAAGTTCTTTGTCAGCAGGGATGTTCAATTCATTGAAGAGGAAGCTTGGGATGGAAGCATAGAGAAAACAGTGAATGTCAAAAACTGTTTGTCTCATGATGAAGATGATGAGGAGGTGGCTGAAATGCATCCCCAAACAGCAGCGCCAACACAAGGACAGCAAGGGACACCATTGAGGATAAATGATAGTGCTTCTCCAAGCACACCACAAGGAGGAAATTCAAGTGCATCTTCAAGCACTTGCACACCAAGTGAACGAGGTAAGAAGTTTAGAAATCTAAGTGACATTTATAATGAAGGAATGAATTCCTTATTTGCCTTGTATTGTCATGTTGATGATCCTATTCATTTCGAAGATGCAATTAAAGATAGGAAATGGATAGAAGCTATGGATGAGGAGATCAATGCCATAGAGAGAAACAAAACATGGGATTTGGTTGAGTTACCAAAAGGCAAAGAAGTCATTGGTGTGAAATGGGTTTATAAGACCAAGAGCAATGCTGAAGGTAAGATTGAAAGGCACAAGGCAAGGCTGGTTGTCAAAGGCTACAAGCAGCAGTATGGGAGAGATTATGAGGAGACTTTCGCCCCGGTTGCAAGAATGGAAACCGTGAGAGCAGTGCTGTCCATAGCAGCACAAAACAAATGGAAAGTCTACCAAATGGACGTGAAGTCAGCATTCCTAAATGGAGTGTTGAAGGAAGAGGTATACATTGAACAGCCTCTCGGTTATGAGAAGAAAGGTGAAGAGCACAAAGTGTGCAAATTGAAGAAGGCTCTTTATGGGCTGAAGCAAGCGCCAAGAGCATGGTACAGCAGGATAGATTCTTATCTATTGGATAATGAATTTGACAAGTGTGAAGGAGAACCCACCGTCTACATCAAAGAAAAAGATGGTAAAATTTTAATTGTTGTCTTATATGTTGATGATGTTATTTTCACAGGTAATGATGATCAGCTCATTGAGAATTTTAAATCAGTCATGAAGGATGAATTTGAAATGACTGACATGGGTTTCTTGAGATACTTCTTAGGCATAGAAGTAGAGCAAAATGAAAAAGGAATTTTTATATCTCAAGCAAGATATGTAAATCAAATTTTGAGCAGATTTAAGATGGAAGAATGCAAGGCAGCAATCACTCCCACAGTGATGGGATTAAAACTCAGCAGAGAGGACAACAGCAAGGATTTTGATCCTAGCCTGTACAAAAGTATTGTAGGCAGCCTTATGTATTTAACAGCTACTAGGCCTGATTTAATGTATGCTGTTAGTTTGATTTCCAGATTCATGGAGAGGCCAAAGGAGGCACATTGGCAGGCAGCAAAGAGAATTTTGAGGTATGTCAAAGGTACCAAAATGTTTGGCATATTATATAGTGTCTCAGAAAGTTCAGATTTAATTGGTTACACAGATAGCGATTGGGCTGGAAGTGTAGATGATCGGAAGAGCACTTCCGGTTATGTTTTTAATATGGGTTCAGGAGCCATTTCATGGGCTTCTAAGAAGCAGTCCATTGTAGCATTGTCTACAGCAGAGGCTGAATATGTGGCAGCTACAGCAGCAGCATGTTAGGCAGTGTGGATGAGAAGAATGTTGAGAAGCTTAGGCCAAGAGCAGGCAAAAGCGACAATGATATTTTGTGACAATAGCTCAGCTATTGCATTGTCAAAGAATTCAGTGTTTCACAAGAGAACGAAGCACATTGATACAAGGTTTCACTACATTAGAGAATTGGTGAACAATGGAGAAATTATCCTAGAACACTGCAGGACTCAAGAACAGGTTGCGGACATCTTGACAAAGCCGCTGGATCAGAAAAGCTTTGAATTTTTGAGGAAGTGTTTGGGTATGACCGAATGCCCAGCAGTTGAAATTAAAGGGGAGTGTTGAAAATGTAATTTCAACGCGCTACGTACGCAGCCTAAAACCACCGAAAAAAACCATAAAACCGGCCAGGATCATATCGCACCGCCATCCATGAAAAGTGGTTTCCGTATTGTTGAGCTCCGATGCGATTTGGAGGCGACGCGTGTCACCCGCATGACATCAGCAAACAAAACCCATCGGAAGTTAAAGCTCGGTGAAAATCTGCCTTCCGATATCCTCTCCATTGTCTGATCTGGTTGCGTGTTCTCCGCCGTCGATCTCCGGAAGGTGCACGGGCCCCCGACAAGTCAGATTTTGAGTTAAGTGGAAGTCTCGTTTGCGTTGACCGCCGTAGGAGGAATTTATGATTTTTAATGTTTGTCGTAGTGTTTTTGGTGGCGGCCTTTAATATTATGGTGAAGGCTTTTAATATAGATATGGGCATGTCTTTAATTTTTTATGGGCATATGTCCCATATGTCATACGTTGTTTATATTTTTTTATATACACACGTCATATGTTAAAAATGGTTTTGTGTGTTGTAGTTTATATATAAGGTGCATGCGCACGATGTGTTTTTTTTTAAGTAGTGAGTGGAGTGGCTACGCACGAGTGTGTGTGTTTTTTTTATTTTGTAATTGCACAGTAGTGCGTTATAGAAATGGAATTGTAATGTTTTGATTTCTGCCATTGAAGAACAGAGAGCTGTTTGTGTAAAATCCACAGCAGTGGAAAATCTGTGAGTGCAGCAGAGTTTTTTTTTGTGATTCCCTCTTTGCACAGAGGAAGAAATATGTAACAGAAAATTTGTTTTAATGGAAATGTTCTTTGTGACTGTGTAATGGTGTCTTCTGAGTCATTTTGATTTTTAAGAGGTTCCCTGTCAAAAGATCCTGGACAGAGGAAACAGAGCTTTGTCTCTGTGGTGTTTATTTTGCTCGTTTTGGTATTTCTCCATTTAAAAATATCCATCATTATAATAATTCATAAACTTGGTCAAGGATAGTAGGTACACATTTCTTTTTGACCTCAGAAATTAAGAAAGCGACATTGTTTCTAGAATACTTCTTATAGTAACTAAAAAAATTAGTTATGGATAGTACGTGTACGGTTCGTTTGGATTCCCGAGGAAATGACGAAGACTTTGTTTCAAATGCGAGCGTAATTTTTAACATTATTTAACGTGGGGCGGCTGACGGAAAATACGGTATTTTTAGTTCATATCTTAACTTAATATGATGTGGCTACTGTTGATAAATGCTAATCTTTAAAGATTGAATAGTAAACATAACAAAATGTTTCCTAGTTAGGGTTTTGACACTGAATGTTGTTGTGAAGAAGACATCACATAAAGAAGCGAGAGTTGATAAGAGGCTAAAATTACATTTGCTGTGCATTCAGTTGGTAATGATACTACAGGTTGAATATCTTTAAAGATTGAATAGTAAACATAACAAAATGTTTCCTAGTTAGGGTTTTGACACTGAATGTTGTTGTGAAGAAGACATCACATAAAGAAGCGAGAGTTGATAAGAGGCTAAAATTACATTTGCTGTGCATTCAGTTGGTAATGATACTACAGGTTGAATATATGTTCACTAGTGTTTAGTGGTTCTTAGTTTATTATGTCCATGGTATATTGGTTTCCCATAATGAGACATTGACTCGATCATGTTGCTTTTTAAAATTGAGATGTTCAGGTAACAATGTTACATGAGGATTATGTGATACCTATTATCATAATTCATATGCTTGGTCAAGGATATCCGATACTTGTTATAATAATTCATAAACTTGGTCAAGGATAGTAGGTGCACATTTCTTTTTGACCTCAGAAATTAAGAAAGCGACATTGTTTCTAGAATACTTCTTATAGTAACTAATAAAATTAGTGATGGATAGTAGGTGTACGGTTCGTTTGGATTCCGGAGCAAATGGCGAAAGACTTTTTCTCAAATGCGAGCGTAATTTTTAACATTATTTTTTTTTTTTTTTAAATGTTGGGTCAAGTGTTATATTTACATATCTAATATATATACTGTGTTGTTTAGTCTTTTCATTTTTATGCAAAAAGTAATTGATAATAAAAGTATAAAAATTTTGACTCTATTTATAAGATTTAAAAAAATTTTAATTATTAAAAATAATGATTGGCAAGGTTTTATTTTGTAAAGCATATTATAATAATTTAGATGTTTTTCAACTTTTGAATTTAATTTTTTACATTAGTATATTAAAATAAATTTTCAAAATATTAAAAAAATAAAATGGTTAAAGATTTTAAGTGGAGATATTTTAATAGTTGAATTCATAAGATTAAGATTCAATAAGTGTATAGTTAAAATAATGAAATTTCTATTTTGCATTAAAATCATTTATAACAAAAATTTACATTAATTGGCTTTTGTTTGTTGTCTATATTATTGATAGCTAATGCATCTACAAATGCATATAAGTCTTTACCTTGCATTCTTTGACAACTTGATATTTCAATGCATTATAGGACTCCTACACAAGTTTCCCATAAAATCAAGCTAGCTATTAAAAGTAGGTAAAAATGTTTAAAAGAAAAGTATTATATAATATTAAATTAATTATGAAAAGGCATGTTGACTTAAGAGTATACCGAAGAGCTATAAATATTTAAAATTAAGGGAACATTGTTTTTTCTTATCAATACATTATATTATTTTGAAATATGTTGTTTATATTTTTATGAAAAAAGCAATAGAAAAATATTTATAAATATTGACATATTTTAAGTTATTAATAGATTAAATAGGCAATAAACTTAAAATTGAGACTAAAATCTCATTCCAACGAGAAATCAATTTATAATTTATGAAGGTAAAAAGATATGTATATATATATATATATATATATATATATATATATATATATATATATATATATATATATATATATATAAACTCAAAATGTTGATCATCTATCTAAAGTCTTATTAATGTAGAAATGGACTCAAATGCAACAAATATTTAGAGGAAGAACTTAGATTTTATTTTCAAAAATATATTTTTATTGATATAAGAAGTGATGGAATATCACAATGCGTTAGTTGATTTTTTTTGTAGTTGTTGCTATAGTATTGGAGTCCAGTAATAAGGCTGAGAAACAATTTTTTTAAAGATTTACCATTATAACATAGAAATATAAATACTGACATCATAATTTTAGATGTTTTTCCTATATCAAGTAAATTATGTATTTTAATATTATATATAAAATTTAAACTATCTATAAAAGTAATTTGACATTTAAAATTATAATTATAATATATATATATATATATATATATATATATATATATATATATATATATATATAAACTCAAATGTTGATCATCTATCTAAAGTCTTATTAATGTAGAAATGAACTCAAATGCAACAAATATTTAGAGGAAGAACTTAAATTTCATTTTCAAAAATATATTTTATTGATATAGGAAGTGATGCAATATCACAATGTGTTAGTTGATTTTTTTGTAGTTCTTGCTATAGTATTGGAGTCCTAGTAATAAGGCTGAAAAACAATTTTGTTAAAGATTTACCATTATAACATAGAAATATAAATAGTGACATCATAATTTTAGATGTTTTTCTTATACTAAGTAAATTATGTATTTTAATATTATATATAAAATTTAAACTATCTATAAAATTAATTTGACATTTAAAATTATATATATATATATATATATATATATTATATATATAGATATATATATAATATATATATATATATATATATATATATATATATATATATATAAAGAATAAGAAAAAATAAAATGTGATTCTTCAAAAATTTTAAAAAGAAAATTTTATAAATCATTTTCAAAAATTAGACATTAATTAAAAGTTAAACATGAGTTTGACACATTTACTTAGAGATTAAGTTTTCCTAAATATTGATATTTGATGTGTGTATTGCTTTTTATTAATATGTCTACAATTATGATACCTAATAACATATAATTTTATTTTTTATTTTTTAAAATAATTTTTAGTTTTGACAAATTCTATTTATAACTTCATAAAATTAATCATTTTATTTATATGAACCATTAAAAAATAAAAATTCAAATTTCAAAACTTATTTTTTATTTTCAAAATATTGAGTTTAATAATTAGTTTTTGAAAATTTTAATAAACTTTATAATTTTAATTTTTAAAATTTTCAAAACTAATTGATTAAATCCAGACATTTTGACTATAGAATTAGTACAACATACTTGCCATAAACAAGTATAATAAAGATAAACCGTATTAAGCTATGAAGCAAATCACAGTAATGGGAGATTTATCTATAATATGTAGTTTTTATATTTATTTTTCCTTTAGAAAAGGTAATTCGTAAGATGAATTTTATGCAATTCACCATGAGATGCATGTTATGAAACTATCTCAAGAAAAGATAGAAAAGATAGATCAACGCCTTAGAATTCAGCCTCTTCGAGGGGACAACCTCCTTTACATTACATAAATGAACAATTCTTGGATGATACAAATGACAAAACCTCCTTTCTATATATAGGAGTCTAAGGAGTCACAATATAATCCAGCCGACCTAACAATAATAATATAAAGCCACAAAAATAACAATAGAGGGATTCTATGGGGCACAGAAATAACAATATGGGGGTAATAGGGGCACAACAATATAAATAAGGGGTATAACTACAATAGTAATGGGGTAATCACTAGTATTATAGGGACCCAACATGCCCCTCTCCTTCAAAAAAAGTGTTTTCCTTAATGCTTGAGTAATTCTGGATACTTCTGCATAAAATTCTCATCCTCCCATGTGGAATCTTCAGCGGATAAGTTCTTCCACTTGATAAGATACTCTGAAATTGATCGATTTCGTAGCTGTCGAGTTCTTGTTTCTGTGACTGCTTCTGGTTCCAATATAATTTTTCCTTCCTCATCAAGTTCTGGCAATATTGTTTGAATTGGGAGCTTGTCGCCTATAACCTTCTTTAAACATGAAACATGGAAAATTGGGTGCAATCGAGAAGCTGCAGGAAGCTCCAATTTGTATGCCATAGTACCAATCTTTTGCAACACCTTGTACGGACCATAATACTTTGGTGATAATTTATTATCCTTCTTAGCTTGCTTTAGGGACATTTGCTTATATGGGTTTAGCCGTAGGAATACCCAATCACCTACATCAAAACTTCTTTCACTGCGATGTTGATCTGCCTGTTTTTTCATTCTATTTTGTGCCAACACGAGGTTATCCTTTAAGAGTTGGAGGACTTGTTGTTGATGTTCGATGTGATGTTCCACTGCCTGAACCTTAGAATTTTCTCTTAAATATGATGTGATGGATGGTGGTTGATACCCATAAAGTGCCATAAATGGGGTCATTTTTGTTGCTGTATGGAAGGAAGTGTTATACCACCATTCAGCCAGAGGCAACCATTTGACCCATTGTGTCTGTTTATCAGATACAAAGCAACGAAGATATCCTTCCAAACATTTGTTTACTATCTCAGTTTTCCCATCAGATTGAGGATGATAAGATGAGCTATGAGCTAACTGAGTACCAAGACAAGAAAATAACTATGTCCAAAAATTTCCAGTGAAAATGGGATCTCTGTCACTTACAATAATCTTTGGGTTTCCATGTAGCTTTTGAACTCTTTCCATAAATGCAGTAGAAACTGTACTGGCTTTAAATGGGTGTGATAATGCACAAAAGTGTGCATACTTGGTAAGTCTGTCAACTACCACCATGATGACACTCTTTCCCTCAGACTTGGGTAAACCTGTGATAAAATCCATTGAAACCTCCTCCCAGCGTTGGCTTGGAATGGATAAAGGTTGTAATAGACCCGATGTCTTAATTGTTTCAACTTTATTTTGTTGGCAAACCAAACATTCCGCCAAAAACTTTTGAATATCTGATTTAAGGCCATCCCAAAAAAATTCCTTCTTAACCCTATGGTAAGTTTTTAAAAATCCTAAGTCCCCTCCTAAGGGAGAAGTGTGCAATTCCATAAGAATCTTTTGTTTTAGCTGGGAATTCTTACAGAGTTATAAGCGATCTTTGTACCATAACGAATCATTTTGCCAGCTAAATGTATCAGAAGTACTGGAATCTTGTTGTAGCTTTCGAATAAGTGCCCACACTTCTTCATCATTCTTCCATTTCTCCCTTGCTTCGTTTATCCAACCTGGTTGGATAATAGAAATGGCACACAACAATGCTTCCACATCCTCATCCTTTCTTGAGAGTGCATCTTCCACCACATTTTGCTTCCGTTTTTTGTAGATGATTTCAAAGTCATAACCCAACATCTTTGTGACCCACTTTTGTTGCTCTTCAGAGGATAATCTTTGTTCTAAAAAGTATTTAAGGCTATCATGATCCGTTTTTACCTTGAAGTGTCTTCCCATTAGGTAGGGTCACCATTTCTTAAGTGCATGGAGTATTGCCAACATTTCCTTCTCATAAATAGCTTTGCTTAAAAACTTTCCCTTGATTGGACGACTTTCAAAAGCAATGGTCTTTCATATTGCATTAGAACAACACCAATTCCATTTCCTGAAGCATCACATTCCACAATAAAGGTTTTTGTGAAGTCCGGCGTAGCTAAGACCGGTGCTTGGCACATTGCCTCTTTAAGATGTTCAAAGGCCTTTGGTGCTTCCAGAGTACATGAAAATGAATCTTTCTTCAATAATGTTTCTAGAGGTGCTGCTATTCTCCCATAATTCTTAACAAACTTGCGATAATACCCTGTCAACCCAAGAAATCCTCGGATATGCTTTATGGATGTGGGAATTTTCCATTCCTTAATGGCTTTAATTTTGCTAGGGTCTACCTTAACTCCTTCATGAGATACAATATGACCCAAATATTCCACCTCCTGGACTCCAAAGAAACATTTGGATCTTTTTGCATATAATTGTTTCTCCTCCAATAATTGTAGCACCCTGTCAACATGTTCAACATGATCCTTCCAAGACTTGCTGTAGATTAGTATATCATCAAAAAAGACTAACACAAATTTTCTAAGGAATGGTTTGAAAATTGAATTCATCAAACCTTGAAATGTTGAAGGTGCATTGGTAAGGCCAAAGGGCATGACCAAAAATTCATAATGACCCTCATGAGTTCTAAATGCCGTTTTTGGAATGTCTTCAATCTTCATTCTGATTTGATGATATCCCGAACGAAGATACAACTTGGTGAAGTAAATTGATCCATGCAATTCATCAAGTAATTCATCAATGACAGGAATGGGGAACTTATCTTTAATAGTGAGCTTGTTGAGCTCCCTATAATCTGGACACATGCGCCATGATCCATCCTTCTTGTGCACCAATACTACTGGAGCCGAGAAAGAACTTTGATTTGGTTGAATTATACCAGCCCCTAGCATTTCTGCAACCATACGTTCAATTTCACTTTTCTGGACATAGGGATATCTATACGGCCTGATGTTTGGAGGAACACTTCCTGGAATCAGATGAATAGCATGATCATGATCACGCATAGGTGGGAGACCTTTGGGAGTCTCAAATACCTTGGAATGATTGTCCAGGACTTTTTGGAGATCTGGAGAAATAGATGATTCCAATGTGGAAACATTTAGGGAACATAATTGTGCGATTACACCTCTTTGCTCCTTTTTTAGATGCTTAGTCATGCCATTAGAGCTGATTATCTTTCCTGGTTTCCCTGCAATACCCCTTAATTCAACTTCCTTTCCTTCCATAGAAAATTTGATGAAAAGTTCTTGAAAATTAAAATCTATTGTACCCAAGGATTGTAGCCATTGGACTCGTAGTACAACATCGACACCTCCCATTGGAATGGAAAGCATTGGGCTAGTCAATACATATTCTCCCATGGATAGTTTGATATTATGGCACTTTCCAGAGCAATTTATTGTTCCTCCATTTGCAATCATCACTTGACACTCTGGTGCTGGATATAGGAAGCGATTCAATTCTTTTGCTACCCTACAATGAATAAAATTGTGGGTGCTTCCTGAATCAATCAACGCTATTACCTTTTTCTTCTTGATTTGTCCTTCTATCTTGATGGTTTGAGGAGTGGTAATTCCTGCCAATGCATTACAATATATGGTCGGATTTATTTTTTCTTCATCTACGCTTTGTTCCTGAAATATATCCTCTTCTTTTGACCTTTCTTGCTCCTTTTCTTCTTCCTCTTCACAATCTATGTAGAATAATTTCTTCTCAGCACACTTATGACCTTTTGTGTGTTTGCTATCACAATTGTAACAAAGCCCTTTTGCTCTTTTTTCTTCCAATTGTTGTGGTGTCAACCTTGTAGGTTGTGGAAGACTAGGGGCAACAACACTTTCGTCTTTATAGTTGTGAGTGGTATGCTTCCTAGTTGCCATAATTTTGCTTTCCATTTTTCTTGCTAACCTGAATGCCTTCTCTAATGAATCAGGTTCCCAAAGGCGAACATCATGTTGGATATTATCCTTTAAAGACCCTATGAACACATCAATCCTATGCTCCTCTGGAATATCTTTTACCCTTATGTTCAATTTTTGGAACTCCTCAATGTGCTCCATTATTGAACCCTTTTGTTTGAGACTTATCAATTGGCTAAAAAAAGTGTTGCTTTTTGTATCCTCATAATGTGCTATCAATTATTTCGTAAAAAATGCCCAAGTGATAAATTGTTTCCGAGAACAAAGCCATTGATACCATACAAACTGATTTGGTTCCAAATATACAGTTGCCATACGTACCTTTTGTGCGTTTTGCACATTATTGAAATCAAAGAATTGCTCCATCTGTAATATCCATGTGGCGGGATCCTTGCCATCAAAATTCCTCATATTGATTTTTGGAATATGGTGATTCTTCGATCCAACATTAGCATCTATGGAATCATGATTAACATTTCTTTTGTTCTCATCATGAGTTTCCTTTACTACCTTTTCACCATTAGTAAGTATTTCTTGTAGAAAATTTGTCAAATCTGTCTTCAAATCTGCCATGCCTGTCTTCAAATTTGTGTTCAAATCTATCTTCAAATTGTCCATCTTAGCTTCCACGCCATTTATCTTAGCATCTGTTAACTTTTGTGAGAGTGACATTTGTTGCACTTGTTCTTGTAATTTTGATATATCATGTAGCATTTCTTCCTCTTCTTCATGAGTCATGCTAGAGCTTTCAAGTTCCTTACTAGGTGTTTGCATTTTCTTTCCTCGGGGCATCAGTTACCAATAATAATGCTCTACTATGCCCTTTGAATTCCTTCAAAATAAATTTTCAAACCAAGCTTAAGCAAAAATTTAAAAAAATCTACACACCTTTTTTCACTTTGTAGGATCTCGATATTGCCTCTGATGTATCTCTGTACTTTCCAATCATCTAGTTCTGAATTTGTGACCTCTAGAAGCTATCTGTGTCCTCTTTCCAATGTCACCAGTCTGATCCAAATTGGATTCTCCAAGAAAGAGTTATGCACAATCTCCCAAGATGACCTGATTATAGACCCTTCCAGAAGAGCGATGTTGTATGAAGTTCCACGTGTACAATTTTTGATATTTGATTCTGAAAAAGATATACAAGAAACTAAAGTTCGTCCTCTTTCTATAACATCTTACGAAATTTCAATCCGATTCCCAGAGAGAAAGTTATGACAATTTTCCCCAGGTCACCTGTTTTGAATGTAATTCAGGAGTCTGCAAAAAGACCAACTTCCTCAGATCATATCTCTGAAAATATCGTGCGAAAAGCTCTGAAATTCGGACCCAAGGTTCAGCGAGATTTCTTCTCAAATGGGTGTTTTTTGCGACTTCTGAAACGTCACAGAAAAAAAGTTATAGCAAAAATGCCACGATGACCTGTTTGGAGCAGCGAAACCCTAGAATCCAAAGCTCTAATACCAAATGTTATGAAACCAACTCAAGAAAAGATAGAAAAGATAGATCAACGCCTTAGAATTCAGCCTCTTCGAGGGGGAAACCTCCTTTACATTACATAAATGAACAATTCTTGGATGATACAAATGACAAAACCTCCTTTCTATATATAGGAGTCTAAGGAGTCACAATATAATCCAGCCGACCTAACAATAATAATATAAAGCCACAAAAATAACAATATGGGGGTAATAGGGGCACAACAATATAAATAAGGGGTATAACTATAATAGTAATGGGGTAATCACTAGTATTATAGGGACCCAACAATGCATCATTTCAAGTGTTGTATTAAAGGTTATATTTAATAAGGATAAATGGTGTGAAGCAAATTACACATTGGTTGGAGATTTATATATTATATCTAGCTTTGAGAATTACTTTCTCTTTTGAAATACTTGTTCCTCAAGATTAATTTATACATTTTACCATGTGAAACTTCATTTTATGTTTATCTAGTTACACTTGTTAAAGGAAATTAATTATTGGAAAAATAAATTAGCAAATTTGAAAGCGAAAATGAGACATCCTATATTTATGTAAAAGATAGCATTGTAATTCTTATGTTTTATCATTTTCCATGAATTTATTATTATCAATTAACTTAGCCAAGCAAAGCTTGATATGTGGACATATTTCCATGAAGCAAAATATGAGGAATTGATGCTATACCTCTTGAATGCAATATCATTTAGAGCGGAGTTAATATTCAGAAAATGAGCTCTTTGGTTTAGATTTCACATTTGATTGTAGCATAATATCTTAATTTGACTACGGTACATTATCTTTTAACACTAGTTTTTGGTTTAGAATAAGATGGTTTAGTTTTTGAGATTTGAATGGGGCATACCATCCTAATTCGACTATGGTACATTATTTTTTTACACTAGTTTATGGATACAATGAGTGTTAGTGTTTAGAGTGGTAAATTATTACAAATTATCATACGAGTGTGACTTAATTAAGCAAATAATTTGTAATTTCTCAAATCGAGTTTGAAAACATTTATAGATACTGGAGAGAAAAATGGCGAAGGCTTAGAGAGACATGACCAGGGCAGCTTTGCATTGCATGCATTAACACTTTGTGTGGGAGAATACCTTATGAATTGATGCCTAGAAGTCGGTGAGGCAAGAAGGTTCCATGTCCATGGCTTAGGAGAGATAGAAAATGGGATAATGATTCACATGCTAGAGTATGAAGAATATTATTATGTCATTACTTCTACAGTGACATCTATTATCAATGGAGTTGTATTAGTTTGTGTGTATTGTTGAAAATTTTGCAATTTTATATGGTCAAAATTATGCTTTTGTTGTATATTTTGGGGTGACGTCAGCTTGTCGATGCATCCCTAACTACGGGTTTCGAGGGTGGACGTCATCTTAACATGTACAATACACTATTTTTCCAATTTATGAATGGAATGGGACTTAAACACTTGGGTGTCTCATACATACCCTATTGGATTCTGCGCACATACAATAGTGGACCCAGTTTAGTTGGGAGTTAAATACTTGGGCCGCACATTATTTGTTTCACCGACTAACAATTATTTGGAATCGTACCCCTTGATTTGAGCTCTTGTGCCATAAAATTGGATTTAAGAGTGTTGGTAGAAAATTTATTAAGGAATTATCAATAAATGCATTTCTAATAAGTTAGAGCGTTAATAGATTTTTGTGGAGTGTCTTTGTGCAATGTGCACATTGTGCAAATATAACTAGTGTTCTTCCCTTTCAAGGTCTCTTCTATGTTCAAAGGATCTGTGTTATTTTTTTGGCATTGTGGCCCTCACTTAAGCTGTACCTGCAGCGAGGAGATGATTTTTTAGAGGGTGTTAATATAGAGTTTAGGGGATGTGGCTGGTTGGATTTCACCAAAGCTCGGTTTTGGATGTCTCTAGAACCATGATAATTCATGCTAAATTTGAAAAATGGTAGGTTATGGTTTTGCAATAGTCTTAGAGAATTGTTGGCAATGACTCAAGTTAATTTTTCGATTATCATGCTCTTTGTATGTTAGGATTGTTAAATGTGAATATTAATATTGATATACCTCTTAAAATGGATCTGAAACTCATGTTTGATGAGGATTCTTGAGATTTTGCTGCGAGCAAACTCTCGTTTCATTCATGATTTTATTTCTAGAAAATAAAAATATGCAATTTGTGGGTAAATATAAAAATAATGCCAAAGTTTCAGTGTTAAATCGAGTTGGACATGTTGCTGGCATTATGATACAGGTGTTGACCTTGATGGAAACTCACTCAGATAAAAGTTCACAATGTAGTAGGTCAACAACAAAGGATTACATATCAGACTCCAAAGAATGAGGAAAGAGAGGTATACATTGGTTCACTTTGTCCAAGGTGCGTATACACGAAGTTCAACAGAACAAAAGTAGCATATAATGTATAAACACACTTTCACAGGAGGAAAAGCGCGTACATGTTGGAAAACCAAGTTTTTGGTCTAAGGTATTTGAACCAAGGTATTTTGGTCCAAGGTATTGAGAAAGGCATAAGAGTATATAAGGAAGAGAAGATCATTATGCCAAGGTGTGCAAGCAATGAGATTCTAAGGAATACTTCTATCTAAATATATATATTATGTTGTAAGGTTATGTTTGGGATTGGATTTGAAATTTTCATGTGCACCTTGAGTCCAACATTGGATCAGGAATCATGAGACATTAAATGACTTATTCTTGATTGATCTGATATCGGCTGAGACTAGATCTGATTTTTTGCACCTGTTCTACTTGTTATCTATCATGATCTGGCTTTGTCTGAAGTCTGAAACTGCAGCAAAGTTCAGAGTCAAAATTTGTAGTTCTATATGCAGGTTCGTCTTAGCCAAAGTGCGTGTACACATAGGTTCAACTCTTTCAAGTAGCGTATACAAAAGAAAAGTATGATTTAGTATCTTTAGAGATATACACAGGTTGGGTTAAAGGAAGTAGCGTATACACGTATGTTGGGTTCAACCAAGTAGTGTATACACTCTAATGCATGATTTCTGAGGTTACAAGTAGTTCTAGATGATGATGCAGGGTTCTAGGTTCAACACAGTGTTCTGGTGTCAGTGATCTGGTTGCTTAGATTAACTGAATATTGGTCGATGTAGTTTAATTTTAAAATGATTTGATGGGTTCAGTGTGAAAATTTGATGAAATGCGGCCTTCAGCTTATGGTGTTGTGATCCAGGAGTATCCAGTCTAAAAATTCATGAAACGTAGTCCTTGGTGGAAGAGTGGAGTTTTCTATAGGCTGGCACCTATGCACTAGTAAACATATTGGCTAGTAGAAGAGCTAGGGGGTTGTAGCTCCTTTCTAGTAGAACCTGGAAAACGAGAGAAAGTTGTAACCTTCTATAGGTAGAAGCCTGTGTACTAGTATGAGTCTGCACCAGTACAAGATTGTAAACAAATTTTCTTATTATTAAAATAAGACGGAGACAACAATAGCAGGTGGTATTTACCCACATTAGGTTTCCGCCTTAAATCTTGGGGTTCATGTGTGTTTCTTATCTGCGATTCTTTATTCTACTTTCACTACATTGTCTAATAAATCTCTGATATACTAGTTTAAGCTCAACACATGATAATCTGTCTAAATAACAAGTTCTCTGCATATATGTTGGTTTCTTTAAGCACAGTCGCGTGTACACTCTAGTTCACTTCATTGAAGTGGCGTACGTAAATCTATTTGGGAAATAAAATTTTTGATCTGATAATACTGATTCACCCCCCTCTTAGTATTATTCTCAACAATTGGTATCGGAACAGGTCCTTCAGAGGAAGCTTGATTGCTTGAAGGGAGATCCATTAACATGAATAATCAAGAAAGAGTGGGATCCATCAGATCGTCAGTCTTCGATGGAAGAAACTTTATTTATTGGAAATTAAGAACCGTAGCCTATCGAAAATCGCTTGGAACAGATGTCTGGGAAATTATGGAAGGAGGATATACATTTCCAGCAGCAATTCCTACAGAGATGACAAGAAAAAATCAATATGAAATCAATGCCAAAGCTGTCAATACTTTATTGGGAAGTCTGTCACAATCAGAGTTTGTCAAAGTCATGCATCTCAAATCATCCAAAGAAATATGGGACAAAATCGTTCTGAGCTACGAAGGATACTCTCAGATAAAACGTGCTAAGCTTCAAACTATCAGAATTCAATATGAAACTCTTAAGATGCATAGTGATGAAAGAATAGCTAGTTACTTCCTACGTATATATGAGGTTGTCAATTGTATGAAGAATCTGGATGAAGAAATTAAGTTACCATAGTTGAGAAAGTTTTGAGATCCTTGTCTGCTAAATTTTAATCCAAGGTGTCTGCCATAGAAGAAAAACAGGATCTACAGAATATCACTATGATGTAGCTTCACAAAATATTAACTGCCTTTGAGATGAGAAAAGGAGGACCATCAACTATGAGAGAAGTTGCATTCAAACCTTCAACAAAAGAAAAGGAAGAACATAGTGAATTAGGACATATTTCAGAAGAAGAAGATGAGATAAACTTTGTCAAAAAGTTTCAATAGGGTTCTGGAAGATTTAGAGGTGTGTTACTCTTTAAATTCTTTTCTTGTGGCAGAGTCGGTCATTATGCTACTAGATGTCCTCATAAAGATAAATTTGAAAAAGGAAAGGAATATGCATAAGGGAATAGAAAACAAGTTGTGAATAAAAGGAGATACTATACTCATGAAGATAGTGATGTTTTATCTAATAGCGATGAAGATGAAACAGGACAAGGTTACAGACTTCTCATGGCTTATGACGCTGATAATTTTTGCGATGATTTAAAAGAGGAAGACCTTCATGAAGAAATATCTGAACTCAAAATTTGTTTAGAAGAAAATAATATGATTATAGATACATTGAAATACAAACTTACTGAAAAAGAAAAACACAATGAAAAACTAGAATGTGAAATTTGTAGAAATTCCCACTGTAGATCACCTGGTAATGCAATGTACTAAAGCAAAACACTTGATATACTTCTACAAACAATTTAGCAGAAGCTTAATCGAACATGAGCAACATCAACCAAGAACAAATATAACTGAGAATGAGAAGTAATCAACCATAACACAGAAGATATATCACTGGGGAAAGCACCAACCTAAAACCCCAACTCTGTAATATCATACAAGTGGAAATCTTGTTCAAGTTACAAAAAGAATTATCTCTCAAACTATCCTGCTCTCTCTGCAATCAAACAATACTACTCACAGACTTAATAGACATAGAATATATCTTCCTCAAGCCCTCCAAGCCTCCTATTTCCTTGCGCAGTTTTGATTGGGGTCCAATGATATCACATGTGTGAATTGGCCTCATCAAACTCACTGTAACCTCTAAGCCAACTACGCAATCCTTAAGGAATACCATTCCTTCTGCATGCAAGGAATATTCACAATAGAATATTCTTGCAACTAATAGTACATTGTCCCTCCATCTGATCTCAACTGGGTCTCTGACTAAACTGACATGCATGAGTTATCCATGAGTGAATCTTCAGTTATCTGAAATACAGTAGTTACATGCATGCAATTATTAAGTAATTGAACTCTCATTAATTTAACAAATTGTTAAATTAATCTAACTATACATGACTCAGTTAACTCAGCCAGCTAATTACAACTCAATATTACAACTCATCCTTATCTCTTTAACTGATGGATAAATCCATCAATCAAAGGAGAAAATATTGCATGTTCTCACATAGACTTCATGTTCATAATTCCTTAACTAACTAACTCAAGATGAATTAGTTAATCAATTTACAAACAATTGTTAACATCAAATTCGAATTTTACTTCCTATGTTTAGTTAAGGGACTAACTAAAATAAGAGGGATCTTGAAATGCTATTTTTAGAAAAGCTATTTTTAGCACTTTCACTTTTCACCCATTGTTGCTAAGATCCACATAAATAGCACAACTATTTATAGCAGCGCTATTTTTAGCATTTCTTGTTGCAAATCTCAACACTCCCTCTCAACAAGAAAGGGATTATCAGTAACCCCGATCCTGTCTCTATGGAACTCAAACTTGCATTTTGACAATGCCTTAGTCAAAATATCTACATCCTGCTCCTCGGTCAAAACATATTGCAACATCATGATCCTCTTGACCACACAGTCTCGTAGATGATGGTAACATATATCTATATGCTTGGACCTGTCATGAAACACTGGATTCTCAGAGAGTTCTATGCAACTTTGATTATCACAGTATATCACTGTAGAATCCATCATCTAACCAAACAATCCCACTAGAATCTTCCGCATCCAAATGGCCTCGCATGCTACCTGATTGGCAGCCATGTATTCAACCTCTGCTGAGCTAAGTGCAACTGATCTCTGTTTCCTGCTATACCAATAAACTGTAGCTGAACAAAGGTTGAAGATTCTTCCAGAAGTTCTCTTCTGGTCTGATGGACTACTAGCCAAATCTGCATCTGTGAAGCCTTGCAGCTTCACTCCCTCTGTTTTTCTGTACCGTAATCCATACTGTGTAGTGCCTTTGAGATATCTCAACACATGCTTTGCTGACTTCTAAAATAGCTTGTTAGGTTGAACCATAACTTGACTTAGTTGGTTCACCGCAAAGCATAAGTCGAGTCGTGCGTTCACCAGATACATAAGTGAACCCACCAGCTACCGATAAACAGTCGCAACTACTACCTCACCTGAAGTAGCATCCTCCTTCCTCTAGTTCCCAACTAGAGGAGTCTTCATGGGTTTGCACTTCTCCATGTGAAAGCGCCTGAGTATCTCATTGGGATACTTTCCTTGAGACGTGAATACTTCCCCATCTTTCTGCCACACTTCCATGCCTAGAAAGTAGTGCATGAGGCCCATGTACTTCATCTGAAACTCTCTTGCAAGTTCCTCCTTGCAAGATTTGATCAGTTGATCATCACCTGTCACAATCAGATCATGGACATAAAGTACAATAATCAATGGCTTACCTTCTACCATGATGTGGTAAAGGTTCGCATCTGCTTCACTCTTGGTGAAGCCAAACCCGGTGAAATAGTTGTCAATCCTGGTATACCAAGCACGGGGTGCTTGCTTCAGCCCATGCAGTGCTCGCTTGAGTCAGAAAACATGCGACTCATGATCAAAGGTCTCAAATCCTTTAGGCTACTCATTGTATACCTCTTCCTCAATCTTTCCATCGAGGAACGTCATCTTCACATCCATCTGATGGAGCTTCCACCCATCTGAGCTGATAGAGCTAGCATCGATCTGATAGATGAGTACCTTGCTATGGGAGCAAAGGTCACATCATAATCGATCCCCTCAACTTGTGAGAAACCTCGGGCAACAAACCTTGCCTTGTGTTTCTCAACACTGCCATCAGCTGCCTTGTTTACCTTGTAAAGCCATCAAGAACTAACCACTGACTTGTCCCCAAGTCTAAGGACAACATCCCACACATTGTTTCGTATGATAAAATCATACTCTTCTACCATTGCATCAACCCAGACTGGTTGCTGCACTGCCTCCTGAAAATAAGAAGGTTTAGTCACTACACACTCGCCAACCAGGGCCATGTAGCCAGTGTATCTCTTGAGAAATCTCCTCTGTCTGCACTGAGAGGATGGCTGCCCCACATTCTCTCTCGTATCTAGCATCAATCTATCAGTTTCTTGCGAGTGTTTTTGCCCATCTCTGGAAGACTCTCAAGGAGTGGTAGTCTCCACTACTAGATCCTCTGCATGTGGCTGATGTACATCATCAGGAGGCTCCTCCTCCTTTGGAACTAAAAGTTCCTCATAACCATGCAACTTGAGCTCCCTCTCAAGTGACACTCGCATGGCTCTCTACTCGTCGAACTTCAGATCCCTGTGCACTATGGTCCTCTGACTAGTAGGCAGAAACACACGATAGTTGTGGGGTGTATCTGTGTACCCCACAAGTATCCCCAAATCAGCTATTCTGTCTAGCTTCTTCCAAGCATCTTTGATCACATGACAAAAAACTGATGATCCAAAGATGCCGAAGTGACTCACATCTGGTCGCTTCCCCGAAAAAACCTCCATAGGTGTCTTCATCCCCAAAATATGATGAGGACTTCTGCTCTAAAGGTACACTGTTGTATTATATGCCTCAACCCACAGATGAAGTGGTAGGCTTTGGTCATGCAAGATGTTATAGACATTTTTGGGCACTACAACCCCAATCCTAAATTTCCAAAAACCGAGGGATCCTAAGTCCCTAAAAGTGTTGTTCCAACCCCTAAAAGAACAAGGTCAGCTGACTACATCACCTCTCAAAAGTTCTCCATGAAAAACTAATCAGAACTGGTCAAAACTGGACCATCCCACCTGCTCCATGGACAAAGTGCGATGCATCCCACCTAAATACTCACAGAGGGTGTGATGCATTAGGGAAATCCCTTCTATAGGGTGCGATGGGCGAGAATGGACAAATGGCAGAGGCAATGTGCGAGGTGGAAAATCATGGAATCTTCCATAAGCTTCTCTTGTGACACTTGCCTCCCTGATTTTGCCCAGGGATGAGTAAGAGATCATCATTCTCTAAATGGCATCAAGAACTATCAGAGAGAAGACACTAATCAAACCCCATAAGCTGACTCACTCTCCCTTCAAACATCTATATATGGATCCCTCATCCCAGAGATCCATAGGCTGGAATTTTGTACCTTGTAAGGAAGTCTTGTTGGTTTCTTGCTGCAACATCATAGTGTTGAGTGATCTAAGCTTTTCGTGAGGTGAAGAAGGCCTTCTTGCTGAGAGGATGACATTGGGTCAGAACAATTGGTTGTAATCCTCCCCTGTACTTTTCTTGATATCAATAAAGTTGTTCAAGTTTTCCTCCATGTCCTTGCATATTTTATGATATATGTTTGTATGTGGTCAATATGTTTGTTTATGCTAGTAGATATTTGTTCTCGTATAGTCTTGTGCTGCTTTGATTCCACAGGTATTCTTTGAAGCTGGGCTGGCAAGGGAGCAAGTAGCAGGTGTCTATCAGAAGAGAGAGAAATCAAAGAGAGGAACCAAGCGCAAGATTGAGGTTGGTCCCTCCATTCTTCTCTTATCTATTTAGTCATAAAGGAATACAAGAATAGCTTTACTCTGTTTGTTTCTAAGGTTGCTACCACCCCTTAGTGAGATTAGCAGTTCTGCATAGACACTATTCCGGGTAACAAAATGGCGACTCCAATACAGCGATTTCGACACTATGTCCTCTTTCGAAAAACTACCATCTTGTTAGATTGCAACCCCATGACTTATATATTGTCGCGACAGTTACTGGGGGGCAAATATTCAAAATGGACAGCAATCCTTCAAGAGTTTGATCTGGAATTTGTAAAATCCAAATCAAAGAAATCACTAGTTTTCGCGGAATTACTATGCGATCTCCCATCATCGTCCAACGATGACACATCCGAAGAAACCATCGTGGATGAGTCTTTGTTTCTGATATCTTCAAGCAATCCATGGTATGGGGATATAATCGTCTATCTCCAAACCCAAAAATATAGGTCTAATACCTCTCGATTGGAACAAAAATGTATTCGATACCAATCAAAATACTACATGATCGTCGGTGATATGCTTTACCAACGTGGTGTCGATACAGTTCTCAGGAGGTGCCTCACCCATGAGGAGGCCAAAAAAGTCCTGAATGACTGTCATTCAGGTGCATGTGGGGGGCATCAATCTGGATACGCTATGGCACAAATTTTTTTATGCGCAGGATACTTCTGGCCAACAATGTTCAAAGATTGCATAACCGCCGTCAAAAGTTGCCATGCATGTCAAATTTTCGATAGCAAAACCAGAAAGCCACCCAAACCTCTGCAGCCGATTGTCGCTGTTGGACTATTCGCCAAATGGGGCATATATTTCATGACATGTAACCCCACCTCGACTGGGGGGCATGGGTATATCATAGTCATTGTAGACTATTTTACCAACTGGGCCGAGGCGATGCTTACATTAAACAACACAGGCGAAATGGCTGCTCTTTTCTTTTTCAATCATGTATTCACCAGATTCGGCGTTCCACAAGCCATAGTCATAGATCATGGGTCACATTTTTGCAATCACATGATGGTTGAAATGGCCGCCAAGCTAGGGTTGTCTCACATCAGCTCTACTCCTTATTACTCTCAGGCTAATAGACAAGTTGAAGCACTCAACAAGATCCTGAAGTGGATGCTACAAAGGATGATTGGAGTCCACAGAGGAGTTGGCACCTGATCCTGAACTCAACCTTGTGGGTGTACTGAACATCAGTAAGGAACGCAACCGGGTTTACACCTTTCCCACTGGTGTATGGTCTAGAGGCAGTCCTACCAGTCCAGTGTGAAATCTCGTCCCTCAAACTCACAATCGACCTTCTCCCCGGAACTTCAGACGAGGGGGCTCGTTTCTTGGAACTAATCCAATTGGATGAAACCTGTCGTGATGCCGCTTTGGCTAATGAAGCTCATAAGAAACGGGTCAAGGCGTAGTTCGACAAGGATGTCAAACCCCGTGTCTTCTTAGAAGGTGACTTTGTCTTACTTTACCACCAAGAATCCGATAAATTGGGAGCAGGTAAACTCAAATCTTTGTGGATGGGCCCCTATATTGTTAAACGGGTATTAGAAAAAGGAGCCTATGAGTTGATGGATTATGATGGAATCCCACTGGCATAACCTCGTAACGGGTTGTACCTTAATCGTTCCTACGCGTAATTCAGTGTGGTAACCCATATGCTTTTGTTACGTTTTTGTTTTCGCTAAGAGTAATTGTTGTGGTAGAGTAATCCACTCTTTACATTTGCCGCAGATGTCACACCCATTGGAATCTTTTGTTGGATATGCCGATGGAGCAAGTCGTAGTTCACGAAATCTATCCTCTGCAGCGTGGGCCATTTTTGATCGAAGCAGCGAGTTACTAAGTTTCAGAGGCGTATGTATTAGTCAGTCAACAAATAACATCGCTGAATATAGTGCATTGATAGAACTTCTCTCTGATGCCATCACACATGGCATAAGTCGACTTGTTGTTAGGCTAGACTCGCAGCTCGTAATACTACAACTCGCTGGTATCTATTCCGTACGAAATCCAACTATCTACCGCATGTTCCTAAGGGTTAAGATTTTGGAAAGACAATTTGATCTTATTCAATATCACCATATTTCCAGAAACTTAAACACATTAACATACTCATTGGAAAATTATGTGTTAGATAGACATTTGCGACATTTGTAAAAGAAGCATTTCATCAATATTTGCATCAAGTAACTTAGCCAAAATAAAGCTCCGAAAATCAAAAACATATATATAACTATTTATGGTTTACACATAATGTTCTGTAACAAAGACAAAATTGGTCAGATGACCCAAAACTAAAAATGCTAGGGGGCACCCTAGTCTAATGATGCTGGTGATAACATGTCACCGCTTGTGCAATCATGCGTAAGAGCCTAGTCCATCGACTCGGCATGCCAATAGTATGTCACTGCAACCTCAAGGGCAACTCATCAGTCCTCACATCTGTGATACCAAGAGTGAGACCTTCGACCTGGTCCTGTAATGCTGAAAGAGTCTCGGCCACATCAAGGTCATGAAGGATAGCCCTTCCCACAGCCTCTCCTGCTGGAGCAGCAGCCCGCACCCTCAAGCGTACTACTGGTCGGACTGGTCCAACATCTGCATGAGCACACAAGTTTTGATTAGTCCTGATAGAAGAAAGCACAAGGACATTATAAAGAAATCATAAAGAGAAATATGGTCAGAAAATTTACCAATGACACCCCACTGCTCACCGGCAGGCAGTACCAAATCCGGATCACCCCGGAAATCCATGCTAGCATATGGATACTCAGAAAAAACCATCTCCTGATGATGGAACCACTCAAAGAAAGTATCAAAGAAGGAAACCTGGGACTGACCAACATGTCGGGCCATAAGGTCGACCCATCCCTGCATCCGTGGCTCAGTCGATGGAGGTAAGCCAAGTGAAACATACTGCAGCTGCATCAGTGGGATATTTTCCAAGGCGAAGGTGGTCAAAATAGAACCATAGCCAAAGTTATTTAACTTTCTGTTTTTCACCTTGGTCAATTGTTCTCTCATCCCAAGGAGTACTACATCACACCAGTTGAACACCTTTGGTTCAAGGCATTCCAAGGCATACTACATATAAGACCTGTTCGCCACATGTAGCACTGCACTACCAGCCAGTCTAGAAAAAGTAAACGGAATAGTCCTGAGGGACCTGTCAGTGACGTCTTGGATATGGATCTTGCCGTCCTTACTCGGCAGAGATCCCTCTCTGCAATACCTGTGAATATAATCTTCCACGAATTCGCCCCCACGGGGCAGACCTGATAATGAAATAGGGGCGCCTCGCCTCGATAATCTAGTCAAAAAATGGATGTCAACAACAGTCAAAGGGACGGACTTGCCCCTAATCTGGAACTCCTGGGTGGTAGGATCTCATGAATCGAGGAAATATTTCAACAAGTTGATTTGTTGCCTCATGCTAGAGATGCAGAAGAACTTGAACAGGCCATAGTTCTGCATTGCATTTACCGTAACCGGATCATTTAAAGCAAGCATGTCCTCTTCTTCATGCTCACATTCTCACAACGTAACAGGCATTTTGCTTCGATGAATCTCTGAAACAAACAAGAGAAGAGTCAAGATCCTGATTTGGTGAGAAACAGTTAAAATTTTTCATAAAAATTGTGCATAAATTGCCCTCTTTGCGCCCATCGCACCCCCAACGTTGTTTTGGGTGGGATGAATGCTGACTGGCCAATGGCTAGGCCAGCATTCAGCGCACCTTTCGATGTAGAAGAGGTGCGATGGAGCCAGGGCGAGTTTTTCCAACCCCAGAGGCTCAGAAAAACCAGAAAACATGCTCAGGAATGGAAAAGAAAAGGATGAAACTGAAAAACTCAGTTTTAGCTCCTACCTAGTCCAGACGGCACCAATAATCATCCACAGAATCTCCCGGAATCAGTTGGTGAAAATCAAGGGTGAAAAGCACCTCCAAAGCTCCAACAAACCAAAGTTCAAATGAAATGTTAAAATGAGAGGTAAAAAACACTTTTAAATTACTTTTCACGTTATTCGAGTAAAATATTAGTGTTATAACTTATTTCTCAAACATATATTGTTCATTTCTAACTAGTTTAATGAAGCAAGTGAATAGGCGGTACCACCTTTGGAAGAACAAAGTTGCCAATGGTAAAATCAAGACAATCAATGACCATTATATCGAGCAGTTTTAGCGCATAGTTCAAGCTCGTTAAAAAATAAACATAAGTCATGAGCAAGTGTTTCTCCCCACGTTTAAGCTCATTAAAAAATGAACAGGTAAATAACCATTGTGAATGTCTTATTATCAGCTTTTGAAGCCCTTGGTCGTGTTCTCATCATCACCTCCACTCTACATTGGCCGATCGTTCACCTCCATTTGATTGTTTACCACCTTTGAGGAACAGCTGTGAAAAGTGATACAGTTAGCCATCCTTGTGACTCTGCCGTGATTTGGAAATTCCAAACCTTACCTGGAATCAGTTGCTATCCGAAATTATCACTCGTTCCTCAAAGACGAGTCTCCTTTAAGCTCTTTTCACCTGACTCGTAAAAAATGAAAATATTGCCGAGGAATTGGCCTCTCCAGCTCGTTAAAATGACCGGAAGTTCTATCCCTCCTTTAGATTTTGATCTTTTTGGACACGAGGGATTAATACACAAAAAGATCAAGCGCTTGTCGTGTTCAGATCGTTAAAATTACCGAAAATTCATCTCTTTTGTATTATTTTATACTTTTTCGGACCTAAGGGATTATATGACGAAAAAGGAACTATTGGAGTTTCCTTTATGTCCCTTTCAGACTCTCTAAAATTGAAAAGGACTGAGTTGTCTTTGTCGTTAAACTCATTAAAAGCTAATAGCGACAAACTTGTCCTCGCAGACAAGACCAAGTTTCACTATCGCTAGGCTCGTTAAAACATAGCGATGGGTTTGCCCAAAGGGAAGATTATAGAACAAGCATATGTTATCCTCCTCAGGCTTGACAAAAATAAAGAGGTACTGGTCAACAATGACTGGGGAAAATTTGGGAAGAAAATTTGAAAAACTTTGTCGGTAGCAAGTCGCTCTTGAACATGACACTTTCACTCCACATCCGAGTCGGGTTGGGTTGTTCCATGCACCGGTCACTTCACCATGGTCCCATCACACCATCCATATTTGGAGTTAATGCTACCAATCCATCATGATAGTGTCACTGATATGTTCAAGAGAAGTCACTCAGAGGATTCACCTATGTCTCATCCACTGCAACATATTCATCCTCCATATTTTCATGACCGCCATCCTGAACCTTGTATCCTCAAGTCATTTTCACCTCCGCTAAAATCATTTGCTCCGTTCCGTGTCATAGATGTGGGATTCATTAAGGCCCTCCTATGACAAATCGCTTCTTGTTGACATCAGCTCATTATCCAAGAAGCTGATTTAGGAACAACCCTTCCAGTACTTTGAAGCTTGCATGCCTCAATGGCAAGTTTCTCACTTCCGGCGATAGGTTTACATCACTGGCCTTCGACTAGGAGACTTTGCATGGTGTTCGACGCCAAGTCCCTCTTTCACACCATGCGAATTGTACTGCAGTACCTTGAGGGTCATCATCATTATCGGTGATTCCTCTCATGCCTGTTAACAACTTACATCATTGGCTGGTAATCAGGCAATGTCTTTCCATGTTCGACTCCAGAACATTTCTCACATGGATCGACTTGTACTTCGAGTGAAGATCGAACGAGATTGAAGACCCCAGATCTAGTTTCATCCATCCGGGCTGCGAAATACATTCAGGAAATAAAGACATCCAGTGTACATCATTGCTGCACAGATAATCATCCAACCTAAGGGATGATGGCTCTACCAGAATCATTAGTCTGCACTCAGACGATTGTCTGTCCTATGTACATGAAAATGAATTTATAAAGCTGAGCATGGGAATGCCCGACTCAGCTAGGAAATGAAAAATATTATGAAGATAATGTGTTGTATTGTATCTTATTATAGGTTTCCTTCCAGCTCGAAAAACTTCGGATCCTCATGATAAAGCATTTCACTCGACATAAAAAAATTAATTAACGACCTCATGCTTTAGGGGGCAACTGTTATAGAAATTTTTTGGAACTACAACCCCAATCCTAAATGTCCATAAACCGAGGGCTCCTAAGTCCCTAAAAGTGTTGTTCCAACCCCTAAAAGAACAAGGTTAGCTGATTACATCACCTCTCCAAAGTTCTCCATGAAAAACTACTCAGAACTGGTCAAAACTGGACCATCCCACCTGCTCCATGGACAAAGTGCGATGCATCCCACCTAAATACTCACAGAGGGTGTGATGCATGTGGGAAAGCCCTTCTATGGGGTGCGATGGGCGAGAATGGACAAATGGCAGAGGCAATGTGCGAGGTGGAAAATCATGGAATCTTCCAGAAGCTTCTCCTGTGACACTTGCCTCCCTGATTTCGCCCAGGGATGAGTAAGAGATCATCATTCTCCAAATGGCATCAAGAACTATCAGAGAGAAGACACTAATCAAACCCCAGAAGCTGACTCACTCTCCCTTCAAACATCTATATATGGATCCCTCATCCCAGAGATCCAGAGGCTGGAATTTTGTATCTTGTAAGGAAGTGTTGTTGGTTTCTTGCTGCAACATCATAGTGTTGAGTGATCTAAGCTTTTCATGAGGTGAAGAAGGGCTTCTTGCTGAGAGGATGACGCTGGGTCAGAACAATTGGTTGTAATCCTCCCCTGTACTTTTCTTGATATCAATAAAGTTGTTCAAGTTTTCCTCCATGTCCTTGCATATTTTATGATATATGTTTGTATTTGGTCAATATACATCTGATCTTATATTGTTTATGCTAGTAGATCTTTATTCTCATATAGTCTTGTGCTGCTTTTATTCCACAGGTATTTTTTGAAGTTGGGCTGGCAGAGCAAGTAGCAGGAGTCTATCAGAAGAGAGAGAGATGAAAGAGAGGAACCAAGTACAAAATTGAGGTTGGTCCCTCCATTCTTCTCTTATCTATTTAGTCATAAAGGAATACAAGAATAGCTTTGCTCTGTTTATTTCTAAGGTTGCTACCACCCCTTATTGGGATTAGCAGTTCTGCATAGACACTATTCCCAGTGACACAACATCACTTGAGTTGCTCCCACAATAGATATGTTCTTCCCTTCGGCCACCCCATTCTGTTGTGGGTTATGAGGTGCCGTCAGTTCTTGTTTAATTCCTTCAGCAACATAGAAGTCTTTAAACTGCTGGGAAACATACTCTCCACCATTGTCGCTATGCAAGGCTTTTACTTTCTTTCCACATTCTTTCTCTGCCAAGGCTTTCAACTCACAAAACCTCGAGAAGCTTTGATCCTTATTTTGAATAAAGTAGATCCAACATCTACGAGAAAAATCATTAATAAAAATAACATAGTACTTTTTCTTAGTGGTGGAGGCTATAGAGAATGGTCAACATACATTTGAGTGAACTCGCTCCAAGATTGCTCTAGCTCTACTATCCCCATCCTCAAAGGAATCTTTTGCATACTTACTCAGGGTGCATCCTTTGCATGTGTTTATTTGCTCTAGTTTTCCCTTGGGTAAGCGAGTAGAAATTTGTTATATGATCTTGAAGGTCCCATGATGCAAGTGGCCTAGTCTTCTAAGCCACATCTCACCAACATCTTGGCTTTGCACCACCTCTGCTTTGGAAGTCAGTGCAGCACATTCATCTACCTCCAACTTGTAGAGATTCTTTACTCGAATCCCTGTTCACTTGGTCTGTCCAGTGCCAATATGCCTTAGAAAACTTTTCCTTTACTAATGACTACATCATAGCCTTTATCTTTTAGCATAGCAACAGACACAAGATTCTTTTTCAAACCTCGTACATACTTAACAACGGATACGGTGAGAGGAGCACCATGTTCCCTCTGAAACACAACTGTACCATCACCTAAGACACAGTATTTTCCATCATCGCCCATCCCGATCTGCATTTGGGGATCCTTCTCCTCTAATCTACTGAAAGTATTCTTGTCACCCGACATGTGGAAAGAAGCTCCACAGGTACGAAAAACATCCCACCATGGATGAAACCATGCATATGATAAGTGAGAAATCCAGCTCAAACTATGAGGCTAATGCATCACCATCAGATCCCATGGAGGAACCCTTCTTGGATTTCTTTAGTTGACAACTTCATGACAGTGAAAGCATCACACTTTCGACTTGTCAACCTTCTTCCCATAATGAGAATATTTGGATTGGGATGCCTTCCCTTTCCCTTTCTTATCTTTACTCACTAAAGCTAGATTTTTTTCATCATCTTGTTTTGATGAAGATCCATCCTTGGTGCTTCTCCTTATCTCCTCCTACAACAGATCCGACCAAGGTCGTTCCCAATCTGGCAGTTTCTCTCTTCCATTAACTGAGTCCTGGTAGCTATGCTAACTCTTAGGAAGACCAAGGAGTGTAAGACTCACCATGTCACCATCAGCAGTCATGATCCCTATGCTTCCAAGATCATCCCTGCAGGTAGTGGGCTTGTTCAGGAACGTAGAGAATATGTCACCCTTTTCGCACTTGATCTTTTGAAGTTTATCTTTTAGTGCAAGCTTCCTCTGATCACTGCTATTCTGATAAATATCTTTCAATGTTTTCCACATTGAAAACAGATTCTCTTTCCCATGGGGGGTCAAGACAATTTGATCTCGAACTCCCTCCAGGATGATTCTCCTTGTTCTAGCCACACACTTTTTCCATTCCGCCAGTTGAGTAGCATCAGTCGGCTTCTGAACTTCTGGATCAATGAAGTCCTTTAGGCCATTATCTTCTAATAGTGCCTCCATGCGAACCTTCCAGGATATATAATTTGAACTTCCATCAAGGGAATATTCGAGTCTCAAACCACTAAACGCCATTGGTGAAATAGATGTGGTAAGAACTCAATTCAATATTCAGAAACGAAACTTCAAACTTCTCTTGCTTGTATATTGTTCTTCCTTAATCACCTTTGCTTTGATACCATTTAGAAATTCTCACTATAGATCACCTGGTAATGCAATTTACTAAAACAAAACACTTGATCTACTTCTACAAACAATTTAATGGAGGCTTAATCAAACATGAGCAACATCAACCAGGAACTAATATAATTGATAATGAGAAGTAATCAACCATAACACAACAGATATATCACTGGGGAAAGCACCAGCCTAAAACCCCAACTCTGTAATATCATACAAGTGGAAATCTTGTTCAAGTTACAAAAAGAATCAGCTCCCAAACTATCCTTATCTCTTTGCAATCAAACAATACTACTCACAAAATCAATAGACATAGAATATATCTTCCTCAAGCTTTCCAAGCCTCCTATTTCCTTGCAAAGTTTTGATTGGGGTCCAATGATATCACATGTGTCAATTGGCCTCATCACACTCACTGTAACCTATGATCCAACTACGCAATCCTTAAGGAATATTCACAATAGAATATTCCTGCAAATGATAGTACATTGTCCCTCCATCTGATCTCAACTGGGTCTCTGACTAAACTAACATGCATGAGTTATCCATGAGTGAATCTTCAGTTATTTGAAATACAATAGTTACATGCATGCAAGAAATAACTAATTGAACTATCATTAATTAACAAACTGTTAAATTAATCTAACTGGACTTGACTTAGTTAACTGAGGAAACTAATTACAACTCAATATTACAACTCATCCTTGACTCTTTAACTGATGTATAAATCCCTCAATCAAAGGAGAAACTGTTGCATGTCCTCACACGGACGTCATGTTCATAATTCCTTAACTAATTAACTCAAGATGAATTAATTAATCAATTTACAAACAACTGTTAACATCAAATTCGAATTTTACTTCCTATGTTTAGTCTAGAGACTGACTAAAATAAGAAGGGATCCCAAAATGCTATTTTTAGAAATCCATTTTTAGCACTTTCACTTTTCATGCGTTGTTGCTAAGATCCACAATGGCTGAACTGCTATTTATACCCAGGCTATTTATAACAGTGTTATTTTTAACATTTTCTATTTTTAGCATTTCTTGTTGTAAATCTTAACAAAATTGTGGTTCTAAGAAAGGATCTTAAGAAAATGAAATCTCTCAATCTTACATTTGCTAAAGGATCAGAAACTTTAAATGAAATTATCAACATTCAACATTAACCTCTGATAAAGACATGTCTTGGATATACTAAAGAAGCATCTCAATCTCAAGCAAATACCAGTGAACAGTATGACAATCGTCAGCAAAGGCATAAAGCAGATCACCAGGTAGATCAAACTGAATTTACTCCAAGGATGAATAGAAGCCACAACCAACCTCAGGTAAATCATACTCAATTTTCTCCAAAGATGAATATCAATAGAAACTACAATCATCAGGTCAATAGATTCGATAGTGTTGGGTCCGTATAATACTAGTGATTACCCCATTACTATTGTAGTTATACCCCTTATTAATATTGTTGTGCCCCTATTGCCCCATATTGTTATTACTGTGCCCCATAGAATCCCTCAATTATTATTTTTGTGGCTTTATATTATTATTGTTAGGTCGGCTAGATTATATTGTGACTCCTTAGACTCCTATATATAGAAAGGAGGTTTTTTCATTTGAATGATCCAAGAATTGTTCATTTATGTAATGTAAAGGAGTTTTCCCCCTCGAAGAGGCTGAATTCTAAGGCATTGATCTATCTTTTCTATCTTTTCTTGAGCTGGTTCCATAACATTTGGTATCAGAGCTTTGGATTCTAGGGTTTCGCTGCTCCAAACAGGTCATCGTGGAATTTTCACTATAAATTTGTTTCTATGATGTTTCAGAAGTTGCAAGAAAAACCCATTTTAGAAGAAATTGCACTGAACCTTGGGTCTGAATTTCAAAGCTTTTCGCGCTATATTTGCAGAGATATGATCTGAGGAATTTGGTATTTTTGCAGACTCCTGAATTACATTCCAAACAGGTGACCTGGGGAAAATCGTCATAACTTTCTCTCTGGGGATCAGATTGAAATTTCATAAGAAGGTACAAAAATAGGACGGACTGTAGTTTCTTGTATGCATTTGCAGATCCAAATGTCAAAAACGTGACTCGTGGCACATCGTACAAGTTCGCTCTACTGAACTAGTCTATAATCAAGTCACTGTGGGAGATTTCGCATAACTCTTTCTTGGAGAATCCAATTTGGGTCAGACTTGTGGCATTGGAAAGAGGACACAGAGGGATACTACAGGTCACAAATTCAGAACTAGATGATTGGAAAGTACAGAGATACATCAGAGGCAATATCGAGCTCATACAAAGTGAAAAAAGGTGTGTAGATTTTCTTAAATTTTTGCTTAAGCTTGGTTTGAAAATTTATTTGGAAGGAATTCAAAGGGCATAGTAGAGCATTATTATCGGTAACTGACGCACTGAGGAAAGAAAATGCAAACACCTAGTAAGGAACCTGAAAGCTCTAGCATGACTCATGAAGAAGAGGAAGAAAAGCAACATGATATATCAAAATTACAAGACCAAGTGCAACAACTGTCCCTTACACAAAAAGGAACAGAATCTAAGATGGATGGTTTAAAGAAAGATGTAGAAGCTAAGACGGATGTTTTAAAGAAAGGTGTAGAAGCTAAGATGGACTATTTAAAGAAAGCGTAGAAGCTAAGATGATTGACGTGGAAGCTAAGATGGATGATTTGAAGATATATTTGAAGACAGACATGGACGAATTGAAGATAAATATGAATAAGTTGCTACACGAAATGGGCACTAAGGGTGAAGGGTTACTAAAGGAAACTCATGATGAGAATAAAAGAAATGTTAATCGTGATTCCATAGATGCTAATGTTGGATCAAAGACTCACCATATTCCAAAAATCGATATGAGGAAGTTTGATGGCAAGGATCCTGCCACATGGATATTATAGATGGAGCAATTTTTCGATCTCAATAATGTGTAAAACACACAAAAGGTACATATGGAAACTTTATATTTGGAACCAAATCAGTTTGTATGGTATCAGTGGCTTTGCTCTCGTAAACAATTTATCACTTGGGCAATTTTTACGGAAGAATTGATAGCACATTATGAGGATACAAAAAGAAACACTTTTTTTAGCCAATTGATAAGTCTCAAACAAAAGGGTTCAATAATGGAGCACATTGAGGAGTTCCAAAAATTGAACATAAGGGTAAAAGATATTCTAGAGGAGCATAGGATTGATGTGTTCATAGGGTCTTTAAAGGATAATATCCAACATGATGTTTGCCTTTGGGAACCTGATTCATTAGAGAAGGCATTTAGGTTAGCAAGAAAAATGGAAAGCAAAATTATGGCAACTAGGAAGCATACCACTCACAACTATAAAGACGGAAGTGTTGTTGCCCCTAGTCTTCCACAACCTATAAGGTTGACACCACAACAATTGGAAGAAAAAAGAGCAAAAGGGCTTTGTTATAGTTGTGATAGCAAATACACTAAAGGTCATAAGTGTGCTGAGAAGAAATTATTCTACATAGATTATGAAGAGGAAGAAGAAAAGGAGAAAGAAAGGTCAAAAGAGGAGGATATACTCCAGGAACAAATCCTAGATGAAGAAAAAATAAATCCGACCATATCTTGTAATGCATTGGCGGGAATTACCACTCCTCAAACCATCAAGATAGAAGGACAAATCAAGAAGAAAAAGGTAATAGTTTTGATTGATTCAGGAAGCACCCACAATTTTATTCATTGTAAGGTAGCAAAAGAATGGAATTGCTTCCTATATCCAGCACCAGAGTGTCAAGTGATGATTGCAAATGGAGGAACAATAAATTGCTCCGGAAACTGCCATAATATCAAGCTATCCATGGGAGAATATGTATTGACTAGCCCAATTCATTCCATTCCAATGGGAGGTGCTGATGTTGCACTAGGAGTCCAATGGCTACAATCCCTGGGTACAATAGCTTTTAATTTTCAAGAACTTTTCATGAAATTTTCTACGGAAGGAAAGGAAGTTAAATTAAGGGGTATTGCAGGGAAACCAGGAAAGATAATCAGCTCTAATGGTATGACAAAGCTTCTAAAAAAGGAGCAAAGAGGTGTAATTGCACAATTATGCTCGCTAGATGTTTCCACATCGGAATCATCTATTTCTCCAGATCTCCAAAAAGTTCTGGACAATCATTCCAAAGTATTTTAGACTCCCAAAGGTCTCCCACCTATGCATGATCATCATCATGCTATTCATCTGATTCCAGGAAGTGTTCCTCCAAACATCAGGCCGTACAGATATCCTTATGTCCAAAAGAGTGAAATTGAACGTATGGTTGCAGAAACGCTAGAGGCTGGTATAATTCAATCGAGTCAAAGCTCTTTCTCTACTCCAATAATATTGGTGCACAAGAAGGATGGATCATGGCGCATGTGTCTAGATTATAGGGAGCTCAACAAGCTCACTATTAAAGATAAGTTCCCCATTCATGTCATTGATGAATTACTGGATGAATTGCAATGATCAATTTACTTCACCAAGCTTGATCTTCGTTCAGGATATCATCAAATCAGAAATAAGATTGAAGACATTCCGAAAACAACATTTAGAACTCATGAGGGTCATTATGAATTTTTGGTCATGCCTTTTGGCCTTACCAATGCACCTTCAACATTTCAAGGTTTGATGAATTCAATTTTCAAACCATTCCTTAGAAAATTTGTGTTAGTATTTTTCGATGATATACTAATCTACAGCAAGTCTTGGAAGGATCATGTTGAACATGTTGACAGGGTGCTACAACTATTGAAGTAGAAACAATTATATGCAAAAAGATCCAAATGTTTCTTTTGGAGTCCAGGAGGTGGAATATTTGGGTCACATTGTATCTCATGAAGGAGTTAAGGTAGACCCTATCAAAATTAAAGCCATCAAGGAATGGAAAATCTGCACATCCATAAAGCATCTGCGAGGATTTCTCGGGTTGACAGGGTATTATCACAAGTTTGTTAAGAATTATGGGAGAATAGCAGCACCTCTAAGAACATTATTGAAGAAAGATGAATTTTCATGGACTCTGGAAGCAACAAAGGCCTTTGAACATCTTAAAGAGGCAATGTGCCAAGCACCGGTCTTATCTACACCGGAATTCAAGAAAACCTTTATTGTGGAATGTGATGCTTCAGGAAATGGAATTGGTGCTGTTGTAATGCAAGATGAAAGACCCATTTCTTTTGAAAGTAATCCAATCAAGGGAAAGTTTTTAAGCAAAGCTATTTATGAGAAGGAAATGTTGGAAATACTCCATGCACTTAAGAAGTGGTGACTCTACCTAATGGGAAGACACTTCAAGGTAAAAATGAATCATGATAGCCTTAAATACTTTTTAGAACAAAGATTATCCTCTGAAAGCGACAAAAGTGGGTAACAAAGATTTTGGGTTATGACTTTGAAATCATCTACAAAAAAGGGAAGCAAAATGTGGTGGCAGATGCACTCTCAAGAAAGGATGAGGATGTGGAAGCATTGTTGTGCACCATTTATATTATCCAACCAAATTGGATAAACAAAGCAAGGGAGGAATGGAAGAGTGATGAAGAAGTGTGGGCACTTATTCGAAAGTTACAACAAGATTCCAGTATGTCTGATACATTTAGCTGGAAAAATTATTCGTTATGGTACAAAGATCGCTTATAACTCTGTAAGAATTCCCAGCTAAAACAAAATATTCTTATGGAATTGCACACTTCTCCCTTAGGAGGGCACTCAAGATTTTTAAAAATTTACCACAGGGTTAAGAAGGAATTTTTTTGGGATGGCCTTAAATCATATATTCAAAAGTTTGTGGTGGAATGTTTGGTTTGCCAACAAAATAAAGTTGAAACAATTAAGACACCAGGTCTATTACAACCTTTATCCATTCCAAGCCAACGTTGGGAGGAGGTTTCAATGGATTTTATCACAGGTTTACCCAAGTCTGGGGGAAAGAGTGTCATCATGGTGGTAGTTGACAGACTTACCAAGTATGCACATTTTTGTGCATTATCACACCCATTTAAAGCCAGTACAATTTTTACTGCATTTATGGAAATAATTCAAAAGCTACATGGAAACCCAAAGATTATTGTAAGTGACAGAGATCCCATTTTCACTAGAAATTTTTGGACAGAATTATTTTCTTGTCTTGTTACTCAGTAAGCTCATAGCTCATCTTATCATCCTCAATCTGATGGACAAACTGAGAAAGTAAACAAATGTTTGGAAGGATATCTTCGTTGCTTTGTATCTAATAAACAGACACAATGGGTCAAATGGTTGCCTCTAGCTGAATGTTGGTATAACACTTCCTTCCATACAACAACAAAAATGATCCCATTTATGGAACTTTATGGGTATCAACCACCATCCATCACATCATATTTAAGAGAAAATTCTAAGGTTCAGGCAGTGGAACATCACATTGAACATCAACAACAAGTCCTCCAACTCTTAAAGGATAACCTTGTGTTGGCACAGAATAGAATGAAACAACAGGCATATCAACATCGTAGTGAAAGAAGTTTTGATGTAGGTGATTAGGTATTCCTATGGCTACAACCATATAAGAAAATGTACCTCAAGCAAGCTAAGAAGGATAATAAATTATCACCAAAGTATTATGGTCCGTACAAGGTGTTGTAAAAGATTAGTACTATGGAATACAAATTGGAGCTTCCTGCAACTTCTCGATTGCACCCAGTTTTCCATGTTTAATGTTTAAAGAAGGTTATAGGCGACAAGCTACCAGTTCAAAAAATATTGCGAGAACTTGATGAGGAAGGAAAAATTATATTGGAACCAGAAGCAGTCATAGAAACAAGAACTTGATAGATGATAGATACAAAATTGTTCAATTTCAGAGTATCTTATCAAGTGGAAGAACTTATCTGCTGAAGATTCCACATGGGAGGATGAGAATTTTATGCAGAAGTATCTAGAACTACTCAAGCGTTGAGGACAACACTTTTTTGAAGGAGAGGGGCATGTTGGGTCCCTATTATACTAGTGATTACCCCATTACTATTGTAGTTATACCCCTTATTAATATTGTTGTGACCCTATTGCCCCCATATTGTTATTACTGTGCCCCATAGAATCCCTCTATTATTATTTTTGTGGCTTTATATTATTATTGTTAGGTCGGCTGGATTATATTGTGACTCCTTAGACTCTTATATATAGAAAGGAGGTTTTTTCATTTGAATGATCCAAGGTTTGTTCATTTATGTAATGTAAAGGAGGTTTGCCCCTCGAAGAGGCTGAATTCTAAGGCGTTGATCTATCTTTTCTATCTTTTCTTGAGTTGTTTCCATAACAGATAGTCGCATGAAATTATTTAATGGGTAATGTTTTTCATGTCATAATTTTGGACACAAAGCTGCTCAATGTGTTTCTTACAAAACCATCATGACTAGAGAAGCACGAAATCGAAGGAATGTAACAGGGATCAAGAAAAGATCTTATATTATCTTTTCTCTTCTGGAAAATGAAATAGAATGCTCAATTTGTAACAAATTTGATCATGAAGAATCTGAATGCAGGAGAAAATTTCAGCAAACATCTCAAAAAGAGAAAACTCCATTAAATCCCAAGATATGGAGAAGGAAATAATCTCCAATAGAAAGATGTGGTATAGCCTTTTATGTAGAACGACAAGAAAATCAGTGGTACATCGACAGTTTATGCTCAAAACACATGAAAAGTGACAAAGAAAAACCTCACTCGTATAATGCCTTAGAAAAGGAAAATAATGTCTCATTTGGAAATGAAACTCCTGCTATCATAAAAGGTAAAGGCTCTCTTTTCTTGAAAGAAAAGGTTAAAGTTGGAAATGTTATGTATGTAGATGGTTTAAAGCATAACCTGTTGAGTGTCAGTCAAATGTGTGATCAAGGAAATGAAGTGGTGTTGTGATAAAACGTATGTGTTGTTCATGAGCTTGATATAGGAGAGACTGTGATCAAGGGTACAAGAACTCCAAACAACTTATACATACTCAAGGGAGGACAATAATAGTGCTATCTAAGCAAAAATGATGAAAATTGGTTGTGGCATGGAAGATTGGGACATCTAAGATTTTCTCAAATAAGAAAAGCATGCAGATTCAAGGATGTTTGTGATCTTCCAGATATCAGCATCCCAGAAAATACAATATGCAAACCATGTCAAATCGGCAAGAATACTAGATTTCACTTCATGGAAAAGGAAGGGTCAACTAGTAGGCCTCCTGAACTTATCCATACTGATTTATGTGGACCATCAAGGAAAAATTCACCTCGTGGAGAAGAATACTTTATTTTGTTCATTGATGATTTTTTCTAGAATGTGTTGGATAGGTCTTCTAAAGCATAAAGATGAAGCTTTTGAAAAGTTCCAAGCCTTTAAAGCTTTGGTTGAAAATGAATCAGATCGAAAAATCAAATGCCTTAGATCTAATCAAGGAGGGGAATTTACCTTGGATGAATTCTTTGACTTTTATGAACAACATGGAATAAAAAGGCAATTCTCCATTGTAAGGACTCCTCAGCAAAATGGTGTGGTTGAAAGAATGAACAAAACAGTTCAACAAATGGCTCAAGCTATGCTAGATGAATCTAGAACTCTTTCAACCTTTTGGGGTGAAGCTGCATTCACTGTCATAACTATTCTAAACCAAGCAAATGTTCGGGTAAACAACACTCAAACTCCACATGAACTTTGGTATGGTAAGACTCCTACTGTGAAATACTTTAAAGTTTTTGGAAGCAAATGTTATATTAAAAGGACTGATGAAAAACTTGGTAAGTTTGAACCGAGAGAAGATGAAGGTATTCTTCTTCGATATCCTTCCAAAAGTAAAGGATGTAAATGTTATAATAAAAGACTTGGAAAAATTGTTGAAAGCATTGATGTTGTAGTTGATGAAGCATGCAAAAATCCAAAACATATAAAATCAAAAGAAGGTTATGACAATGAAGAAGATGGGGGTTATTTTCCCACATCAAATCAAAATCATATTGAAGAAGAAACCAGTGAAGCACCAGAAGAAGAGATAATGGTAGAAGAAAAGACTCCGCCTAGGTATGTTCAGAAGAACCATCTGGAAACTCAAATTTTAGGGGAAAAAGAGGCAGGTTACAGACAAGAAGAACTATTATAGGGACCTCAAGCTATCTAGCATTACTATCCTCCACCAAACCTAAAAATATAAAAGAAGCATGCAAATATGAATTTTGGGTCAAGGCCATGGATGAAGAACTTGAGAAAATTGAAAAAAATGATACATGGGAATTAGTTCCTAGACCTCATGATAAAAATATTATAGGAACTAAATGGATTTTCAAAAACAAGCTGAATGAAAATGGAGAAGTCATTAGAAACAATGCCATACTTGTTTATAAAGAGTATGCTCAACAATAAGGTATAGATTTTGAAGAAACGTTTGCCCTTGTTGCTAGACTTGAAGCCATAAGGACGTTTCTTGGTCTTTCTAGATTTCAGAATTTCAATGTATACCAAATGGATGTAAAATCAACCTTCCTGAATGGAGATTTAGTAGAAGAAGTTTATATTGAATAGACAGAAGGATTCATTCTTAAAAATGATGCAAAACTTGTATGCAGGCTCAGAAAGGCCCTGTATGGTCTGAAACAGGCTCCAAGGGCCTAGTATTACCGCCTTGACAAATATCCACACCAATAAGGTTTTACAAAAGGTCCAACAGATAGTAATCTATATACAAAGATTGAAACTGATGAATTGCTAATTAATATTGTTTATGTTGATGATATCATTTTTGGTAGCAATGAAGAATCCATTAGTCAGAATTTTGCTTCAATAATACAACAAGAATTTGAATTGTCCTTGCTTGGTGAAGTTACCTATTCTCTTGGTCTACAAGTTTAACAAAATAAAGATGGTATTTTTGTTCACAAACAAAATATCTCAAATAGATCTTGAAGAGGTATGGAATGGAAGATTTTAAACCTATATGTAACCCAATGGTAACAAGATGCAGTCTCAGCTCAAATGATGAATCAACAATAGTACATCAACCAACTTACAAATCCATGATTGGCAGTTTGCTTTATCTAACAGGTACCCGACTGACATCATGCATGTTGTAGGAATAGTTGGAAGATTCCAAGCAAACCCAAAGGAATCACACCTTCAGGTAGTCAAAATAATTTTCAAATATCTTCAAGGAACTCAGGACTTTGGTTTATGGTATCCTATAGATGCAGATATTACTCTTCATGCATATACATATGAAGATTTGGCAAGAAGTGTTGATGATAGAAAAAGCACTAGTGGTGGTGCATTCTATATGGGTTCCAAGCTAGTGTCTTGTTTCAGCAAGAAATAAAGTTCAATTGCTTTATCTATAGTTGAAGCAGAATATGTGGCTGCTGCATCTTGCTGCATACAACTACTTTGGATGATGCAAACCTTGCAAGACATTTAGATCACATATACTCCACCCATCTCCATTCTATGTGATAATATAAGTGCCATCGTTATTCAAAGAATCTATTCATGCACTCCAAGACCAAGAACATACCCATCAAATACCATTTTCTACATGAACAAGTGCCTGAAAAAAAAGTAAAATTGGAGTATGTTCCCTCCAAAGAACATGTTGTTGATATATTCACTAAACCACTACCCAAAGAAACATTTGAATATCTCAGACAAAAGCTGGGAGTAATTGTTGCATCATCCTGTTATTAAATCTAATTTTTTAGAGAAAGGCTATTATACGCATGTTTCATGAAGTATAGTCGCGTACACGCGCGCGTTACTATGGCTCAAGGAGCGTATATGTTTTTTAGAAAAGAAAATCAGTGGGGCGGGCTCTAATATGGGTGCTATGTTTGATCTTGATGATTAGAGTCTATTGATGTGCTATATTCATTAATTTTTATCTAACTGACAAAGATGCCTTGATCATTGACTTGTTAACAACGCACAGGTAGCACAGGTTCAGGGGGAACATTAGCCTTCACTCGCATTCCGCATTGTTGGCATTATGATTGCTGAGTCTAGCTATAGCTTCAGATATTTATAGCTTTTTTTGATTAGGTCATGTAAAAGTCTAGGGTGTGATATGTCTTCTCATACATTTGAATGAATCCTATTGGAAAAATGATGTAATTTGTATCCCCACATTGCATAAGATGGATGATGTATTTATATTTCTGTCATGTATAAACAAATGGTATATCCCCACTTGGTTGGGTGGGTGAGTCAAATTTGGTACATCCCCTCTTGGTTGGGAGATGGATGTATGTATGAGTCATTGGTGATAGGAAGGTCATACTCACATAGTTGATTTATAGATTCATGCTATTCTTTTGGAGAATATTTTTGCAGACTCTGCTTGTGCTCAGGGGGAGCATGGATGGATTCAGTGCATCTCAGCATGTACAAAGGGGAGCTCAATCAGACAATTCAACATATACTCAGGTGAACAACATAGGGGAGAGAATATCTTGGTCCGCCCTTTGCCATTGATGTCAAAAGGGGGGAGTGTCTTCGTGTTGTTGTTGCCATCAAGTACAAAGGGGGAGATTGTTGGCATTATGATATAGGTGTTGTCCTTGATGGTAACTCACTCAGATAAAAGTTCACAATGCAGTAGGTCAATAGCAAAGGATTACATATCAGACTCCAAAGGATGAAGAAATAGAGGAATACGATGGTTCACTTTATCTAAGGCACGTATACACATGGTTTAATAGAAAAAAAGTAGCGTATAATGTATACATGCACTTTCACAGGAGGAAAAGCACGTACATGTTGGAAAACCAAGTTTTTGGTCCAAGGTATTTGATCCAAGGTATTTTGGTCCAAGGTAATTGGTTCGAGGCATTTGGTCTAAGGTATTGACCCTAGGTATTGGGTCCAAGGTATTGAGAAAGGCCTAAGAGTATATAAGGAGGAGAAGATCATTAGGCCAAGGTGTACAAGCAATGGGATTCTAAGGAATACTTCTATCTGAAGTATATATATTATATTGCAGGTTTATGTTTGGGATTAGATCTAGAATTTTCATGCGCACCTTGAGTTCAACATTGGATCAGTAATCATGAGACTTGAAATGACTTATTCTTGATTAATCTAATATTGGTTAAGACCAGATCTGGTGTTTTGCACCTATTCTACTTGTTATCTATCATGATCTGGGTTTGTCTGAAGTTTGAAATTGTAGCAAAGTTCTGAGTCAAAATTTGCAGATCTGTATGCAGGTTCATCTCAGCCAAAGCACATGTACATGCAGGTTTGACTCTTTCAAGTAGCATATACAAAAAAAAGTTTATGATTCAGTATCTTTAGAGATATATGCAAGTTCGGTTAAGGGAAGTATTGTATACACGTAGGTTGGGTTCAACCAAGTAGCGTATACACTCCAATGCATGATTTTTGAGGTTACAACTAGTTCTGGATGATGATGCAGGGTTCTGGGTTCAACACAGTGTTCTGGTGTCAGTGATCTAATTGTTCAGATTAACTGAATCTTGGTTGATGCAGTTTAAGTTTAAAAGGATTTGATGGGTCCAGTGTGAAAATTTTATGAAATGTGGCCTTTAGCTTATGGTGTTGTGATCCAGGAGTATCTAGTGTGAAAATTCATGAAACGTGGTCCCTGGTGGAAGAGTGGAGTTTTCTGTAGGCTGGCACCTACGTACTAGTAAACATATTGGCCAGTACAAGAAGTAGCGGGTTGTAGCTCCCTTCTAGTAGAACCTGGAAAACGAGAGAAGGTTGTAACCTTCTGCATATAGAAGCCTGCGTATTGGTATGAGTCTCCACTAGTACAAGATTGTAAATAGATTTTCTTATTATTAAAAGAAGACAAAGACGAAAACAACATGTGGTTTTTACCCACATTTGGTTTCCACCTTAAATCTTGTTGTTCATGTGTGTTTCTTATGTGTGATGCTTTATTATGCTTTTACTACACTATCTAATAAATTTGTGATATACTGGTTTAAGCTCAACACATGATAATCTGTCTAAATCACAAGTTCTCTACATATACACTGGTTTCTTTAAGCACAGTCGCATGTACACACTAGTTCACCTCATTGAAGTAGCATATATAAATCTGTTTGGGAAATAAATTTGAGATCTGATAATACTGATTCACCCCCCTCTCAATATTATTTCCAACACATGTGATTATGTCGAATGGGAGAGAACATAAATAATATCAATGCAATGTTGCGGGGTCGAGTTTCGATGCTTTAAATGAAATCTTGTAGATTGATCATGACCAATACTTCTAGTTGGTTTGGCTGGTGTAGACCAGTATAAGCTAACCACAACTAAGTCAGAAGTCGACCCCTCTAAGCAAGGTCCTCACCCCAACTCAATATCATGGACTTTTAAATAGTCGCTAGGCTTGAGTTTTATTGCCATAAACGTCTAGTTGATGAAGAAAATAACCCCGACCTCAATTGGGTCCGAGGCATAGACATAATTAGGTGTTGATTATTAAAAAATAAATAAAAAAACATGTGTATTGCAATGAGTTTTAAATGCATTATTTCATGCAAAGTGAAAACTATTGGTCAAATTTAGAGGAATCAGACAAAGAAATCGAGTATATTGAACTATTTATGGATTGAGGAATATCAAGATGCAAAGATGGTTGCTTGCATGTGAAATTACAAAAAAATATTTATAGCGGAATTACAATTGGCATTTCTACTTACAAATTTGACCACATGTAGAAAACAAGTTAAAATATCAAGTTATACGAAATTGCAAGGTAGAAACTAACCACAACTAATAGAAATTTATTCAAAACACAATCTTGTAGGGAATTTAGTTTAATAATCGATATAAAAACTTGATTTTTTCTGTAACATTTATGATATGAAAATTTGCAGGATTTTAAATTCCTAAAATTTGCGAAATTGGAAATCGATCGATATTTCGATTTCCACAAGACTCATGAGCAGGGTATCATCCCTGACTCCACAATGTGGTATTTTAGATAGTCAAGGGGTAGGATTTCTATAGGCCTAAACATATGGGTGGTGAAAAAAATAACCCCAAGCTCAGTCGGGCGCAACGCATAGACAAAAACATTTTTAAATTATTAAAAACAAAAAAAATGTTCACACACAACTAATAGATATTTATTCAAAATGAAATATTGTAGGATATTTTATTTAATAATCAATATAAAATATCCATGTTTTTCTATAACGTTTACGATGAAATTTTCCATCGTTTTAACCTTCTAAAATGTGCAAAGTTGGAAGTCGTCTCCTCTTTCCATTTCCATAAGATACATCAACAAGGTCTTGACCCCGAATCCATATTGTGGTCTTTTAAATAGTTGTGGAGTCCGAGTTCTACTGGCATAAATATCTAGCTGGAAAAGAAAATAACACCCGCCTCAGTCGGGCCTAACACATAGACATAGGCATTTATTAACTATAAAAAGAAAAAAATAAAAACAACTATTCACATGCATGTAATAGAAATTTATTCAAAATGAAATCTTGTAGGGGATTTTTTTAATAATTAATAGAAAAACTCCATGTTTCCTATAATGTTTGACACAAATTTTCAACATTTCTAACTTTCTAAAATTTGGAAGTCAGAAGTCGGCCCATATTTCGTTTCCACAAGACCCCATAGCAAGGTCCCAACCTCGACTAAATAGTTGGGGGTTAGATTTCTATTGGCATAAGAATCTAGCTAGCGAAGAAAGTAACCCCAACCTGAGTCATTCCTAATGCATAGACACAATCATGTGTTAGATATTACCAAAAATAAAAAACAATTGTTCACATTGGATTGCAATGACATTTAAATATATTAGTTCATGCAAAGTGAAAATAATTAGTCGAATTTAGAGGAATAAGACAAAGAAATGGAGTATATTCAATAATTTAGGGATTGAGGAATCACGTGAAGCAAAGAAACAAGCTTGCATATCAAAATATATAAATATTTATAGTGGAAATATAATTGGCATGTCTACTTATAAATGTTGCTACACATAGAAAGCAAGTTAAAATGACGTTATGTGAAATTGCAAGGTAGAAACTAATCACAACTAATAATTTTTTATTCATAATGCAATATTGTAGGCAATTTCATTTAATATCAATATAAAAACTCCATGTTTTCCTATAATATTTACGATGAATTTTGTCAGCATTTTAACTTTCTAAAATTTGTGAAGACGGAATTCATCCCATCTTTCCGTTTCCACAAGAGCCGTGGGCAAGGTGCCAACCTTGACTTCATATCATGGTTTTTTAAATAGTGAGGGAGTTGGAGTTCTATTGGCTTAAACATCTATATTGTGAAGTAAATAAGCTCTACCTCATTAGTCCATGAAAATTGAAAACTATTCATCAAATTTAGATGAATCAAGCAAAGAAATCAATTATATTTAACGATTTATGGATTGAGGAATCACGAGAAGAAAAGAATCATGGTTTCATGTGAAAATATAAAAATATTTATAGCAAAATTAAAATTGGCATGTCTACTTATAAACGTCCCCACACACAGAAAACAAGTTAAAATATGAAGTTATATGAAATTTCAAGGTAGAAAAAGACCATAACTTATAGAAATTTATTGAAAATGCAATCTTGTAGGGAATTTTGTTTAATAATCAATGTAAAAACTATATGTTTTCCTAAAATGTATACCATGAAAATTTTCGGCATTTTAACTTTCTAAAATTTGTGAAGTCGGAAGTCGGCCCATCTTTCGATTTCCACAAAAGCCTTGAGCAAGGTCCTGATCCCAACTCCATATTGTGGTCTTTTAAATAATCAAGGGGTTAGAGTTTTATTGACATAAACATCTAGCTGGCAAAGAAAATAACCCCAACCTGTGTCGAGCCTAACATATAGACACAAGCATGTGTTAATCATTAAGAGAATAAAAAACAATGGTTAAAACTGGATTGCAATGACTTTTAAATCCATTATTTCATGCAAAATCAAAACAATTAGTAATATTTAGATGAAGTAGAAAAATAAATGAGACATATTTGAGTATTTATGGATTGAGGAATCACGTGAAGCAAAGTAGCATGCTTGCATGTGAAAATAAATAAATATTTATAGATGAATTAGAAATATCATATCTTCTTATAAATGTTGCTACACACGAAAAACAAGTTAAATTATGAAGTTATATGAAATTGCAAGGTAGTAATGATCACAATTAATATAAATTTATTCAAAATGCAATCTTGTAGGAAATTTTGTTTAATAATCAAGATAAAAAAACCCATGTTTTTCTATAACGTTTACAAACAAAATTGTTCAACATTTTCACTTTCTAAAATTTGTGAAGTCAGAAGCCACCCCATTTACACAAGACTTGTGGGCAAGGCGTTGACCCCAACTCCATATCGTGGTCTTGAATAGTCAGGGGGTCAGAGTTGTATTGGCATAAACATCTAACTAGTGAAGAAAATAACCCCGACCTCAGTCGGGCCCAATGCATAGACACAAGATTATGCTAATAATGAAAAAAAAAAAAAAAAAAAAAAAATTGTTCACACTGTGGGTTACAATGACTTTTAAATCCATTATTTCATGAAAAGTGAAAACTATTAGTCAAACTTAGAGGAATCACACAAAGAAATAGAGTATATTTAACTATTTATGGATTGAGGAATTATAAGAAGCAAAGAATCATGCTTGCATGTGAAAATATAAAAGATATTAATAATGGAATTACAACTAGCATGTGTACTTATAAATGTCCCCACACAGAAAATAAGTTAAAATATGAAGTTATATGAGATTGCAAGATATAAATTGTGCACAACAAATAGAAATTCATCCAAATGCAATGTTTTAGGGAATTTTATTTAATAATGAATATAAAAACTCCATGTCTTCCTATAATCTTTACAATGAAAATTTTCAGCGTTTTAGCTTTCTAAAATTTGTGAAGTCGAAAGTCGGCCCATATTTCCATTTCCACAAGACTCGTGAGAAAGGTACCGACCCTGACTCTATATCTTGGTATTTTAAATAGATAGGGTGTCAGAGTTCTATTGATATAAACATCTAGTTGGTGAAGAATATAACCTTGAGTTTAGTTAGGTTCGACACATAGGCACAAGGATGCGTTAATTATTAAAAATAAATAAAAAACAACTATTCACGTAGAAGTAATAAAAATTTATTAAAATTACAATCTTGTAAATATTTTTGCTTAATAATCAATATAAAATCTCCATGTTTCCCTATAATGTTTATGATGAAATTTTTTAGCATTTTAGCTTTCTAAAATTTGCAAAGTTAGAATTCACCCCATATTTCCATTTCCACAAGACCCGTGAGCAAGGTCCTGACTCTGACTCCATATCGTGATTTTTGAAATAGTCAGGGGATCAGTGTTGTATTGACATAAATATATTTGTGGCGACGAAAAATGCACCAACCTTAGTCGGGCTTGACGCATATACACAAGCATGTGTTAGTTATTTCAAAAAATATAAAAAACAACTGTTCACACTGGATTGCGATGACTTTTAAATCTATTATCTCATGCACAGTGAAAACTATTAGTCAAATTTAGCAGAATCAAACAAAGAAAGAGAGTATATTCAACTATTTGTGGATTGAGGAATCACAAGAAGTAAGGAAGCATGCTGGCATGTGGAAATATTATAGCAAAATTATAGCTAGAATGCCTTCTTATTAAAATTCCCATAGGCGGAAAACAAGTTAAATGCAATTCCAAAGGACATGCTTACCTGTATTTACAACATTATACACTGATGAAATAGGGGGCAACAATAGTTTCTTAAGAAGTGTCTGTATATAAGAATATATTCATTCAAAAGGGATTTGAATTAAAAATTTCACTATGTTGATTTAATTATTTTATGTTTATTTTTTTCTCGGAGCGTGTTTTGGTCTTTTAGGCAGTCCAAATTTATTTGAAATTATATTTCTATGTTTAGTTAGTTTAGTATATTTTTCATTTATGTTTAGGTTTTTCTAACACGTCTTGATAATTTTCATTTGAAACTCTACTCTTATGTTTGACTTATTTTGTACATTGTTTTATTAGTTTTATTGGAAATGATTATTTTTCTGTTTGAGTTTTTTCTATTTAAATCATTTTCTTTTTTTTCTATTTAAATTACAATTTTAGAATATATATATATATATATATATATATATATATATATATATATATATATATATAAAGAGAGAGAGAGAAGAGAGAGAGAATGTTGTCAAAAACTATACAACCACATTAATTGAAAATGTATATAAAATCATTAATCTCTTTTATATTTTTTAACAATTTTATCAATTTATATTTGAAACACAAATTGCCAATATATTTCTATTTTCATTTATGTTATGATTTATATGGAGATATTCTTTACTTTTTTCACTTACCATTTCTTGTTTTTTTTCCCAATAATTTTTAATTGTATAAAGAAATTAAATTATTAAACTTTACTTAAAATGGAGGATGATTCCAAAATAAATTAAAGTTTTGATGTGTGTTTTAATTATTTTGACTAAACTTTATAAGAATAAAAGGGACTTAGTTTAAGGCGGTATGGATGTGAATTTAAATTTTAATTCACTTTTAATTTAAGTTTATTCAAATGTTTTGTGAATTAAGTATTTGAAATATAATTTCTTTTAGCAAGAAATAGTACTATATTTGTATTAATTTACGCTCGGTCGCTGCAAAAAAAAATGAGAGATTTATAATTCAGCTACATTTCCATTTATAATCTTCATAAACTACAAAATGTCTATCGAAGCCCATTTTTCTTTCAAAATTATAAGAAGTGATTGTGCACCTACAAAATGAGTAGTGTAAATATTATGTAATTTCCATAATAACAAAATTCATTACAAATTTGACATTAATCATACATATTTTATAGACTACTCCTTCGGGTCAACTCAAATGTTGAGATCAAAGCCATTCGTTTCTTCTGTTGGCTGGTAGTTCTGCATGACCAAATGAAACTGAAGGTCTTCGATCTTGCTTATCAATACATCTACTTCGTCCTCCAGCTACCAGATTTTGTTGCTCTTCTCGACATTCAGTTCCTAGATTTTGCAAGCCTCTACTCTTTAATGTTGAAGATTCTTCTTATGTCCTTCCATATCCCCATGCAATTTGGAATGTTTCATATCAAACGAACCAAAGCAAGGGGGAGGCCAAAGTTAGACACCTTTCCCACTTAATTTTAGAATGACCAACTAACTCTTCTGAGCATGGACGATAGTGTCCTAAGGAGCCAACTTCCATGATGTCAAAAGAAAATGGTGTTGATAGATATTCACGCGGAGAGACAATTAACATTACGACTTTATAACCTTTCTGAGTGAGCCAATTAATGTTGAGGTGTAGGAATCCCAACGAAACCCCAAATGATCAAATAGTGGAAGTCCCTTTCATAGTGGGGCTCAACTATATATTCGTTCCAATTTCTCTTTACCAACCCAACTTGATTTATTAGAAATATACCCTCACTAGAGTTAGGGAATGTGCTTCCCCCCATGATCAAGATCATGCATTGAAAACCAAAACTCTTCCAAATAATCCTATCTCCTATGAACCTCTTAACAGAGTCAGACACCTTCCTATTGCAGAGGTTTGGTTAGTTAATCAATAATTTATAGAGATTTCTAAAAAAAAACCTCGTGTAAGTGTGAAAGAAAATGATCTTACATCTAAAATCCCACTGCATTGACATGATTTCCTTGGTGCATGAAACGACCTTTATATCAAGCATCTGGACCTTCATGGGAGCGAAACATATGATCAATACATAAAGGGAGAATGAAATGGAGGCAAGGAGGATGATGTGGATGTGGGGGTGGAGGTGGAGGGTGATGAGGAGACAGGAGGGGAGGTTGAGAGAGGGAGGTCAGAGGGTGATGTGGCGAGGGGGAGGGAGAGGAGAGTATAGGAGGGAGGATGAATTTTCTCGAGGGGGGGAATGGAGAGAATTTACAAGTTGTAAAAAGCTTTATAACCTTGTTTTTTGACATTTGGACAAGATTGTTTTCAGACGGGAGGAATGTTATCATCCAAAATGAGGTTTTAATTCAAAGGATTAAGGGATGGGCAAATAACCTTCGATTTCATTAACCATGTTATAATCTTATTTTATTTTGAAATACATATTGGCTTGAGTATCTGCTTCCTTACTTAGGCATCTTAGGATGTGGAAAAATTATCATTTCACAAATAGAGTAGCATGCCAAGTGCTCTCTTGAGAATGTGATTAAGCTTGTGATTCTCACTTGAATATTTAGAGAACGTATGCTTTATGACCAAGAGTATCGCCCAAGATGTTCATTTCCTTAATTCCCTTTTGATGAGCAATATTGAGGCTAAGATATAATCCATAGGCTTCTTCTTGGTTGTTGGCCTTCTTTCCCAAGCCCCAGGCATACTAATCAATAATTATTTCTTTGGGGTTAATGAAAATTCCTCCCACTCCTGCCACTCCATAATTATTTGAAATATTAAATATATATCACACCATTTTCATTTAAAAAGTACATGTATTAAAATTTCAATAATGTTATATTCTTTATGTTATTTACATAATGCTAAAATGTTTCATTATCAAATTATAGAGTAGGTATTATTTTTATATATAAACAATAAAGTATGAATTATTATATTAAGTCATTTTATATTTGGTTATCTTAAATTTCATGGATATTAATATTCCTCATTCAACTAGTATTCTTGGACATCATCATGATGTGGCCTCACTTATATTGAATATATATATGTATATATATATATATATATATATATATATATATATATATATATATATATATATATATATATATATATATATATATATATATATATATATTTATATTTATATTTATTTATATTTATTAAAATAAACATAAAATTCACAATAATGTTACAGTTAATAAATATATTTTCTTATATTATTTTGCAATATTATATCTATATATATATATATATATATATATATATATATATATATATATATATATCTATTGTTCAACTTGGTAGGTCCATTCCATTTTCTATTATATAATAAACAAGTTTACACAATACAGATTAACAATGTGGCCTCAATTTTCCTCGATGGGAAACCAAGCCATTTTGCCACCAGTCAACATTGTAAGCTATCCAAAAACAGAATTGTTTCAATCTTGCTAGCCAGGCTGGATATGTATCTATCTCATGTCCAGACACTACATAACTGTAAAAACTAACATTTGCAACATAAAAATTAAAATCTAACTACATAGACCAAAATTATGCATGGGGATGAGTTTCATCCTTATATCCTCTGAGGCAGATGTGATGGGAGTTAGATCCTCAGCTGATGCCCAAAGTATGCCCTACAACTTCAGAATGCAAGGGATGTGGTGGTCAATTCTCTCCATCATGATATCTTGTTTGTGCAGCTGGAAGAGAATTTTCTCCATGTCCTTCTTATAATTCACCATTCCCAAGACTGTCACGACCATACACACAGATATCTACTCCATCGCCTTACCTAGTAGACTCTTCATTAACCAATACAAGTACATCATTTACTTTAACTGTGTGATTCTCCCTCGGGTGTTCCCTGGATCTGGAACAAGAGTCCTGCAATTATCCATCTCTTCCCCCGTCTCGTTTCCTTGCTTTACCTCCTCTTCCCATTCTTCCAGCAATTTTCGAATGCCAGCATATGTCACCTCATGGTAAGCCTTTGTTGCTTTAGTGATGATGTTCTCTACTCATTTCTGACCCCTATGAGTTTATGACGTGCTCAACCCCTTATCTATCCGGGGAGTCGAGTCTCTCCTGCCATGGCCACATCCTCTCACAGCATGGGCCATGACCTATTTTCTTGAACACTATTAACACCCAGAAAAAATTAGATTCAAATTAATTTTTGTAATACACCACCTTGCCTATTCGTGTGTTTCATCTCCTCCATTTGTCACCACATATGTGCAGGGGTGGGTTGAAGCCTGCAGATTACAGAGGGGAGGTCTTTGAATCTCACCATGTGGCCCGCAATTATTCCCTTCCCCCTTACTATGGATTGTATCCAGGTCATCCCTCCCCATCTCAAGCTGAGCCCACAGGCCCTCCTTGATACTTGCAGTACGCCTGTAGTGGTTCCACAACCTTGCTCCCTCGGCCCGAAGGGAAATGGATTTTCCTCTCAGGTCCCTTCGGCTAGTTTTCCACTCAGGATTCCTGTCCTTGCCTTTAATCCATGCGGTTTCCAGCTACCCAAGTGGTTTCTTTGTAGACTATAGTCGTGGTTACGACCCCAACCCCATACCATCAGTTTCCCCCTACCACTCTCTACAAAACCCAAACCCTATTGAATTATGGTGCCTCTATCTAGTTATAGGGCACGAAACCTCACAGCCTCGCAGCAAGTCCCCGCCCCCCCCATCACCCAGTCATGGGTTTTACCCATTTGGGAGAAAGTATGGACATAGAACGAGGCCATGACAAGCAATTGCCTGCCCCATTGCCACCAACAACATTCTAATCCCGATATTCTTGGACTCTTTCATCTCCTTTCCCCCCAGCATAGTCCCAACCAGAAGACAGATTCAATGCTGAGGCAAAGCCGAATTACATACATGGTTTCTACAGGCGTCCGCCTGTTATAGGCTCCAAATCTCACTCTTATGGTTTGTGATGTTGCACACATGGCCTAGGGCAATCCCTCCTTCCAGACCTGGTCCAAAAATTTAAAAAACAATGTTTTATCCCTTATACGCGACATTGCCCTGAGTTAAACACATGTATACGCGGGTAGGCATATACCCAACCCACGTATATGTATTAAAACACTTAAAAATATATAAAGCTCCTTAATTTCAGGTGAAGATCGCAGGTTTTACCTACTGATCACCTGTTACTGCCCATGGCCCAACTATTCCCAACCAACTCCCAACTAAAAAACTACTTTGGGAGAGGTATAAATAGACCTCAATGGGAAGGCCTAAAGGATAAGAGAAGAAGAGAAAGGTTATTATGCTGAGATTTTTCCCCTGATCAAGTCTGAAGAGCCTTGTGCCTCCTGCACTTCCCTCATTTGTACAGGAAATCCTTGTTTCCTTGTGTGTTGATGTTCATCCACTACTTGTGACATCATGGAATAAGGCATGGAAGGAATTTGTTAAAGGCTTGAGGCTAGACGAATCTGGAAGAAGGCTTTGCTTGGAGAATTTGAAAGGGTGACTCAGGTGAAATTATTCCTTTTCTGTACTTTATTTGTCTATAATAAAAGAAACACATGTCTTGGTTCCCGATATAAATCCTCTTTATGTTTATGATATTCATGTTTAGAATTCATATGTGAATGGTTGGTTTAATTTCATAACTAACTACCTTTATTTATAACATGAAGATGGTTTCTTTATAAGGTTTTGTCCATATATTGTTGTGCTCTCCGAAATTGGTTTTTTTGCATGACAAAGAAGCAAGAGGAACTCGAAGAAGGGTTTGGACCCTAAAGGACCTTCTCAAACGTAGGACCTAAGGTACACCCCCTTTACCATAGAATTTGCTTATAATAGCATAATGGCTGTGTGAATGTGTGTTTTTCTGTATAGATAACTTTCAGTCTACTAGGGTTTCAACCAAAAAAGCCCTAGGGGAACATTTCCCTCCAACAGAATTGGCGACTCTGCTGGGGACAACATTCTTGTTGTTCCTAGTTTGGGTGTTTTCAAGTCAATCAGGGCTCAGCTGCCTGTTTTCTTGCTGTTGCTGTGTGGTTTGTTCTCGAATTCTAAGTTTTGCTAGTTTCTTCAGTTTGTTTTTTATTTTTCTTGAAATATTTTATATACGTTGTTTTTCTTAGTTACATAGGCGTATATACGCATGTTTCTTTAAGTGAATCCGTGTATACGTAGGTTTCCTTAGACACAGTAGCGTATATACGCAAACTGTACATAAGTACAGTCGCGTATATCTTGCAATTTTCAAGATTTTTAAATCTTTTTGTCTCTGAAGGTCTGTCTGGTGGTTTGAGTCTATCTTAAACAGTCACTTTCTAGTATCAGTTGCTAGTCTTACAGCAAGCATCTTGTTCCAAATTCTCTCTGATTGTAAGGAGTATTGGTCTTGTTTTTGTTGTTGCAAGCGTCATCATTTTTTGCTCAAGCACACAAGATTTCTTTCTTAGAGTCTTGGCTGCTCTGATTCATCAGGGCAGGGAGATTGATCTCAATCTTTGTGTTAAGTCTTGCTTTTGGTGACTTTTTGTTTGCTTGACAAAACCACTTTTGTGACCATCCACTTCTTTGTTTCATGAAAGTTGTTGATTGATACTTTCTTGAAATTTGTCTTTTTGATCGTTTTGGTTTTTTCTTGACAAAGCTTTCATTGCTACTTTTGAATGTTACGAGCATCCTTAAACACATTTATTTTTGTTGAGTTTTCATCCATTGTGTGGTGTCAACTTGCAAAAGTGTTTTTTGCCTATTCTTCAATCACAAGTTTCAGTGTTGTTGAGAGCATTTTTGAAAAGGCTCTTTTGTTGTTGTTTTTGAAGAAAACTTTTGAAAAACTTAGTTTTGCTTTCTTGAACTTGGTTTTGTCTTGGTTTCCTTTTAGTGAATGAAAGTGCTTTTGTTTGTCTTGGAGCTTGTTTTTAGTGTTTAGACGAAATGAATGGTAGCATCTCATATTCCATTTAGACATTTTAAGTGGCAAAATAAACATTGATAAGCAAGCAACTTTCATTTCTTGATTTTAGAGTAGTTTTGAATCTTTCATCAGCATATATTTGTTGCATTAGGATAGATTTTCATATCTTTTAAACATCCATAGATTTGTTAACTTTTGTGAGTGTGAAGGATGAATTAAAGGAAAGAAAAGAAAATTTTGTTTTATTAGAAGTTCCTCTGAACCTTGTAGAAATTACTTTTCATCGAAAAACTAAAACAAGTGCATGTGCATGTAGTTAGGTTTTTATTAATTTCTTGTGCGTCAAAACACCACTAGCTTCACTTCCATTTATCCCGTGACTTAAAGAACAACCTATTTTACAATGAAGCGCTAACTAAAATTCATTAAAAATTTTTCTTTAAAGATAGTTACACCAACAAGTTTTAGGATTTTAGGGCCTTGGATTAGGCGAGTGGAGAGTTAACTCTCCAAGGCCATTTAAACTATCAAACATAGGAGTCTGAATAGTGAGTGAAAATCCAATAGCGTTAGGAAGACCAGGAAAGCTCTAGATTTGGGAGTTAAGCACGAGGGTCTATGAAGACAGGGAAGAGAGATGCCCCCTCTCCTACTTGTCTGAACTTACCTCACGACTATTCCGCCTAGCTTCTACGATGAGTTGGTATCCATAGTTGCTACTCCTAGGGATCTACATAGGTGGCTGTGGAGGGGAATCCTGTGGCACCTGAGGTCGACGTTGCATCACTCTAAACGGTACTACTGGAGGGAACCCTTACGAAGCTTGGGGGCTTGCACCGGCACAGGCTATTGTTAGGAGGTCAACGTAACCTCCTCTGTTACCTTCGCTGATAGGACTAGGCCCTCATCACCCCAGACTATCTTCGGAAGGCCCCTTAATTCACTTTCTTATATTTTGGTGTCCGGTCCTAATCACCCGGAGCGGAAATACTTGGAAGTTGTTTGACTGGCTGATATCTTTAGGGACTTTATACTGTGTGCTCTATGCTCTTAGTTGGCCTAGCTTTCAATTTTTTGAGTCTTTAGTTAGATCTTAACAAAAAATTCAAAGTGGCTGACCGATCACCTAGACGGTCTCGAAGACTTCGTGGTCTTTCACCACCAAGTTTAGAGCCTTCTCCTAGAAGGCACAGAGCTAATACTACTGGTGGGTTTCATCCCATGGCTATTGATGCATCGGGGATTGATCCTCCTCCCGGGGGCATTAGTGTTCAAGCAAGGCCTGGAACTTCTGCAGAACAAGAGAGGGACACTTCAGTTCTTTCTCGAGTTCTCTTTCAAGTGTAGAATAACATAGATATATAAGAACTCTCAGAGTTGTTAGCGGCCCCAAATTCTGCCCTACCATCTAGCCATCCGGACGTGTTACGATACGTTGGGACTCCGACGCATAGACCATCAAGTCTAGGTTACGCTATGCACTTACCATCGGTGACCACTACTGGAAGCATGGCTTCTACTACAAGTGCTACAACTATGCAGACTCCAACATCGATACAAGGGGGAGGAACGATTTCCATCCCCTCTGCTTCTTTGTTTGGATCTTTTGCTAGCACATCTTTAGTTGGGTCTACCTCCATTCCATCCATGAGTGGAAATTCCCAAACCAATGCTTTTAGTACTGGATTCTTCCCATTTGGCACCCAGTCACAGGGTCTTCCATTAGTTTTGTTTAGTGCCGCCACATCCATGATGGGTGGATCGAGTTCATTCCAGGGTTTTCCTTTTGGAAGTAGTCATATACCACATTCCAACCAGACAATAGGATCCATGCCTTTTTCTTCTATAGGACAAAGAAGCAATTCTTTCCAAGGTTGGACTAACCCTGGGGTTAGTGGCGCGGGAACTGGGAATCCGTTTTTCGGCCAACAAGGGAATAGGTTGTACTCCACAGTTAGTTCATTTCAAAGTATTCCTCCCTTAGCTTCATCTTGGAATCCGTATCAGGGGTTATCAACTCATTATAATCCTTTATGAGGAAACTTTGATGGGTATGGAGGCTTTGCGGCTGGAGTTGGTCAAACTCCAAATTTTACGGGATCACAAGGCTTGCCTTTTGGTTCAGACGGTTCTGCTAGTTACTTCAAGTAGCCTGGTGCCTTCAAAAATCCAGGCCAATCTTTCCAGAACTTTGGGAGCTCCGCCCAGTTCGAGTGGAATCCCCAAGGTCCTCCCAGGCTTCTGTTTCTACCAACGTTGAACTTGCCAGATCTCACTAAGTTAACAAATGACCCAATCAAGTACAATCCAGCCTAGCCTCAGGCCCCAACCAAACTCCCTTTGGACATTCCAAAATTCGAAGGAAAGAGCGGTGAAGACCCAGGCGACCATGTAACCACATTCCATTTGTGGTGCTCATCTAACTCCCTTATCGATGATTCGATTAGGTTGAGACTTTTTCAACGCACTTTAACTGGTAATGCAGCCAAATGGTATATAGAGTTCCGAGGGGAGAGCTTTACATCTTTCGCTGACTTAGCTAATATTTTCTTAAATCATTTCCAGTTGCCTGTCCGTTATGACGCCGGAACTGAACTTCTGGCCACTTTTCATCAGGATAAGGAAACTCACATTTCTAATCATATTCAAGAATGGAGACGGAGAACACGGCTCATTAAAGCCGAAATCACTCTGGAGTACCATCTCGAATGGTTTTTGAAATCGTTACAACCTGATATCTCTAAGGATGTTTCCATGTTTGGAGTCTATTCTGAGGAGCAAGCCATTTTTAGGGTCCAGCAATTAGAATTGATCTACTCTCAGTCTGGGATCCTACAAAAATACTTGCCAGATGCTCTTGGGTCTAAGGTTGACATAGCCAAGTCGAAGCCAGGTCCCCATGCAGATGGTATTGTTGGGTGAGTAGACACAAATACCGTGAACTTGTTGAACCAATTGCAGCAGTTGTCTTTACAAACTGCTTCTAACAACCAAGTCACATCTTATAACCCTCCGGCTTCCCAAATTTCTTCTATTAATGCCGTCCAATCTGATAACCCCAAAGGAAATCAAAATTCCAATGGGAGAAAGAAAGGACGAGGTAAGAAAAATAACTAGGATGGGAAGGCTGATGCAAATAAATCCAGCAATAATGCTGGTGGTGGTAGAAATGAGTCAAAAAAGAATGTCAAGTTTCCATGCAAGTTGTGCAGTGGAGACCATTTAACTCACCTCTACCCCAAGATTGAAGACTCTTGGCGCTTGTTAGGGCCGCAAGGGACTTCTAGTTCTTAGGTTGTGTTAACTAACCCTTCCCCCAAGGGCAGCAACTTCTTGTTGGCGTGAGTTCAAACCCTGGAACCTCCGCAGGGGGCAACCAGGAACGGGAAAAATCATCAAATGTTTTCATGATGGGTTCTAACATCCATGTGGCTACTCGGTAACGTGATTACGATGAAGCTGAAACTTCCAAGGACAAGACTGCTCCCGGAAATACCGACCTTCATATTGAGCAACCCCCTGTCGAGACTATACCAAGGATACTAGGGCCACCCAGAATTACTCCATTGTTGAGGATCTGGCTCAGAGTCTGTGCACCATGTCCACTTTAGAGGTTCTCCAGTCATGTCCAGCTCAATGAAGTGCTTTACTTTCCCCGATTGGGGCAGTCGATGCAATTAACTCTTTAGTGCTCACTTTCGACATGTTAAATGTCAAAAAGCGACTCCCTCATCATATGGCTTTCCAAATAACGTCTACATACCGGAAAATTAACATTTTTCGTACCGTTATTGATGAAGGAGCTTCCACATGCGTCATGTCGATGTCATGCTGGAAGGCTATTGGATCGCCTTCGACTATTCCTTCACCTACCGTCTTGACTGCATTTGATGGTCATTCTCTCATAAGCCACATGGGATTATCCCGACGTTTCCTATATGTGTTTGGGGTAAGGTTACCAATATTGAAGTACAAGTCATGGATGCTAACCTAGACTATAATCTCCTCCTAGGAAGGAACTAGGTATACAAAATGGATGGCATTGTTTTGACTGTGTTTCATGTCATTTGCTTTCCTCATGAGGGGAAAATCGTTAAGGTTGATCAATTGGATTATTGTCTAGTCGATCCTCAAGTAAGCTCTGACTCTACTGTTCCTTTAGTGGATAACCCTCATTCGCCTACTGAGAATCCAGGAGTGGGGATGTATTCCTCATTGATGGGTACTTTTGATCTTCCCTCTCCTTTCGCTAGAATCAATTCCATTTCATCATCTATGGAGTCTTCTCGAGAAGAGTTCTTCCGAACTTGTTATTTTTCATACCCTTGGACCTTGCCTTCACCTACGACCACATTAGTTGAGGGACAAGTAAATGGAATGGCATTCCCTATATCTGCAGCTGAGCTTAGATATCAGTCTATCGTCCACTCTGCAGACGACCATTCTACTCCTTTTTCCGAAGAGGAGTTAGATGGTGATGTGGCCCCGGCCTGGAGCCTTGATTCTACCTCTGCCTTGGACTACTTAGATTCAGTTTTCCCTTCTAAAGAAGCAATCCTCGAAGTAATGATGGGTATAGATCGACCCTGGGAAGACTTACACCAGCGTTCATACTTTCATCCTCCATTGCAGGAAGTAGAATCTAGATTCTCCGAGCTCTTTACTAGTGATGTTTGTATGGTATCAAATTATTTTGCTCCAGCACACCTTTGTGCTGAAGGTAATATGTTGGTGATTTCAAAAATTATACCTATAAACATCTCTAGGGACCCTAACGTGATCGAGAACCTATTCATCGGAATCGAATGTTCCCCTGAAGAAATTCAAATTTACATTGAACTGTTCAAGGAGTTTCGAGATGTATTTGCTTGGTCTTATGAAGAAATGCCTGGCATTGAACCATCTATAGTTTAGCATGAGAACAAGACGTATGAAAACACCAAACCAGTTCATCAAAGGCTTTGGCCGGTTAATCCTAGGAAAGCAACAACTATCAAAGCTCAAGTTGAGAAGCTGCTAAAGGCGGGTTTCATATACCCTGTTCCTCTTACTGATTGGGTTTCTAATTTAGTCCCTGTGGATAAAAGGCAAGGAAAAATCCATGTATGCATCAATTTTAGGGACCTAAACAAGGTTTGTCCAAAAGATAATTACCCCATGCCATTCATTAATCAGATTATCGACGAGTGTGCAGGTAATGAGATTTTTTCCTTCATGGATGGTTTTTCTAGTTATAATCAAATTTCTATCCATCATGAAGATCAACATAAGACAGCCTTTATATGTCCTTGGGGTACCTTTGCATATAGAAAGATGCCTTTTGGTATAAAAAATGCTAGAGCCACTTTTCAGTGGGCCATGTCATATGCTTTCCATGACATCAAACATATCATCGAAGCATACTTGGACGATCTCGCTGCTCATTCTCGAAAGAGAACTGATCACCCTAGTCATCTTCTGTTAGGCCAGGCAGTAACTCCATTAGGTAGAAAAGATGATTCGATTCATTTCATTAGGTATGCTATTGATATATAAAAAGGGTGTGACTGCTCAGTTCATCTCCTAATGACTGTTCACATTCCTAATTTAACTATTTACATAAATTCACCCAATCGCAGAGGATTAGGTGTCAACATTCCCCCCCTTAATCTGAAGGGATGTTAGTGAGTCCAAGCATCGTTCTAAATCTTTCAAGCTTTTCTCTTCCAAGTGCTTTGGTGAAGATGTCTTCAATTTGCTCATTTGTGGAACAATGACGGAGATGGATTGTTTTGGCCTCAACATGATGTTGGATTAGATGATATTCAGTATTGATGTGCTTTGTTCGATCATGGAACTTTGGGTTCTTGACCAACTTTATTGCAGAGGTGTTGTCAATCATGAGTGGAGTTGATTGTACTTACTTTACCTACAAATCTTCAATAATTTTCCTAAGCTACACAATTTATTTTGTTGCTTCAGCTGCTGCCACATATTCTGCTTCTGTTGTGGAATCTGCTGGAACTAATAGTTTGCGTGATCTCTAAGAGATAGCTCCTGATCCAAGACTCTTAGCATATCCTGAAGTAGATACCCCAGTTTCTTTGTCTCCATCGAAGTCTGAATCAGAGTATCCAATCAAGCTGAAGTCATCCACCTGTGTATACTTGATCCCAAGGTCTTAAGTTCCCTTCAAGTACCTTAGAACTTTTTTTGCAGCACACCAATGTCCCTCACAAGGCTTTTGCATAAACCTGGAGAGGACTCCAATAGCAAATGAAATGTCTGGTCTGGTAGTAGTGAGGTAGATGAGACTTCCTACAAGCTGTCTATACTTTGTTGCATCCTCAAATTCCTTTCCTTCAATAGATGTGAGCTTTAAGTTTTGTTCCATTGGAGTGGTAAGAGGATTGCACTCTACATGCCAAATCTGTTTAACAAATCTCCAATGTATTTCTTTTGAGAAAGAAATATGGACTTTGGATGTTGGGTTACTTCAATGCCAAGATAGTAATGAACATAGCCCAAATTAGTCATTTCAAAACTTTTCCCTAATTCCTTCTTTATGGATGCAATGTAGCTTTCATTGTTCCATGTCATTAAACGATCATCTACATATACCACAAGATATACAACTGTTTTTCCAACTTTCTTGACAAATAAAGTTGCATCATCAAGATCAAATGATTGAAGTTGAGTTTCAGAAGATGCCCAGTTAGTTTTTCATACCAAGCTCGCGGTGCTTGTTTGAGGCCATACAAGGACTTCACAAGTTTGCATACTTTATGTTCATGTCCTTTCACAGCAAATCCTTCTGGCTGGGACATAAAAACATTCTCTTTTAGATCTCCATTCAAGAAGGCAGTTTTTACATCCATTTGATGGACTTTCCAACCGTTCTGAGCTCCTAGTGAAAAAAGTGTCCAGATGGTGGCCCATTTTATTGTGGGGGCAAAAGTTTCCTCGTAATCAACCCCTTCCTTCTATGCAAAACCTTTTTCCACAATGCTATCTTTGTGCTTGTCAAGTGAGCCATCAGCTTTGTACTTGTTCTTGTAGACCCACTTGCAGCCAATTGATTTGGTTCCAAATGGAGGGTCATCCAGCTTCCAAGTGCCGTTCTTTATGAGGGCATCATACTCCTTTTGCATCGCTTCTTTCCATTCATCATGAGAAGCAGCTTCTTTGAAGGAAGTTGGTTCAAAATTTGTAGCTTTGGTTCAATTCACAATCATAAGAAACATACATATCAACAGGTGAATTAGAGTCATCTACATCACCTCCATTTTGTCGGTTTGAATTTCTGTTTCCTATTTTCCCAATTTCATCAGGATGAACACTTTCAAGTGTCTTTGTTAGCCACTTTGGGGGACCTTTCTGAGATGGTCCAGCCTACTCTGTTGATTGAGTTGGGACTGAATCAAGATTGAGTCTCCCAATTCTATCAATTACATCACTTAAAGCATCATATGTTGTTGGAGTTTCATTCAGGGGAGAGTGTTCTTCAGAATAAGATTCCACATGTTGATCTAGAATAGGAATCCCCCCTTCAAGATGTGGAATCTGATTATCAAATTCTTGAAATGATTTCGTTTTTGCAAATCTATCCAAGCGATCAAGTTGCCGCTCAACAACATTGTCAGATTTGGATGATTCAAGAAAAATTACATCTCTATATACAACAAACTTTTTATTTACTTCATCATAGAGGCAGTATGCTTTGGAGGTGTTTGAATAACCCAGGAGGATACACTTACGACTTCTAGCACCAAGTTTGTTTCTATGTACCTTTGGTATCAAAGCATAACAGGTGGAACCAAAGACCCTGAGATGTTTTACCGAAGGAACATGTCCATACCACAATTCATAAGGAGTCTTGTTTCTTATAGCATTATATGGACATCTATTCTTTATATATGCAGCACATAGAACAGCATCAACCCAAAACATTATCTTTACATTTTTGAAGAAAAGCATGGATCGTACCATATTCAAGATTGTTCTATTCATTCTTTTAGCTACATCATTCTGTTGGGGATTATAAGGCACAGTTGTTTGATGTTTGATCCCATGTTGGCGAAGATAGTTTTCAAATTCATTTGATGATATTCTTTTTCATTATCAGTGCAAATAGATCCAATATGAGATTGTGCATCATTTTCAATCCATTTATGAAAATTCTTGAATGTTTGAAAAACATCGGATTTGTTTTTCAATAAATAAACCCAACACATTTTGGTGTATCATCAATAAATGTCATGATATACTTATTTCCATTTGGAGAAGGAACAGGCATTGGACCACATAAATCTGAATGAATGAGTTCAAGCTTCCTATGTGCTCTTGAATGTAAATCATGAAAAGACTGTTTTCTATGCTTTCCTAGAATGCAAGCACCACATTTCTTAAGTTTCCTAGGAATTGTAGGCAAACCAACAACACCATTTATCTTCAATAAGGAGAGACTTTCATAGTTTAAATGTCCAAATCTAGCATGCCATAATAAACTTGATGGAAGTGTACCTTCTTCATGATGAGAAATATATGAGAAATATTGTGCATGAGCAGAGGTTCCTTGCAGTTTGAGAAGCCTTTCTTCTTCTATTACCCTCATGACAAGTGAGTGGTCAGATGCTTTTCTTACCTCAAGCTTGTCATCAAACATATGAATGGAGTGACCTTGCTGGCAGATGTGGACCAAGGACAACAAGTTTCTTTTGAGCTGTGGGAGATATAGAACATGATCCAGAAGAAAGTCTAGAAGACTAAGAAGTTTAAGCCTGATTGTGCCAAGCCTTGATGGCTTGATTTTTGACTGATCTGCAAAGTATATTGCTCCATCAACATTGTCAGTGAAATCTTCAAAAAAATCTTTTCTATGAGTCATGTGACAGGTTGCTCCTGAATCAAGCAACCAATCATTTTTCGAAGAAGCAAGTGAAGCATTAAACAAATCTTCACTTACTCCAATGTTACATTGTGCCTCAATATAGTGAGCGGTTTTAGGTGCTTTACCTTTGTCTATATCATCAGTTTTACCTTTCTGTTGGTTTCTTTTCTGCTCAATTTTGTCCCATGGTAGCTTGCATGTAGAGGTATCATGTGATCCATTTCTTTTGCAGCGAATGCAGTGTAAGTCTGCCTTTTCTCCTTGAGAATGTCTGCCTCCCCTGCCTCTGAAATGTCTTCCTCTTCCTCTTTGTCCACCTATTCCTCTTGTAGAATCTTGAGCAGGATGCTTTTCTTTATGAGCAAGGCACACAGTCTCTTTAGAAGATTCAGGAGTTGTCTTCTTTCCAAAGGCTTTCTCTCTTTCAGCAAACTTTTTCACAAGAGAGTCAAAGGTTATATCTTTAAGATTTCCATTTGCTCGTAAAGACTCAAGATAATTGGAGTAAGTAGGATAGAGCGCCTTGAGAAAAGCAATAAGAGGGATATCCAACTCAACCTTAGTGGATTTGATATCATGCATTATAGACTTTACTTCAGATGCAAGAGAAAGAGGATCATTATTTTTCAGTTCAAGAGTGAAGAGTTTAATCATGAGCTGAACAACTTCAAGTGCAGAATGTGAGTCATAGAGTTCTTTTAGCTTTTGTAAAGCTTCAAAGGCAGTTGAATATGATGAAATATGGCGACTCACCTCTTCATTTACAGATGTTGCGATTAATGCATAGGCTTTGATGTTCTTGTTTTCCCAAATGACGAGCTCTTTGTCTGATGTAGGTTGTACTGGGTCATTATCTCCTTCTTCGACACACACTCCTTTCCACAACTCATTAAAGATGAGGGTGTGTTTTATCATCTGGGACCATTCAGGATAGTTCTCCTTGCCAGTGAGAACTATTCCTACCATAGAGATGATTGAATGCATTTTGTAAAAAAAAACTTATGCTGATAGAAAAATATTTCTGCCAATATGGAGTAAAAATTGTACTCAAAAGGGTATTCTCAAAAAATATCAAATCTCTTCCTCATATACCAATATGTACATCAATACCTCACGCTACAACTTTATGCAACATATTTTCTCCAAATGTATTTTCTTCAAATGCCTCCAATATAAATGCGTCCATTATTACATTCAAATATTACATGATATGGAAAATATGTATAAGCATGGGTAAATTAATCCATTGTATCCACTAATTTCAAGCTTTCAATACATAACAAATTATTTGCAACATCTCAAGTTTTCAATATTCTCTGACCAATCAAGGAATATTATATCAAATACCAGTCAATACGCTCATCGAACCCTTCTTTTTAACTGATTAAACAAATAAAACAACGCTGGAGTGCGTCAGGCCACCGAAGCTAAAACAACAATGTCTATTCAAATTCGAAACAACGCTGGGGTGATGCTGCTTAAACTATTCAAATTCGAAACAACAATAAACTAATCAAATACTTTCTGTTGTTACGCTACAAAGTAAGCTGACGATTTCTGGTTCTCAGATCAACGAGTGGTGGTGGTCGTGGTGAACTGCAACACCCAACATAACTCATGACAGGCTTTCAAAACCTTAGCGATGGTGGCTAGAATGAAAGAGCAAGCGCAGGTACCAAACGTCCACAAGGAAAACCTTCCACAACTCCGATATTGCTGGAAACTATCAAGAATGAGAAGACTGAGATAAAATCCTCCACCGCAAAACAACGAGAGGTCAACTAATTTTTCAGAAAAAACTCTGGCAACGTGTGAGAACGAAACCAGATTGCTATTACATAACCCTAAACATTATACCATGACCAGCCCACGATTTATGAGCGACTTCCACTTTTTATAAAAAATACAAAATGCTCACTGGACATTCCAGATACAAATATCTTTCATCAGTCCTGATTTCATATGGACAGCGTTCAAACACATAGCGTTGAAGGGTATACAGCGTTCAACGTTCATGTTTGAGATGGAATGAACACACAGCGTTAAACAACAGAACCAGCGTTCAATAATGTCAGAACAGCGTTCAAAAAAATGGGCGGTCGATAGGGAGTTTGCAGCAGCGCGCGTTATGGACAGAGGTGGTATCGCAGCGCTAGAAAGGAATATGGCAGAGGCAGTAAGGACAGTGGGGTAGCTACCATGTCAGGAGCAGCTAATTTTATGGAGAACCTGCTCAGCTATATGGAGAGCAGACAAGGAATTACAAGGGACACAAACGCTAAAAAAGAGCTTGCTCTGATACCATGTCAAGCCAGGTAGTAACTCCATTAGGCAGAAAAGATGATTCGATTCATTTCATTAGATATGCTATTGATATATACAAAGGGTGTGACTGCTTAGTTCATCTCCTGATGACTATTCAAATTCCTATTTTAAATATTTACATAAATTCACCCAATAGCAGAGGATTAGGTGTCAACATCTTCGAATGGTTTTCGAGCGATGTCGTTTTTATAAAATCCGGTTGAATCCCAACAATTGCATTTTCGCGGTTACATCTGGTCAGTTGTTAGGGTTCATTGTGTCAAGTGAAGGGATTCTGGTTGACCCATTCAAGGTTGAGTCAATAATTCAGTTGCTTCCCCCGTCCTCAATTCGACAACTTCAAAGTCCTCAAGGGATGGCTAATTTCTTAAGATGGTTTATAGCGAACTATGCCAAGATCACTAAAGGGTTCATGCGTTTGCTACGGAAAGGAGTTCCATTTTTATGGGATGACTTTGCACAGTGATCGTTTGATGCTTTGAAAAAGGCACTAGTCTCTGCCCCGCTTTTGAGTCCACCGGATTATGGTAGGGACTTCCTTTTATATCTCGCTGCAGCAGAATCAACCATTGGTATGGTTCTCGTTCAGGAGGAAAATGCTCTCACCGAGCATGTGATTTATTATTTGAGCCGAGGCTTAATAGGTCCTAAACTTCACTACTCTCCAGTTGAGAAGTTGGCTTTAGCAGTTGTCCATGCTGTCCAGCGGCTCCGTCATTATATCCTACTACGCAAAACTTTTGTCTTAGCGGCGGTCAATCCATTTCAATTTGTCCTCAGTAGGCGAGTGATTGGGGGCAAATATAATAGATGGATAGTCATTTTGCAATAATTTTATCTCAAGTTCTTGTCTGCCAAGTCTAAGAAATCCATGGTTTTCACTGAGCTGATTTCTGAGCTGCCTTGTGGAGAGGATATTGTTTATGAGGAAAGTTTTCTTGAAAAACATTTATTCCTCATCTCTTCACTCAACCCTTGGTATGGAGATATCATTGTCTATCTCCAGACTTCAAAGTTTCCCTCTACTTTCTCCAAGGATGAACGTCGAAAACTACGTCACCTGGCTAAAAACTATGTTATCATTGCTGACACATTATACCGCCAAGGGGTTGATTCAATCCTTTGGCGCTGTTTAACCTTAGAGGAAGCAGATTTAGTGCTAAATGACTGCCACAATGGAGCTTGTGGTGGTCATCTATTAGGGCTTGCTACAACCCAGCGCATCTTACGTGCCGGCTATTTTTGGCCTTCACTCTTTAAAGATTGTGTGGAAGCGGTCAAATGCTATCACCCCTGTCAAATTTTTAATCAAAAGATGCATGCACATTCAGCTCCTCTTTTTCCCGTTGTCACCGTCAGTCCCTTTACTAAGTGGGGAATTGATTTTACAACTTGTAATACGCCTTCAGCGGCGAATCATAGGTACATTATCGTGGTTGTAGACTACTTTACGAAGTTGGCCGAAGCCATGCCCACTTATAAAAACGATAGTGACACGGCAACACTGTTCCTTTTTAATTAGGTTATCTCAAGATTCAGTATCCTGAGAGAGATTGTCACTGATCATGGCAGTCATTTCCAGAATCAACTGATGTCTGAATTGGCTCTTAAATTGGGTTTCCGGTAGGAGCATTCGTCTCCTTATTATCTTTAGGCCAATGGATAGGTCGGGGCAGTCAATAAAACTCTTAAGACGATCCTCCAATGGACAATTGACAAAAATCGATCCAATTGGCACGTTACGTAGTATTCGGCTCTTTGGGCATATTGAACCTTCGTAAAGACTGCTACTGGTTTTACACCTTTTCATTTGGTTTATGGGATGGAATTTATCTCTCCGGTTCAATGTGAAATTCCATCTCTTAAGTTAGCTGTTGAGCTCCTTCCAGAGACTTCGAGTCTCGAAGAGCACCTCCTTCACTTGGAACATCTCGATGAGCAGCGTCGAGATGTGGCCACGATGAATGAGGCTCATAAGAAAAGGGTTAAAATGTAGTATAATAAATCCGTCTGTCCTCGAGTCTTTTCTGAAGGTGACCTTGTCTTGGTCTATGACCAAGATAAAGACAACTTGGGGTTAGGCAAGTTTAAGCCTATGTCATATGATCCTTTCGTTATTAAACGAGTTTTAGAAAAAGGGTCGTATGAGTTAATCGATTTTGAGGGAAACAAGCTGGTGGAGCCCCGAAACAGGCTCTACCTAAAGAAGTACTTTTCTTAAGTAGAAGTTAGGTAATGGATTCTTTGTACATTATGTATATTTGTACATATTTCATCGAGAGTTTTTGATATCAACACTTTTTGGTCTGCTGTGGCAAGTGTTGATGGATGACTTGGTCTATTTTGGGTTCGCCGATGGTGCTTGTCAGCATACTCGGAATCTGGCTTCCATAGCTTGGGTACTCTATTATCCAACTGGTCAATTGATGATATCAAGAGGCATATGCATTGGTCCTTCTTCAAACAATATGGCTGAGTATACTGCCGTTATTAATTTACTATCCGAGGCAATTTCTCATGAATCGACTCGTTGGTAGTTTATCTTGATTCTCAATTGATAGTGTCACAATTAAACAACATTTATCGGGTAAGGGATCCATGTTTATATCACCAGTATTTAAGGGTGAGGTTGTTGCAAAGATCATTTACTTATATTAATTATTTGCACATTCTAACATCTCATAATTGGTTAGCTGATTCTATCGCTAATCAAGCATTAGACTGGCACATCAATCATTCATCACAATAAAATCAAGCATCAAAAAGTTGAACTGTATATCTATATATATATATATATATATATATATATATATATATATATATATATATATATATATATATATATATATATATATATATATATATATATATATATATATATATATATATCATAAAGCATCTCGAGTGTACATATGTTTGCCCAAAAATATACAAAATTGGGACTCAAATGCCCATAATCATGTCCGTCATATCTAATGCCCCGACCCAGGATGAGCGTCTAAGTAGGTAACTATCGCATTGGCCACATGCCGAAAATTGCAAACCCAGTCACGTGGCATGCCAACCACATGACGCTGCATATCCCGAGGAAGGTCCTCTATGGAAGCCATCGGTACTCGGCAGCTCAGTCTCATCAGGTGCTGCTGGACGTTATGTAGAGTCCGTTCTGTCTCAGCAGTCGCCTATTCGGCTCCTCGGTCGCGTCGTCCATGTGGCAGGAACCCATCTGGTCGTACCGGCCCAATATCTGGAACATGATCATCATATTAGTCATTTGAATCCCATCAAAAATCTTTCTCAAAATTCATCATTATATTTGAAAAATCCAAAAAAATCATAAAATCAAAAAATACCTACCAATGTCACCCCATGCTGCATCCGATGGCAATGCTAGATCAGGATCTCTTCGGAAATCTAACCCAGCATAGGGGTAGTCATCTACGACGATGATCTGTGGATCCCACCAGGTGAAGAAATCATCGTCAAATGCAGTCCGTGGGACCTCCCCACCCCCTAGACGTTTCATCAGGTCAGCCCACCGGCCCATCCATGGATCTCGTGGGGTGTTGATGGAAACTGCTACCCTAGGGTGGAGTGCGAGGACCTTCTCGAAAAAGAAGGAACACAGGATAGTCCCATATCCAAAGTTTTTGGTCTATCCCCTCCTGATAAAAGTGAGCTGGCTCTTCATGTTGGTTAGAAGAGGTGTACGCCAGTCAAATACAGTGGTAAGAAAATCAACTACCACGCTCATGGTCAGCCGTGATGCCTGATGCAGAGAGGCTGATCCATTCACTCGAGCTATGGTGAACAGGATTATCCTTAGTGATAAACTCAACACATGTGTGATGGAAATCTGGCTCCGAACCTTCTTGGGATGTCCAGGGAAATATATCTTTACGTAGTAATCGATCGTCAGACTACTCCGTCTCCTACCCCGGGAATGTACTACCTCTCCCCTTTAGGAAAGGCCCGTGATGAAATAGATATCCTCCACTTCTACCCTGAGTGGCATCTTGTCAGTCATAAAGGCCTCCTCCTCGGTGTCCCAATAATCAATGAGCATCTCAGGCAGACGTGTGTTTGCTTTCATATTCGGCAGTTTGAAGAATTTAAGCAAACCACATCCCCGTAGGGCGTCCAAAGCTTCAGGATAATTCATGACTTCATTATCCACCGTGGCATGCTCTCTTTCTCGCCAGGTGGCAAAAATTCTGAGAAAAAAATGATTTTGAACCACTAGTTTTTGTTTAAAAATTGTTCACGGCGTATACGCGGGTCCCTGTGCACACAATCGTGTGTAGGGCCTGCGTGTACGTGGGTTTCATATTACCAACCTGCATATACTCCGCTCTGAAATTTTTTGACAAAATTCAACGGTTAAACATTAATTAAAATTCTTAAAACTAGTCACAATCAATTGCAAGCTAAGTATAAGAGTTACCTAGAGGTTTTTGAAGAATTTGAACGGTTGAATTTGGCGTATGGGAAGTTTTCTCCTTTTCCTCCAAACCTTTGCTCTCAAACTCAAATGGTGAAGATGGTGAGTCCAAAATCCCTTTTATAGGTTTTGAAAATGCAAATTTTTTTCAAAATTTTATTTTGTTTGGCCTCATCTAACTTTTAACTTAGGAGTTTGGAATGTCGAGAATGGTTTGATTTTCAGGAAATTTTGGACGTTTTTTCAACAATTTCGAGACGGTTCCATGACTGCTGACCCGTCATGGAAGGTATCATTTTCTTACTGGCATGTAGGCTAGGGACACCATTTTTCCATTGCATTATGCATACTAGCCTCCATTTTTCGATACACTAGCCATAGGGTCGACCCCATCATGTTATGGTTCGTAAGCCATTTTCACTCGCCGATTTTTTAAATCATGACATGATGGTAGAGCCATCCTTTACATGGTCATCGTAGTTAGCACCTCACTGACTTGTGTTTCCCATGCTACTCTGATTTGAGTAGGCTTGGGAGTCCTCTATAGTCCCGCCATGACTTATGTGTTGAAGACTCATTCCTCTTTGCTTCTTCGATTCGTTCTGGCCTTATACCCTAGAGGTTCCTTTGTGTTGAGTTGTACTACTGCATTGCATGTTGACCACTTGCACCTTTTGGCCTAGAGACGGCTTCACCTGGACTCGTGTTTAAGCCAACTTTTGCCCATGACAACTGCAAAATCAACCTTGCATACCTTTGACTTCTGCAGCTTGACACACCTTGATCCATGGAAGGAATGCACCTTTGAGTGTCACTCACCAGTTTTCACCTCCCTGCATTAAGCATAGGAATGTTCCATTCCCAAGAACTAGATCATCTGTTTTACCAACACTCGTTCTTTCCATTGTACCATAGCATTCTTTTCTTCTTTTTCAAGCTTAACAGAAAAAGACAAAAAAATTAAATATTCCCAAAAGAGCGGGAATGGGACAGTATTTCCATTTATTGTTGGCAGCTAGAGTTAGTCGTGTTGCCCTTGAACAAAGCACTCAAAGCACAATCTCCTCCGTTTGGGCGGGATTTAGTTTGACTTAGGTATGCCTTAACCTTGTTATTGAGTCAGTCCTCCCCCGATTGGTTATCTCTTCCAATCATATGGAGGGTTCGTTCATGCCTCCTACATGACGAACTTATACAGAGTCATCATATGCTGCCACATAGTCACAATGAGTCGTGCTTTTGTTCAAGGGAAGTTAGCCTGAGTCGGCCTCTCTGCGGTGTCCCTTGACTCATTTTTCAGTCGGCCATCCTTGGTTTTCAGTATCATGTCTATCATCACATCAGCTATATTGGTCCTTTACTCATGCTGGTTTGAGAAGGTCTCCATTGACTTCTTGCTGGTGGGTCTTGTCCTTATCAATGACGACATCTTGCTCCAAGAACAGGCCTAGAACTGCACCCTGGCCCTATTTTCATTATTGATAGGTCACCTTGTGCTCAACATCGATCAGTATCATGAGTCTTTGACTGAGTGGTTTCCCTTATGTTCGACATCAACTTACATTATCACACATTAGGATTCATGAAGTACCTTGGTTTCCATTTGACCCTATTGGTGGATACGTTGCCTCTGTGTCAGCTTCCATTATTGGCTAGTTCAGAGGGTTTCTATCGTGCGCTAGCCACATCTTGTGTATGCCGGAAACGTACTTTGGTTTGGTTACTACATCTCTTTCATCCGATTCCTTCCACATTATTGGCCTACGGGTTACACTCGCGCTAGATTGATGAAGGATGCCTTAATGCCTTCCTTCTAGTGGATCTTTCCCTATCAACTTTGACTCATTGCTCTGAGGCAAAGATCTAGAGTCCATTTTGTAGTACCTTGGGGTTTGTAGTCATTAGTGGCAGATCCTTTGCTATCGATAGTGGGAAACCATCATTGTCTCCTGATCGATAGATTCTTACAAGTGTTCGACTCCAGCTCCTCTATTCACACTTGTTAGATTGTACTGGGTACCTTGACACTCATTATCATTATCGGTGAGTAGTCTCGCGTTTGTTAACGATATACATAAATGATCGGTAATCAAATGATTTCTCACATGGTTGACTTTAGATCATTTATTCCCATGGTGTAGAAATGTACCACGACGGTCGGTGAAGACCTCAGCTTGTATCAGCATTCATTGGTTCACTTGACAGTTGCTCCTATTTCTGCTAGTTGATACCACTCCACCTTATATGTTGCAGTCAGTCATGGTGACATTCTATATGTTGGAACCTAAGTTTGCAGTGTAATACCATCCTATTCCATCATGTTTAGTTGGTATCTTTTGGAATCAGCCTTTGATATCAGTGATCCGCTGCATCTTTCAGCATCATTGACAGTCTTATATGTGATATTCAAACATGTACTTGTTCGATCATGATCGGATGATCCATTATGTATTTTCGAGTCATTTATACTTGTATACTTAGTGGATCCACTTGTACTTGATATGCGGACATGCTTTACTTTTTCTGAGCATGGGTATGCCTGCCTCAGACAGTGTTTCTTTCTGATCTCCTTTTGTGGCTTGGCAGGCTAAATTCTGGTGATGTCCTCCTCGATTTCTGACAGATTTCCTTTCCATGTACTTGCCTAATACATTTTGGCCATCATGTACCCCTTCTGACCTCATATATTATGGGGCATCTGTTATACCTCCAAATATCACTCTTATGGTTTGTGATGCTGCACACATGGCCTAGGGTAACCCCTCCTTCTAGACCTGGTCCAATAATTTAAAAAACAATGTTTTATCCCTTATACGTGACATTTCCCTGAGTTAAATGCGTGTATACATGGGTAGGCATATACCCAACCCGCGTATATGTATTAAAACACTTAAAAAATGTAAAACTCCTTAATTTCGGGTGGAGATCGCGGGTTTTACCTACTGATCACCTGTTAGTGCCTGTGGCCCAACTGTTCCCAACCAACTCCCAACTAGAAAACTACTTTGGGAGAGGTATAAATAGACCTCAATGGGAAGGCCTAAAGGAGGAGAGAAGAAGAGAAAGGCTATTATGCTGAGATTTTTCCCTTGATTAGGTCTAAAGAGCCTTGTGCCTCCTACACTTCCCTCATTTGTATAGGAAACCCTTGTTTCCTTGTGTGTTGATGTTCATCCACTACTTGTGACATCATGGAGTAAGGCATGGAATGAGTTTGTTAAAGGCTTGAGGCTAGACGAATCTAGAAGAAGGCTTTGCTTGGAGCATTTGAAAGGGTGACTAAGGTGAAATTATTCCTTTTCTGTACTATATTTGTCTATAATAAAAGAAACACATGTCTTGGTTCCTGATATAAATCCTCTTTATGTTTATGATATTCATGTTTAGAATTCATATGTGAATGGTTGTTTGAGTTTCATAACTACCTACCTTTATTTATAACATGAAGATGGTTTCTTTATAAGGTTTTTTCCATATATTTTTGTGCTCTCTGGAATTGGTTGTTTTGCAGGACAAAGAAGCAAGAGGAACTCGAAGAAGGGTTTGGACCCTAAAGGACCTTCTCAAACGTAGGACCTAAGGTACGCCCCCTTTACCATAGAATTTTCTTATAATAGCATAATGGCTATGTGAATGTGTGTTTCTCTATATAGATAACTTTCAGTCTGCTAGGGTTTCAACCCAAATAGCCCTAGGGGAACATTTCCCTCCAACACCACCCGTGACCAAGGTTCCTCTCTTTTCGTCGACCTTCCACTGCTTTTTATTTCCACCCTTCTTCACAGTCTTTCACTCTTGTCTCGGATGTCGAATGACCTCACTTACTCCACCACCCAACCTTATTTTTTATCCCGCCACCTTGTCCACTTCCCCAACAAGCATGCAAGATGAAGGACACCACACCCCCTGCCTTGAGCATGTTAGTGACGATGGTAATAAGTGCCTAGGTAGTACGCATGGCTACACCTAGGCTGTCCCGACTGACAACCCGCATCCCGATCGGGAGTGTATATATCTATATATGTATATGTATATATATATCTATATATATATATATATATATATATATATATATATATATATATATATATATATATATATATATATATATAGATATATATATATATATATAGATATATATATATATATATATCATAGTGCTATTAATAGTTTTTTTTGTTACTTATATATCATGATTATTATTATTTAATGATGTATAGTTAGAAACATTTTACTGTCTCTATTAGTGGTTTTTGTAAATCATGTAGCATTGCTTCATATTCAACGGGGAGAGATTATAATAAAAAAATACTATTTAAGCAATACAATATAGAATCATAAATATGAATCATTAATATAAATTATTTTATCCAAGTTTTTTATGTAAATACATGATGCACCAGTTTATTTCCTTCATAATGTTTATCTTGAGTCTTTGAAATACATATTTTTAGGATTCCATAAACTAGAGGCTATATTAGTTGGGAAACAATTGATTCCACATGTGATTCTTATATTATAAAATTGAGATCCTAATGATTAAGATGTTGTATACATTTGTGCAAGTTTTAAATTGCTCTAAATTTTAACGTACCAAATACTTTTACTGCATCAGAAGATATCCAAAAGTTGACACATTTTTCAGAATTTTAAACAAACTTTATTCTTGTCCATCAATTTGGGGTTAAATTACATGTTATTTATTTCTAGGTGGTAATCTAAAATTTTTGAAATTTTTTAAGTTATGAAATAATATTAATGTTTTTATGTAGAAATTATGTTCATTTTCTTTTCAAAGGAAGTGAAAAGAAAAAAAGAAGGATGGGAACTAGAAGGAATTAAACAACTCTACAACGTTTTCTCTTAGAAATGGTGGTAATTAATAACTTTTTAATTTCTGGACACTTAAAGACAATTATAAGATTTTTCAAATATTTCTAGATACTGATATTTGAACAACTTTGACTAACATAATTAATTTTTACAACACGTTTTCCTGATATTGCTTATTGTAATTCATATTGAAAAGGCTTTAAAGAGTAGAATTATTTAAATAGTTAAATCATTCTTTGAGTTGATGATATACTAGACTCAAGTGATGCCTACTAGTTTGTGTGGAATATCTTAAAAAGAAAGATTATGCAACCGTGAATAATTTTTACTCATGGAATGTGTAGTTTCGAAATTATAAAAATCACCGGAACAACTTATAGAAGAGGAAGAGGATGATAATCAAAAATTATATTGTGTGAATAAAGCAAAGAAGAGGAAAAATAATTAGCACTTTAAATGCAATTTCCATGGCAAGTGGATTAGTTGCAGCTAAAACTGGTGCAAATGTTGGTGTTGTTTCATGAATTACCTTTGTCCAAATCTAGATAACAATCAATGAATGTCAAAGGCAAACATGCAACAATTTTATTTGTTTAATTTAAATGATAAATTTGTTGATTCAGTAGGCCTCATGTGAGAGAGAAATTTCACAAATTATAATGGTAAAATCAACAAATATTACATGCAACTCTAAATATCATAGTAACTTATCTTGTATATGTCTACTTGTAATCTATATTCCAAGATGAGAAGCTACATAAGTTTAAACTATTGTATTTTTAGTTTATTTTGGTGCAATATCTTTCACTTAAATTGAAACATTTACTAAACTGCATATGGAATTTAATGTAGCTATGGTACAATCATTACCTTTGAACGATGGTTTTTATTTGGAACCTCTCTAGTCATGGGCGACTAGAATGTTATTTGTTATTTATGACAATAGATAATGATTTAAATGGCTAGGAAACAATATGATACAAAGCCAAATTAGCTACCTTTGTATCTATATATATATATATTGCTGAATCCAATGTTACCTTTTTTCTGAACACAAGCCCTTTGTACCTTTGCACAAATTGATGGTCGTAGTGCTATAGATGCTACTATTAATAATACAAATATTGCTACTTTTGAAACCACCATGGTTGTCATGTACTCTCATTCTAAGTATGGAAATCTCTCAATGATCGGTGAGTGATCACGAATACAACTAAACTATGTATAAGTAATGCATCAAGGAAGAGTATTTCAAATTATGTGAGTAATTTTATTATGTCATAAATCATAAAGAGACAATTTACATAAAAGAATTCTAAAATCATATATATAGAAAAAATACTAGAATTTTAATGACAAATTTCCATAGGTGTTTGTGTGAAAAAACCCATCTATTGTGTGTTTTACTAATCAAAACACATACAATGTTTGTTTAGTGCTTCCTGCCACATAGAGATATCAATTATTAGTTTTTCTATTATCTCTTTTTCTATTAACTCCATACATTAGTTTTTTCCACCCATTATCTTTGGGCTTTGCCCCCCATATGCACACACTAGCTATCACAATCACTCCAAATGTTATGATGTTCATATGCCAAAAGACTACAATGTTCATGTGTTAACCATAGTTATGCTCGATGAATTGAAAGTGCATCAATTTGGACCAAGTCTTAAAGAACAAATACTACATTATGCTATGAACCTAGACACTTTAAAATTTATTTGATTCCATAATGTATTTAAAATGCATCGCTAAGTTAATAACTTAGACATGGTGCAATTGATAGGTTTATAGTAATAAACTTTTGAATATGTTTATTACTTCAATAAACTCTTGAATACTATTATTATTTTAAATAACTTTATGTTTATTATTTTAAACTAATGTCGTTTATTAAACATGGCTATATTGTAATTGGTTTTTGAAACTAATGTTTGACTTCTATTTAATTTATACATTTGAATTTATTTTTTTACTGAATATGTCATTTTTTTACGAATTTTGGAAAATGAAATATAGTGTTTTGAAATTTGTTAAAACGATAATATTTTTTTTATTATTATTTTGATTTTTTTTTATAAATATTTTTAGTTTTTAATTTAATATAATATTCAATAAATAATCAATTTTTTTATACTTATAAATTATTATTTTAAGGATGTATATAGAAAGTATATAAAGTTTAGAATGCATATAGAGAATATGTGAAATTTACAAGAGTGTACATAAGTTTCTAAGGGTGAAATTTAATCATGGTCCATATCTATCTATAAAGATAATGAAAATCCAATCACTAAAACATTGGTGCATGGATTTACTAATTCATACATCATCTTTTATTTTCAAAAGAACCATTTATGGTGAAAAAAACAAGATTATTTATGTGGATATTGGTGGCCACCAACTTATTCCACCTAGAACTCCAATCAGTTTCATCAATTTCCTTTTTTATAGCAATGTTTACTATTTTTAGCAGTTTTTTGGGTCCTCAACTTTCAGAGTAGTTTTGACCCTCTAAACGACATTTTAATTTTAGGCTTGTAGCCATAGGTAGTGCATGCATAAAATGATGTAATACTCAGAGATATATTTCTAATGAGGTATCATATGTGCCAAAAAAAAGATAATATGACCAAGTTATGACCCCGCGAAGTTGGCTTCCAAACTAACCCCAACGTGGCCCACAAACGCTTGGCCTTCCATCTCCTAGGGTTATGTTTTTGGTTGTTTAGGGTTTTCCCTTGTTTTTCAATAATAAAAAGGCACTTGAGCCTCATTGTAACACAATTCTTAGTTATGTAGGTGCCAAATCTCTTGTAATAGATAAGCTATCATCGTCTGAGCTAGTTTATTTCAATGTTTGTATGTAAGAATATTTCAGTTCTTTGTTATTAATGAAATGAAGTTTTATTTATATTGTGTCTTTGTTTCTATCTGTATATCAATATTTTTTTGTGTTCCTGCATAATTCTGGATCATTGGTATCAAAGCAATTTTCTCTTTTTCTCTTTTTTCTTTACATGTTCCCAACGAGGTCGGGGTATAAGGAGTTAGGAATCAAATTGGTTGACATTTGTAAGAAATGCATTATAAACCCCAATGGCTTCTCGTGGAGGAAGAAAATAAAGATGAGGGGGAAGGAGATCCTTTCACAATATTTCTTAAGGAATCCCTGAAGAAGCAAAGTATCGCGATGATGGATAGCTTTGACTAGATCCTTCAACGGCTATCCACATGCAACCCATCTTCATCTAGCAGCCACTCTGGAGGCACCACTCTTTTTAAGGTACAAGTTAACTTTGACATTCCCATATTTGAAGGCCAGATAGATGCAAACACCGTAAATATATGGTTAAATCTATTGGAAGGATATTTTCTAGTTCATGACTTTTCTAATTGGGAAAAGATTATTTTTTCACTCCTCAAAGTAACCCCACATGTCAAGGATTGGTGGGAAACCTATTATGAAAAAGGGACGAGAGGGAATCCTCACTATTTTCTACTACACCCACTTGCAATTCTTTCCAAGATGCCATCAAGGAAAAATATTACCCTGTCTAGAGCCATGAATATAAATACAAAAGTAGACCACGCTGTGGTAGGGAAGCAACCAAGATGTGTTGGAGTTCACAATTTTTTTCCATACCCTTCGCACGAAGTTGAGTATCGAGGATTCTAAGAAATATTTTACTCAAGTACCACAACTGTCGACACAAGAACATCTAGGATGAGGTGGAGTTCCTAGACACCTCCTCACTTAGCTCCATCTATCAATACACTGTCAAGATCGAGAAGAAATTTAAACAGAAGAAGTGAGACATTGGATATGTGAATATGAAGCAAGGGAAAGGCATGCCCAAACCACAAAAAAAGGGAAAACTCCAAGGTAGGGATACCTAGTATAACCCATCGAAGCCGCAGTCAATGAACAACACCACAAAGACAAAGAAGACACAAGGAAATGGTGTGAGTTCCATAAGAGCCGCACTAACAACACAAGTGAGTGCCAAGCCAAGAAGTGACTCATGGTCAAGCTGAAGTCTTACATATTAGATTCATGTTCTAACTTTGAGTCAAAAATTGACAAGGGGAATGTCAAAGGGAAGCATATTATTGATTCAGAGCCTACTTCCACCATTGCCACCACCAAGATCTAGAAGGATGAGCCTTAAGATTAAAAGGAGGAGAAGTGATTCTTCCACTCACAAATGCAAGTGAAGGCTTCTCAATTGCAGTTGACTTTTCACAGCAAGAGCCAAAAGCACCTCATTTTAATAGAGGTCATGAATCGGTTCAACCTACTGAACAATCCACACCTGCAGTCACACACCATTGGGTGGCTTCACCAAGGGCGAGATCTTCACATCAGCCAACAATCTGGCCTTTGCTACAACATCAAGCCCTTCACATATGAGGTATTGTGTGATGTTTCTACTCTTGCATTTTGTTTTGTGTTATTAGGAAAACCATACTTAGCGAAGAAGCATGTTATGTATGAGTATAGACCTAAAACTATTATTATTACTTTGTGAAATAAGTTGTGCAACATACCAAAGGTAGCACCACCTACCACCATTTATTTTATCACTGGGAAGCAATGTAGTAAAATCATTTCCTAGACTAAGATTTTTTTTTCCTTATGATTGGCCCTTAGGGAAAGAAGAGGATTGTGCCTGCAACCTCTATACAGGGTTGCTTTGCAAGGCAACAACATATGGGCAAGGTTGTTGAGGAGTACAAGGACATCTTCACATCACCCACAGGGGTACCTTTATAGTGTCAGATAAAGATCTCCATCGATCTAACCCCATGCACGCTACTACCAAATGGATTGATTTATCGACTCTCTATTCTCAGGAAGGATGAAACCAAGAGGTAGATTATGGAGTTTTTTTACAAAGGGAAGATCAGACCAAGTTCATCACCCTATGGGAGCCTAATCGTGTTGGTATTGAAGAAGGATGAGACCTAGAAAATCTGTATTAACTATCGGGCAATGAACAATATCACTCTCTAGAATAGGTATCCAATCCCATGGATTGATTACTTTTTAGACTAGCTCAAGGGGGCTAAATATTTCAACAAGATTTACTTGAAGTTTGTAAATCACCAAGTATCGATAGAACCTTCCAATCTATGGAAGGTTGCCTTTAAATCTAAGTAGGGCCTTTTCAAATGGCTGGTCATTCCTTTGAGATTAATGAATTCCCCTGCAACCTTCATGAGGCCGATGGATGACATCTTGCGACCCTTCATCAACTCATTCATGGTGGTGTATTTGGATGAAACTCTAATACTCATCCAGAGCTGTAAATAAAACCTCCACCATATTCGACAGGTCCTCCAAACCCTGCGGCAACACAAGCTATGTGACAATTTGGAGAAATGCACTTTTTGTATGACCCAAGTTCAATATTTGGGGTACATCATTGATGTGCAGGGCATGCATGTGGACCTAGCTAATATACAAGTCATTTGGTATTTCCATCCTCAACCACTCTAACAAAGCTTCAAATCTTTTTGGGTTTGTGTTGGGGTTCTTGCATATCACTTGACCTTTGAGTCAAGTCACCAAGGGATGAGCGAAAGAAAAGTTATATTGGTATGAATCCCAACAGAAGGAATTTGTCGAGTTGAAGAATTTCCTCTACTCTACACCAGTGATCACATTACCAAACTTGCAACGAACATTTGAGATTGAGACATATGGCTCTGATTATGCTATTGGTGCAGTTCTTACTCAGTAGGGGCATCTAATGGCATATCAAAATCAGATATATTTAGACACAGTCTGAAATCCCACATAAGACAAATATATATACTCCATTTTTTTGGACTTCTGACAAGGAATCATTACATTATGGGGAATGAAAAAATCATCCACATAGACCACCAACCCCTATAGTTCATACTGACATAGGGGAAGCTGCAAAACGATCGCCATCAACAATGGTCCACATATCTGCAACAATTCCATTTGAGCATTAAATACAAGAAAAGAAACACTGATAATGTTGCAAACTGCCTCAGCTGACCGCCAGACATGGTGTTGACCACAGCACTCAACTCTTGTTGGTACAAGAATCGAAGGTGGTCGCAAATTTAGAAGAGTAATCCAAAATTCAACAACACATACTAGGCACTCTTAGAAGGCACGAAACTTTGAAATTTTCACCTCAAGGATGCGCTGTTATGCCACTTGGGACACCTATATGTTCCTTCAAATGTGCGTGCCAAGATGATATGGGAGGCACACTACAATCGGGTTGCTAGACAATTCAGGGTAGTGAATATAGTGGATGTGCTGTAAAGGTATTTTTATTGGTTGATCCTTTGATAGGATGTTGGGAAGTACATCAGATCTTGCACTTCTTGCTCCGTTACCAAATAGACCATCAAAAAGAAAGTGATATACATTCTCTACCTACTCCTATTCGACCTTGGGAATCCATCTCCATGGATTACATGTGAGGTCCCCCTTCTACTAAACATAGTAATGACTATTTTTTGTGGTCATAGACAAATTCTCTAATTTGACCATTCTCGCATCGTCTAAGAAGAGTATCATGGTAGAATCACTACTAAGATTTTCTTTTAAAGAGTGTGGGTACTTTTGGATCTCAATGTACATTATCTTAGATTGAGACAATAGGTTCCTAAGTACATTTTAGTCAAGTCTCTAGTGCATGTTGGATACCAAGCTCACTAATTCCACAACTTACTTGTTGGCATTATGAGATAAGTGTTGTCCTTGATGGCAAACCTCACTGATGACAAATCATAGTACAGAAGGTCAGCAGCAAGGATTTGATGATCAGACTATAAGAAGAAGAGAAAGTTCATACACGCAGGTTCGTTAAGCCCAAGTCGCGTGTACACGCAGGTTGGCTTCAGCAAAAGCGCGTGTATGTGGAAAAGTACCTTTGGTCCATGGCGGTTAGTCCTTGGAAGTTGTGCCTATGGTTTCGGACCATTGTGTCTCGACGGGCGTGTCGATCCCTAGTCTTGAAGTTGATGGTATTGTGTTACTATGGTTTTGGCTCTTGGTATTGAGCAAGGCCTAAGGCTATATAAGGAGAAGGAAATCATTAGGCAAGAGCAACTGAAATGTCTTGAATATTTGATGAAGCATTAGATCCAGTATGCAGGGTTATGGGTTGATGATGCATTGCTTGATCTGAGCTAAGGAGAGATCTCACCTATTGATGGAGAACTAGATCTAAGGAGAGATCGGGATCAAATGGTTTGAAATGAACTATCTTTATGATGCTTATTCTAGATCTACATACTGACGCATGTATTGTCCTATAATTGTTATGAGTATGACTGATGTTTGGTACAGCTGCAAGTTATGAGAAATTATTTTTAGATCTGTACGCGGGTTGGCTTTGATAAAAGCGCGTATACACGCGGGTTTGATTCATCGAAGTAGCGTATACATTGTAAAGCTTGATATTTGAAGTTGCAGATGGATCTGATGGTTATTACAGAGTTCTGTGTCTGCTCTGTGTTCTGGTGACTGTTGTTAACAAGGTTTCAGTGATTCAGAGTTTGATGATTGTTTTGAGCTTCAATGATAGTTATGGGTCCAGTATGAAAATTTGATGAAAAGTGGCCTTTCAGATTATGTGTTGTGCTTCAGTGTATCCAGTCTGAAAATTGATGAAACGTGGTACCTGGAGGTGAGAAGATTGTAGGCAAGCACCTACGTACTAGTATCTAAGCTAGTACAAAAGCTAAAGGAGATCTTTGGAGCATTGTAGCAGGTAGCAGCCTGCGTACTAGTAAATGGATCGGCTAGTACAAGAGCAAAGGGGGTTGTAGCTCCCGTACTGGTATAAGACTGCACCAGTACAAATATTGTAAAAGGATTTTCTTATTAAGAAGAAGATTGAGATGACTTGCAGCAGGTGGTTTTCACCCACATTGGGTTTCCACCTTATATCTTTGTGTTCATGTGTGTGGCTCTTGTGTGATGTTCTGTTCTGTTATTCTGCACCTGTTTACTGTTAATATGCTTAATAATGATCTGATGCATTTACTAAAGATTAAGCTAACTGAATTATAAGATCTCTGGATATACGCGAGTTTCATTAGACACAGTAGCGTGTACACGCGGGTTCACTTAATTGAAGTAGCGTATATGTTTCTGAGTATGAAATTGAAAAGTTTGATTGATCTGATAATACTGATTCACCCCCCCTCTCAGTATTATTTCCAACAATTGGTATCAGAGCAGGTCCTTTGATAGAAGCTTGATCGCTTGAAGGAGATCCGTGGAACAATGGGAAAGAAGCTTAAGAAGAAAGCTCATAAGAAGAAGAAGACATCTCAGAAGATCTATGACAGTGGGAGAGTCGATTGGGGATTAGGTATAAGAAGTTCTTCAGATTCAGAATCAGATTCAGAATTAGATTCAGAATCATTATCAGGTATGAATGTGTTATCCTCTGATGTTCCTGCTATATTTCCTTGTGAGAGTGATGGAAGTGATAGTGAAACTACTGAACATGCTTTTATGGGTGAGCAAGAAAAGTGTCAAATAGAGGAAATGTTTAGAAGGTTTGCAGAAAAAGTTAAAGATCAACAAGATCTATTGAACAAAAGGGAATGTGCTTTCAAAGAAGAAGTTACCAAACTAAAGGCCCAACTAGAAGAAGGAAACAAGGTAAGAAAGCTTCTCAAGGACAAGGAAGACCAATGTCAAAAATTGCAGCATGAAGTGACATCATTAAGAAAAGAAGTCAACGAAAGAAGCACAACCATCAAGAAACTCAAAGATAGATCCAGCTACTATGAAAATCTTGAAGCTACAATCCTCTCACTAAAAGGAGATCTTGAAGAATCAAAGAAGCAGAATACAGATCTACACCAAGCAATTGAAAAACAAGACAACGAGGTCATCAGCTTAAAATCACAGTTGGAATGTGCCTTCAGAGTTCGTCAAATTCAGCAGATCTGTATGAAAAGCAAGAAAAGGAGATACTCAATCTAAGGCAACAAATGGAAGAAGGAAGAAAAGATGGAGAAGACATGAAGAAGCAATGTCTAGAAAAGGAGGAACAACTTCAAGTTGAGGTAAATATCTTGAAAGGTAAATTAGAAGAAAAGGATAAACTTTTGAGATTTCAAGATAGTACTAAAGCCTTGGATGATATTCTTAGTAGTCAAAGGTCTCCTGCTATCAAGACTGGTCTTGGTTTTCATGAATCTGTTGAAGGTGAATCTAGTTCACAAGGTGAGGCAAGGAACTCTAAAGAGAAATCCAAAATGATCAACAAAGAGATGAAAGGTCAATCTCATCATCAACCAAGGAAAGAAAGTCTTCAAAGAAAATCTTTTACTCCTCCTATGAATAATATTGAATGTTATGTATGTCATAATCTTGGACATGTTGCAGCTAGATGTAGAAGAAGAAGAGTTCAAGACTATTATGCGGACAGGTCATCTCAATCAAGGTACTTTAATGGATATTGCTTTGCTTGCAATATGTATGGTCACAAAGCTGCTGATTGCTACAGAAGGAACATGAAACATGTAAGATGTTATACATGTAACAAGCCTGGACATATAGCAAAGGAATGCAGGAACAAAGGATGGACATCACACCAAAAGGAGAAAACCTCATCACACTTGAAGATATGGAGGAAGAAGGAAGTACAGTCAGCACAATGTACTGAGACACAGCACAGCACAGACATATCAGACTCAGGGGGAGCTGAAAGTGTAAAACTTCAGTGTCCTGAATCTCATACGCAAGTTCCTTAAAGGGAAGTCGCGTATATACGCGAGTTCGACACTGCAAAGTCGCGTATATGTCAGTCTGAAGAAAAGCAGTGGGGACAGGCTCAGAAAAGGGATCTGATATGATTCAGTCCATTATTTGCTCTATTGGTTAATAGCTACAGTCTGCTGAGGATGTGTGGAAATGTTTTGTTACTTGTATGGTGTCTGGAAGTGTTTTGATCCTAACATGAGGATGAAGATGTTTTGATGCTTACTGCTGATATATGCATGATCAGATCTAACAAATGGCACTGGTTGAGGGGGAGCATATGCCTTTAGTAATTCATTGTTGGCATTATGGTTAATAATCCTTGGTGATGATTCTTATATGGCTAAATGATATATCTTGCTATGATGTGGTTGTGAGTTGTCTATGATAAACTCTCATATGATTCTTGAAGTTACATAGAAGATGTTCAGATCAGATTTATGGTTGATTCTTTGATGATGCATATATGGTTCTTACATGGTGATCTTCATAAGGACAAGGAGACGTACAAAGCTTGAATACACATCTTCCTCACTTGATGATGAGTCACTCATATTCTGCTGTTGTCATATGCATAAAGATCATACAGTTATGATGCAGGCACTCATGTGGATAAGGATTGTTGTTGATGATGATATCAAGAAGCTTTGTCAAAAGATTTGAGCTCAAGATACATAGTGCTGATACATGGATGACTACTCAAAGTTGCTTTATTGAAGACATGGTGATGAGTTCTTATCTATATGATGATAGGTTGATCCTTACATATGTTAATTGATGCAGATGTTCCCAAGTAATGATACTTGGATCATGTAGAGCTTGATGAAATGGCTATGGTGGTTTCACACATGATATAATGTGAATGACTCTGAATTCTGTTCAAAGGGATGAATTGATGCAGACATACCTTGTTATAGGTTGATGACCTATTCTCTACAGGACATTTACAGGTTGCTGATATGGAAATTTGTGTACGCGTGTTGTTTAAAGGATATCCGCGTGCATACGCCGTTTTACAAGGGGATAGTCGCGTATATGGTGTACGCGTGTTGCGTAAGGGATATCTACGTATATACGCTTGTTTATGTGGATGCAGACGCGTATATGGAGTTTTTGAAGGAAATCAGCAGGGACAGATGTTGGTTGCAGAAAGTCTGATATGGATCTGACAGAGATCATCTGGCACAGGTTCAGAGGGAGCAGATAATCTTCCAATGATGCATTGTTGGCATTATCTTAAAGCTTTTGGTTCTAGTTCACATTTGATGTTGATTTCAGGAGGAACAAAGGCGAAAGGAGAACAGAAGGATCTCTTGGTTGCTGATCTGAATGGTGATTATCAGATGCTGCTGGTGACTTTCATAAGTCTTGGTCTAGTTATTTCGTCTCTATGTCATATATCTCTTTTGTGGTATCTCTTTCATGGTGTCAAGGTCATGTAACGGCCTATTTTGGTTTCCCCACTATGCCTGGGATGATTGATGCAATGTGATTGGTTGCCATATGTAAACTTTTGATGTATCCCCACTTGGTTGGGTGGATGAGTCAATTTTTGTATATCCTCACTTAGTTGAGAGATGGATGTATGTATGAGTCTTTGGTGATAGGAAGGTCTTTTATGATGTATAGAGTCATGTTCTTCTTGAAGAACATCTTTTGCAGATCTTGCCTACAGTCAGGAAGAGCATGTACAACACACTTCAGCGGTACAGAGATTCAGCATGTACTCAGGGGGAGCATGGACAGATTGGTACACCTTGGCATATACAAAGGGGGAGACTATTCAAAGATTTCAGCAGGTACTCAGGGGGAGTATGGACAGTGGAATGATTCAGCAAAGGAAGAGAATATCTTGGTCCACCCTTTGCCCTTGATGTCAAAGGGGGAGAGTGATTTGGTGTTGTTGCCATCAAGTCCAAAGGGGGAGATTGTTGGCATTATGATGCATGTGTTGTACTTGATGGCAACCCTCTCATAGAAGAATATCTCACTTATGTATAACTGGATGAATCTTCAGAAGAGATATCAGATGTGACTGATGGAGGACAGCTCAAAGGAATCAGATGATAGTTCTAAGTGTGACAAGTTAGCTTTGCCATCAAGTCCAAAGGGGGAGATTGTTGGCATTATGAGATAAGTGTTGTCCTTGATGGCAAACCTCACTGATGACAAATCATAGTACAGAAGGTCAGCAGCAAGGATTTGATGATCAGACTATAAGAAGAAGAGAAAGTTCATACACGCAGGTTCGTTAAGCCCAAGTCGCGTGTACACGCAGGTTGGCTTCAGCAAAAGCGCGTGTATGTGGAAAAGTACCTTTGGTCCATGGCGGTTAGTCCTTGGAAGTTGTGCCTATGGTTTCGGACCATTGTGTCTCGACGGGCGTGTCGATCCCTAGTCTTGAAGTTGATGGTATTGTGTTACTATGGTTTTGGCTCTTGGTATTGAGCAAGGCCTAAGGCTATATAAGGAGAAGGAAATCATTAGGCAAGAGCAACTGAAATGTCTTGAATATCTGATGAAGCATTAGATCCAGTATGCAGGGTTATGGGTTGATGATGCATTGCTTGATCTGAGCTAAGGAGAGATCTCACCTGTTGATGGAGAACTAGATCTAAGGAGAGATCGGGATCAAATGGTTTGAAATGAACTATCTTTATGATGCTTATTCTAGATCTACATACTGACGCATGTATTGTCCTATAAGTTTTATGAGTATGACTGATGTTTGGTACAGCTGCAAGTTATGAGAAATTATTTTTAGATCTGTACGCGGGTTGGCTTTGATAAAAGCGCGTATACACGCGGGTTTGATTCATCGAAGTAGCGTATACATTGTAAAGCTTGATATTTGAAGTTGCAGATGGATCTGATGGTTATTACAGAGTTCTGTGTCTGCTCTGTGTTCTGGTGACTGTTGTTAACAAGGTTTCAGTGATTCAGAGTTTGATGATTGTTTTGAGCTTCAATGATAGTTATGGGTCCAGTATGAAAATTTGATGAAAAGTGGCCTTTCAGATTATGTGTTGTGCTTCAGTGTATCCAGTCTGAAAATTGATGAAACGTGGTACCTGGAGGTGAGAAGATTGTAGGCAAGCACCTACGTACTAGTATCTAAGCTAGTACAAAAGCTAAAGGAGATCTTTGGAGCATTGTAGCAGGTAGCAGCCTGCGTACTAGTAAATGGATCGGCTAGTACAAGAGCAAAGGGGGTTGTAGCTCCCGTACTGGTATAAGACTGCACCAGTACAAATATTGTAAAAGGATTTTCTTATTAAGAAGAAGATTGAGATGACTTACAGCAGGTGGTTTTCACCCACATTGGGTTTCCACCTTATATCTTTGTGTTCATGTGTGTGGCTCTTGTGTGATGTTCTGTTCTGTTATTCTGCACCTGTTTACTGTTAATATGCTTAATAATGATCTGATGCATTTACTGAAGATTAAGCTAACTGAATTATAAGATCTCTGGATATACGCGAGTTTCATTAGACACAGTAGCGTGTACACGCGGGTTCACTTAATTGAAGTAGCGTATATGTTTCTGAGTATGAAATTGAAAAGTTTGATTGATCTGATAATACTGATTCACCCCCCCTCTCAGTATTATTTCCAACATTACTACCCCCAAATTGATGGCCAAACATAGGTTATCAATAGGATGATCGTACACATTCTTCACATGTACAACTCGAAGCATCCATTCACAGGGGGTGAAAGCCTCCCTTATGTCCAACACAGATAAAACAAAGCACTCCACAAATTAGCTAGCCACAACACATTTCAAGTGGGATTGGGATTCCAACCAATATGTCCCATTTATGTGGTCATACCATTTATAGCTACTCAGGAAGATTTAGCTCATGTCCAGTCTGAAGCTGACTGGGTGAACAACTTCATTGAGCACATTCATCACATCTGCTAGCAGTTCCATCACATATTGAACAAAATGAATGTGAAGTACAAGCAGCGACATGATCACCATCGATTGTCGTACAAGTTCCAAGTGGTCGACAAAGTTTGGCTACATCTGCAGAAGGAACGACTCATTGAGCCACAATGCACGATTCAACCACTTTGATATTGGCCATACACCATCACCAAGGTTGTAGGGGATAATTCCTTCAATCTCAATATTCCACCATTTCTTAGCTTGCACCTAGTATTGAATGTGGATAGCCTTAAGCTATACTTTCAACAATTGTTGGACACATTCGACATTGGACAACAAATCACAACAACGGATTTAAACCCATACTGCATAGAACAAGCCACACCTAATCGGATCATGGAAACACAAATAAAGAAAAATCACCAACAGATGATCTAGTTGTATCGAGTTGTCAAAGCGGGACAACTCCTTCACCAGGGCAAGTGGTTCAATGGTGATCGGGTTCAAAAAGAATTCCTCACCTCATGGAGGCTTTGCATGCAATGCGGACCATTGCTTCCTAAGGAGGGATGAACTATCTACGTGGGTATCGATGTCCACCAACCTATTCCACCTAGACCTCTAGTCGGTTTCATCAATTTCCTTGTTTATAGTCACATTTACTATTTTTACGATTTTTCCATGTCCTAAACTTGTGGAGCAGGTTTGACCCCCTAAACGATGGTTTTATTTAGGTATGCAGTAGGTCCATCAATATAATCAAGCGTATACATAAAATTCTCTACTTAGCGGAGATATCTTTTCAATGATGTATCGTACACACCAAACAAAGAAAATATGGCAAACATACAACCTCGGGAAGTTGGTTACCAAACTAACCCCAACGCGACCCACAATCTCTTGGCATTCGATCTCCTGGGGTTAGGGTTTTCCCTTATTGTTCAATAATAAAAAGGCCCTTGAGTCTCAATATAACATAATTAAGAGGCATGTAGCCACCACATCGCTTCTCATACATAACCTATCATCGACTGAGCTAGTGGAATGTAAGCATATTTAAGTTCTTTGATATTAATGAAATGAAGCTTTATTTCTATTGTATCTTTGTGTTTTTGTGTATATCTGTATTTTGTGTTGCTCCTTCATAAATCTGGATTACAAGAAAATGACATAGAAACTAACTTTTCATATGAAGAAATTGCAAATTGGGAAGTGTTTCATAAAGAATAGGATTTTGAATAACATATAACAAACTTATTTGATAGAGAAATATGCAATTATCTTAGATACATTATTTAGTAGTATATAAATTACAATAAGAAAAGGACAACCAAAAGGCCAAAACAACTAGAAAAAGTTGTCAAATCAAAGCTAGAGCTTGGTCATGTTTTAGGATCAAACATTGGATACATGGAGCTAAAATCTATTTGTGCATCTCTAGACTACCATGAAAAAACATGTAGATAAGTATATGTGATTATATGAGAACTATGACTACTGAGTAAATAGTTTCCTTTTTCCATCCTTCCTTGACATTGTAGTCAATTTGTCCTTTTACAAGTGCTTTCCAATCCCAACATTATCATTTGGAATTGCTTTAATTATAACTTGAAATTTCCATTGACAGTAATTCAAGAAGAAATAAATCTTCCCTCTTTCTTTAAATTCCTTAGTATGGTGAATTTACAATGTATACTAAAGTCGTCGAAGGGATCGTGCCATTGTTCTGGTGCTGAAATTTTCAAATACTATCAATAGGAAAATCATTATTAACATTGAAACTATGAAATCAGATCTTACTCATCTACCTAGGTCAAGTTGTAGTTAATCCATGATAACTCATGGAACCCTTGTAACAACACTTGCAATTGGTTAAAAGGGAAACTTGATTTTTAGTTTTAAATTTATTTTAGCAGAAAATTTGACTTTTCTCTTTTGAATATTAATTTTATTTTATTTTCTACATTTTGATATAGAATCGATTAATATTGTTGATTTATTATTATTATTATTATTATTATCTTTTGTAACAAAAATATATAGCATCTATTTTTGTTTTTTCATGTATTAATGATAAGGTTATTATAGGAAATGCACATATATATTGATATTAACACATTTAGAAAATATTTCTTTTTACACAAACTGAAGTTATACTTATATGGTATATCTAATGAATCTATCAAATTAGAATACATATTTACTCATGAAAAAAAACAAACAAAAATATTCTTATTTATATTTATTAAACCAAACTTTAGAATATGTGTCGCTATGCATTATTTACGCACCAATAAAAGAAATATAAAAAATCTAAGTAATATAAGATGTAACACTCTTTTTTTACATAAAATTCTATTTAAAATACTCATATAGTGGAAAAGGAAAACTAATGAAGGCCTTTTGAAAATGATTGATTGTAATTGCTCCAATCCATGTAATTTAAGAGTTTATGACACGAATTCTGTGTGGTGTGTTATCACTCACGTTGTTCACCGAAGAAAGCTTTAGAAAGGGGAATACGAATGAGGTAACCACTAACCAGTCTTTTAGTTGCAGATCCTAGCCAATCTGCAACCAAAGAGGGCTCTCTCTTTTTTATTTAGCTTTGTTTCGGAGTATTTTAGGCTAGTTATTATGCACAGGTTTTGTTTTAAATTTGTTGGAAGATGACTTCAGGTGGAACTGGGATGAAAGTCTGAGAAAGTCTATTCCATTGGGTAGATGGAGTCATAGGGAGTGAACTACTGAAGTGTTTGTTTAGTAAAAGGGCTTTGCTACAGAGCAAGGTAGTCAATTCAGGAGCAATTCTGATGTCTGGAGATGGTGGAACGAAATCAGGGAATGAAAGGCAATCAAGAATCTTTCAATATGTTGGCAGAGGGAAAATGCATGAAAATTACTAAGGAGCAATGAAGAATTCCTAAGAAATATTCACAGTGGAAGAACTAGCGCAAACAAGAGCAATTAAGAATTCCTATTTATGACTAATTCTGAAGAAAACATACATAATAGCGGAGATTGAACATAGAGTGCTTTTAAACAAATTCTGTGCTATTCTTTTTCACTGTTACTAAGATTATGGAGCACACATGAATTTGCATACATAGAAAATATAAAAACACAACGAAGAGAGACTTATTGATCCATAAAACGACCCACGAATTCTGTAGCAGGTCCCAAGACGTCAATTCCACATTCAGAAGGTTTAGCACAGTGAAATTCAACAGCCTTTGTATTAAATGATCTCAATAATTTACAGTGCAGTTCAGAGATGAAATCACCAAAACTAAAACATATGAGTTGGGTCTATAAATAATAGAGTCTTTAAAAAAATATCTCGTAGGTAAATATCTAGTCATAAATTCTATCCATCTACTTTGCTGGGTAGCAATAACTGAGGTGAAAGCCCGCGCAACCTGAATGAGTAAATATCCTGTACTTGGCCGCCTTAGGTGTCTAGCCTTTGTTGACTTTTTGGCTTCTTTTTTGGTTGGCAGTTGTAGCTTTGGCTTGTGCTGCTTATGTGTTGTTTCTCGCCACCGGTGTTGGCCTTGCTTTAATGAGCTGCCACTATATTTGACTTTCTTTTTTGCCACCTTAATATTTTGGCAGGGAGCCTTCATATGCGGAATTTCTGACCTGTAGTTGACCAAAAGGAAAAATGAAGAGAACGTCACCTTGGTAGAATTTCCAGCATTGATTGCCACCAATGTTCTGTAGGAAATTGATGCCTTTGGATCTTTATTAATGTCTCATCTGCTTCTGTGTATCTGAAAAAATTGGGCTAGACTTCAAAGAGGTGGTTAATCTCATGCTCAATGAAGAATAGGCTCTCCAGTTTGTCATAAAGGATTTGCCCAGAGGGAGGACCTGCTTGCTCTGGGGAACTTGACGATGCTATGATTTGACTGGAAACATAGTTGTCCACCCTGCATGCATACTGATCATGTGTAAGCAGTTTCCCACTGCTGGTTAGCAGACTGGGCAGCCCTCTCTTCTTTAACGCTACAAATTTTAATATGAAAGCATTTATTTCTGCCTGCATCTCTTGGCATTTTCTCTCTAAAGTCTACACAAAGCCCTGAGGGTGAGCACCCTTTTCACAGTCAGAATAGTGTCTGTCCTGCTACTAATGTCCAGAGCTGCCAATTGTTCCTTAGTGTGAGTGTTCAGGAACTAGCTCATTTTGTTGGCCTGCCCAGGCATATTCCCCAATGATGCCCTGGCTCTTTGGGTTTCAAACTGAGCTATATTTATTAGTTCTATCTGCTCATGTATTGTCTGGATGGATTGCCACTGATTTGTAATAGATTGGCCAATCTTGGCCCATAGAATCTTCTTGATTTCCACCAGAGTTTGTCCAAAGTAAGCTCCTTCTCCAGAGCTTTTATTTTGTTGTCCAAGGTCTTGATTTCTCTTGTTTTTTCTGCTACTCTCATCTTGGATTTGTCATAACTTGCCTCTAATTTGGCCAATTTTTCCTTGGCCTCCTTCAATTTTGTCATATGAATCTCTTACTCTTTGACTGCCTTCATCATCTCTTCCATACTTAAGCTAGATTCTGTTGCTGATGCTGTTGAAGCATCTATAGTTGTTATATCTGCTATTGATGGTGGAACAACAAGAGGAATTGCTACTACTGTTGTGGGCAGGATGGTGGGAACTGTGGGAGCTATCACAGGTGGCTAGGAGGCTGATTCTCCCTGTTTGTCTTGCACTGCCTTCTCTAATTCTTGCTCCATCTGAATGATTCTTTGATTCATTCTCATCATGAGGTCCATCATGTCCTCACCTTGTTTTTCTTGAGCTAGTTCTGCAGTTTGAGGGTGTATGGTTGCAGGTAACCTCACTTGTTTTTTGAGTGCAACAATATCATCTTCTTTCTTCTTCATAAGGGCTTTGATGCCCTTGGGATCCTTAGGATCATGACCTAGATCCATAATTATTTCCTCCAATGTTTTTATTCTATTGTCTTTGGCTGTAGAAGACATTCTCTCCAAATCCAATTGAGTATTTGTATTAGTCAATGACTCCTTCAATTGGTGGGCCAGCATAGCTTTGTCTGCCAATGTGGCATAGACCATCTCACCCATTTGCTTGTGCAACTCAATTTGATCCATTGGGTGAATGTCCTTGGCAAGGACCTCTAAATTTGTCCTTATGTAATCTGCAGCTATCTGTGGCTGTGGTATCTTCAGCTTGAAATGACTTAGAATCATTTTCCCCTCTTTTAGATCATAATCTGCCTTTAACCTCTGTTGTTTGGTATGTGTTGTCTTCAGAAACTGATCATACAATTGCATTCTCAACAGCTCATTCTAGGCCTTGATTTCCACAAATGTTCCTTTGATGCTAGGAGGTTTCTTGCCTTGCTGTCTTGATGAGGACACCTCCATACCATGTTGTCTTTCTTGCTCTTGCTGGAATGAGCTAGTAGGTGTTTGTTGGCTAGCTTCCCTTTCTCTTCTCAGGCTATCCATGATTTCTTCACCGGTTGCCTCCTTAACTTAAGGATCTATCCTCTGTCTTTTAGCCTGTGGAGGCTTTGTTGACCCACTTGTGGGAGTGGTCTCTTCCAGGTCTCTTTTCTTGCTTATATCCTCATTGAGAGGAGTCTGTAATACTGGAATCTGTGGTACCTCTGTTTGCAATGGAGGGGCTTGACCTTGATCCTGCTCTTTTGAACCATCTGGCTATTCTGCCATTGATTACTATTCTGTATCAGTCACTTCTTTACCTTTTTCTGTGCCTATTGTTGGTGAAGTCTTGTCTTGGGCAACTTGTGAAACTAAAACAGCTGATGTGCCCTCTCCAACTTGTTGTGGCAGCTTGAGAGTCACCTGATCAAAAGAATCCAAGTCAAGAGTTTTTTCCAAATCTTTAACATTTTTCTCCATTATTTCCTCTTGGGAGAACTCCTCAACTAGTGTTCCTTGTACCCATTCTTCTTGGTTTGCATATTGTTCTATATCTTCAATCCTACAATGATCATAGGCTGAGAGTCTATATTTGATTTTTCTGGTATTGAGAAAGCCATATGGGTCATAGGGTACCCATCAGAAACTTCTTTTCAACCTGTATTTCTGCCCCAGTATTTGATCAGCATCCTGCCATCCTTCCTTTTTATTCATGAAAAAGGGGCCTAGTTGGTCTTTAAATTTGAGCTGAGCCTTCTTCTTAGTACTATGAATGTGAGTCAAATCTGAACTGATTAGTTTCCTGTTATACTCTAGGGCAAAATGTCTCATTGGCACATATCTTGGCAATCTGTACGGACAAAGCTCACAGCCATACATCCTAATGACAGTGTGATTCTGGTAAAAGTACCAATCACCTATTTTATAGTTCTTTGAGAGCTGCAATGTTTTCTGCATGTCATAGGATAACCTGGCAGGAGGAGTTCTTCATAGGAGGCAAGAGACTGGATAAACAAACTAGTCAATGAACTCACAGTAGGAATATGGAGAGTTCTAGACTTCATGAAAGACTGATGTCCAAAAGATGACAGATCTTCTTTCTCCCTTTGAGTCCAATCTTTTGATAGAGCATTGGAAGCAATTTGATTGATAATACATGAATAGATGATAAATGTATGATGAATATTTGAGGACCCCCTCCCTATCCAATTTCACTAGCTGGTCATGTATTTTATTGGCAATGAATTTGGCATAATTGTACTTGACAGCAGGGGGCTGTCCTGGGCTATATGCAGACAATAGGACCAATACAGTTTCGTCAATGTGCTCACTTGTTTTGAAACCCAACACAAAGGATATCATGTCAACTAGCAACTTGCCTACTTCATTGAAATTGATATATAGAAAAGGAGGTGGCTTTGTAGGGTGGTGATCTGCTCTCATGAAAGTTTTGGCAATTCTGGTAATCTCAGAGCTTGAGAGTTTGGAACCCTCATCAAGCAGGTATTTCATAGAAAGAGGAAATAGTAGCTGAGTTTGTTTGAAGTTCAGCATTTTATTGATGGAATCAAGAGTTATATGAAAGAGGATGCTCCCAGATGGAGACTTAACTGCTGCCTGGCCTGGCTCATAGCTTTTAGCACAGAGGTGAATTATCTCACGGAAGATGTTGACAGAAGGCCGGAAGTAAGTGGGCAAGTTTGATTCCCATATCCCATACATATCACACTTGTTCAAAAAACTATTTCTCAGTTGACAAAATGTCTGGAGGTGGTTTCTGTCACCCACCAAGTCCTGAATTAAGTAGTCCCTATCAGCCAAAGGTATTTCTTCAAGTTCCTTGTGAGGTGCATTAAGAGGGGTGATGTTCAAGGCTATTGTAGTGGTCATCTTGAATTCTCTGTGTCTGTAATCTGAAATTTGGATTGGTGCAGCAACAGACTGGTAGAAAGTGCTTCTGAGGCTATGTCAGGGAGCTGTAGAATGAGTTTAGATATAGAACTGGCATTCACTGTGTATGGTCTATGGTAAACAACAAATTTGTATAATTTAGACAGGTTTTTTGAATGAATTTACTGGACTCATAGACTCTGTGAGCAGAATGCAGAATGAATGGGAATGATTTTTAGCTAAATGAGTGGAATTTTGCAAAGGATTTTGACAAAAGGAGTGAATGCATGGGCAGTTTGCAGAGTCTGCCTGCGAAAATGAGCTTAAAGTGTATTTTAATGGCAGAATTTGTAGATGAGGGCAAGTTTGTGGGGCTTCACTTGAACAAAGGGTCACTTAGTGAATTTTCAGGTGAAACTTCAGGGGTTGGGGTGAATTTTAGTGAAAATTTTCAGATATTCAATCAATTTGAATGGAGAAACTGTGGAAAATGGGGTTTATGGGTCAACAGCAGGTAAATACCTGCTTTTGATGCCGCAGATGGAACTTAGCAGGTACAGCTTGAGCTGCAGAGTTGAGTTATGCAGCCGAATTCACAAGGTGATGGAATGTGGGCGTTTGGTGGAAGATTGTTGATAAATCGCATGCACATTCTTCACCATCATAACAATAGAAAATAAGCCAAAATAATCGTTTTCAAAACTTTTTATTGAATTTTGGACATTTTAGCGCTTTTGGCGCTTCTCGGGGATGACGTCAGCATGACGTAATTTTGGCGCGTAGCGGGTACGGAAGATGATGTGGCAGTTGATGTGTATGGTGACATGGCGGACGACATGTTGGTGGGGTGGTAATGTCAGCGGGTGATGTGGTAGTACTGCAGAGGAGTGGGGGGGGGCGACGTTTATGTGACGTCATATGGTGACGAGGACTTGACGTCATTGGTCAGCTGGCAGGCGGTTTTCAGTTTCCCCTGCACTGCTTTTGGCCCGAGGTGGTATTGCAGAGGGTAGCTCCGATCACGCCGGGAGATCGACGTGTGGCGGCGGTATGGCAGCAAAACCGCCCATCCCCCGGACGCTAATCTTCGGCAGATTGGGGCACGCGATATTGTCGCCCACCTTTGGAGTAAGGGCTCCGGATCGGAGGGTGGACATGAAGTTATGGGTGGCGAGCAACTTTGGACGCGGGACCTGCTATATATTTTAATGTTAAATAATGCGCCGAGGGGGTAATAAACTCTGGTTATATGGGTTTTATGTGATAGGCGTTGGGGTTATGGTTATTCGTTTAATCAAATATCAAACAAAACCTAAAATGTGTAAGCGCAGAGGCCAATATGGTAAGGCTTATCTGCGAGGGGGTGAGCATGGTTATTAATTTAACCAAATTTTAAATTAACCCCAAGTATTTTGGACGCAGAAGGGCTAATACAAGTCCCAAATGAACTCAATATTCCCCAAGAACTATAGTATATGGATCTAATTGCCAATGGGTAGGGATACTTAGTATTTTTGGGGGTTTTTATATAGTTTCTTGTATGATAGGGACGGGAAAATGATTTCAGGAGCTATATAATAGGGTTAAATGTCAATATGAATATATATGGGATGAAATTGCATGAGTAAAGCTAAGTTTGTGGAATGAAACTTAGGCATAGGGAAATGAGAGGAGTTTGGAATGATGATTTTTACACAAGAAATGTGGCTTCTTACAACCAAGTAAACTCAGAGTTTGACTCAACATTTCTCATAAAATGAAGTGAAGTAGGATTGTTGGGCAGATCCTAAGGTCCTTGAGGGGATGTTAGTCAAAGACTTCTGGGGGAATGAAAGGGGAGTTAGTCATGCTTCCATTGTTATGTAACCAAAAAACTAACATGGTAGCAATGTCACTGATGATATGAGTCTTTCTTGACAAGACAAAAATGATGATAGACTTGCTTCTGCAACTTCAAACTACCTACCCAGCCTAAGAGCTAGCATTTTTTCTTCCTTCTGATTGGGTGCACTTGAGCTTGCAAACCCTGACTTTCCTCTTTTCTTTTGACTGCCCTCCTACCTAAATCTATCCTTATCTCTTCCAAGGGCCCAGATTAAGCAGTTGGGCTCCTTAATTTCTCTAGCTAATTACTCATCTACCAAGCTTAAACTGTTTGGACAGATCTTTATTCTCTATTCTAAAACAAGTAAATTCAAACATGACATAACCAAGATTGAACAGTCTGGTTATTCATCAGTTGTAACAAAAATCAACCACTTGTACACAATTAAATCCTTGGGCAATTGAATAGCAATGGCATTTGAACTAGCACACTTTCTTGGCCTTTAGTCTACAAAATATGGAACCTTTGCTGCATAAAAAGATGAACATATTTGGCCCTTTCCACAGTTAATCATGAAAAATGAAACCTATTGGTATAGGAACCTAAGAGTGGCTCCACTTGGGGATGGGTTTTCGTGGTGAAAAGCCAAGAACAACAGGTTAGATGGCCTTATTCTCAGTTGGCTACTGTAATTCAAAACTCCCTTCTCTTGGAACCAATGATCTGAACCTTTGTAGCCTGTATGCACTCTTTATGAGTTGATCTGTGCAAAATTACAGCTTTGTCTTTGCTGTTTTCTGTGAGTATTTGTCATTATCTTTATACTTCCCAAGTCTTCTTCTTGATCTCTTGTGGCAAATTCAATATATTCACCAAAAATGGTGTAATTTCTTGACCCTTTCCTCAAAAATTTGCTGCATCTTGTTCCTTATCTAATTGCTGTAAATGAAAACTGATGGAAATACAACCATTTATGTACAATTTACAGTTGTGCCATGTTGATCAAAGAGAATCAAAATAATGCTTGAGCATTCGCCCATTGATTGGGCCCTCTTCAGCTTCTATACCATCAAGGTTTCTCAAGAAGTAAGTGTTATTTCCTTGTACATCCTGAATAATGAATGGTCCTTTCCATTAGAAATCAAATTTTCCATGCTTTCCTTTGTCTTCCCTCCTGGAGTCCCACTTGAGCACTTTGTTCCCAATGAAGAAGTCCTCTGCCTTGGTTCTTTTATCAAATATCTTTTTAAGTTTTTCTTGTAAGAGTTGAGATCTTTGACACACTTCCTCTCTTGTTTGTTGCAAGTGAATTGTCTGGCTGATACTTCTTTGAATATCATTGGGTTTTTCTTGTATTTCTTGCAGCAACTTTATTACCGTGATTCCCAAGGATGAAGGGAATGTTGCTTCCATGCCATAAAATAGTTCATATGGGCTTGTTCCAATGGACCTTTTTGCAGTTAATCTGTCTGCCCATAGTGCATTGACTAACTTCTTATGCCAATTCTTTTTGTTCTCTTCCAAGACTTTTTTGATGATGTTGATTAGGCTTTTGTTGGATGACTCAGCCAGGGCATTGCCTTAAGGGTAATAGGCTGTGGAATGGCCCAAGGTAATGTGGTGCTTATGACAAAAACTGATCATTCTTTTGGATTTGAAGGCAGCAGCATTGTCTGTAATAATTTTCTCTGGACAACCAAATCTAGACAAGATGTTGGTTTCCAAGAATTGTATGATAATTGAATCATTTGCTTGTCTGCAGGGAGTAGCTTCTATCCACTTTGTAAAATAATCTGTGGCAGTCAGGATCCACCTATGCTAGCCAGAGGATGAAGTCTAAACTCCATTGTTGAAATGGCCTTTCAATCGAAATGGGTTTAAGAGGCAAAGGCAACAACTTCTTCTTTCCTTCAAAAATTTGGCATTTGTGGTAGGACATCACAAACTTTTTGACATCAGCAAAGAGAGAGGGCTAATAAAAACCAGCCCTTAAAATTTTATCAGCTGTAGACTTCCAATACAAGTGTCCACCATAGTTCCCTGCATGAAATTCTTTGAGGACTTTATCAGTTTCATCAAATGTTAGACAATTAAGCAAAATACCTTCATGGTTTTTCCAAAACAACACATTACCTATAATGCAAAACTTTGCAGCTTTCATTTTCAAGAATCTCTTTTTAGTCTTGGACAACCTTGGAGGAGCTTGCAAGTTTAACAATACATAAACTATTTTAACATACCGAGGTGACTGTAAGAAGGCTTGATTGATCTGTGGAGTCGCCAGCTCCTACTCGTTATCTAGTTCATTGATATCAAGGACCTGAAAATTGGTTTCAGTCATCAGTTTGGCTAGTCCTTGTCCTTTTATTAGTTTTGTAGGTCTGATTTCAATGTCATATTCTAAAATGTTGGCTATCCATTTGCCTCTTCCGTCCTCAATTCCTTCTTGAGTCAAAATGTCTTTGACTACTACATTTGGTACATAGGCTATTACATGAGAGTACAAGATATACACTCTGAAGTCTTTGATAGCCTTTACAAGGGCATAAGCTTGCTTTTCCATAATCTGATATTTTAAAGGTGCATCTTTGAGTGCTTTACTAAAGAAGGCAATTGGTTTCTCACATCCTTGGTCATCTTTTTGCAGTAGGATAGCAGCAATGGTATGCTCAAAGGCAAAGGAGAACATCATGAAATCTCTATCAAATTGGCGGCTAGTGAGGATAGGTGTTTTTGTGAGAGCTACTTTAATGTCTTCAAAGGCCTGTTTAGCTTCCACTATCCATGTGACTTTAGAATCCTTTTTCAGCATATTGTTCAATAGTCTTATCATTTTGGCCAAATTGGGAATGAATCTTCTTAGGAAATTAATCTTTCCCAGAAAAGCTTGTAGTTCTTTGATGTTTCTTGGGTGAGGCACTTGGAGAATAACTTGAATTCTATCTGGATAAATTCTTATGCCTTCTTTTGAAATTATATGACCTAGGATCTTGCCTTCTTCTAGGCCAAACAGTGACTTCTTTGGGTTCAATGATATGCCATATTTTCTACAAATTGTAAATACTTGTCTGATATGTTCTAAATGTTCTTGGTTTGATTTTGAAAATGCAGTTAGGTCATCAAGATATATAACTAAAAAGTCATGGATTTCTTTTGCAAAGGCTATGTCCATTTCTCTTTGAAATGTGGCCCCTGCATTTTTTAGTCCAAAAGGAATTTTGACATATTTGAAGGTTCCCCAAGGTGTTGTGAAAGCAATTTTATCTTGATCATCTGGGTGGACTAAGATCTGGTTGAATCCTGAAAATCCATCTAGCAATGAGATCCTAGAAGCCCCCACTACCCTTTGTAAAATATGATCCATTTTGGGCAAGGGGTAATGGTCTTTGAGAGAGACTTTGTTCAAATTTCTTAAGTCAACACACAATCTTATCTCCCCACTTTTCTTTCTAGTAGGCACTAGATTTGAAATCCATTCTGAGAACCTCATTGGTGCAATTATTCCAGCTTCATACATTCTCTTAAGCTCTTTTTCAATCAGGGGGAGGAGGACAAGATTTACCCATCTAAGCTTCTGTTTAAAAGGTTTTTGGTTTTCTTTAAAAGGTATAGTATGTTGTATGACAGAAGTATCATAGGACTTAAGGTCCTCATAGCTCCAGGCAAAAACATCTTGGAATTCCTTGAACAATTCAATGTATTTGAGCTTCTGCTCAGGTGGTAAGGCTTTGGATAATTTTATCATTTTGGGATTTTCTGTAGTTCCAATGTTACAATCCTCAATTTCTGCATTTAGTGGTTGCATCTTTGGTTTTCTTGGAATGTCATTTGAATCAAATATATCTTCCAAAGGGGTTAGGCCTGTGGGGAGGAAGTTATCCTTCAGTTCAATTACTTCAGATTCTCCTTCTACCATTTCATCAAGATTCATTTGCTTCAACTCTTGTAAATTCTTGCAGTCAAAGGTTGTAGGATGCAGGATGAGGTTTTCTCTTTCAACTGATATACTTTGTTCACCTTTGTCTATTTGTTGTTGATCATCAACAGTGCTTGTGTCAATGTTTGTATTTGAGAATTCCTCCTTCAAAGTGAGGAAATTGTTGATTTGGGTATCATTTTGAAAGACCTGCCAATTTTTTACATTGTCTGGGACAGCAAGCCTATGTTTAATTTCAGCAGTGAAGTGATGGTTGGGCTAAAATGGAAGCTTGCATGTGCTGGAAAAGGTTGCTAGACTATGTGCATGTAAATTGTGCTTTCTTGAAATCTTGGTAAGCTGATGGTCTGAGAAGGTGTTAAGTATTTCAATGGCTGCACCTCTGTAAGCCCTTAACCTAAGATCATTTGTAACAAAATTTCCCTTCATTTGTTGTATAATGAGATCTGAGTCTCCTAGGATGGAAATCTTGGTTGCCCCTAGATTCTTGATTAATTTGAGACCAAGCAAAAGTGCTTCATATTCAGCCATATTGTTTGTGCATCTGAAATTTAGTCTGTATGCATGACCTTCAGCATGGTCATTCTACATATTGTGTATCCAAACTCCTGCACCTGCTCCTAATTTGTTGACAGATCCATCAAATTCTAGGTGCCATAATATTTCTTGATTGTGAGTGATGCTTGGAGCTTTGGAAACTGGCTCAATGGGAAGATTAGGATTTTGCAAAGCATATGATGAATCACTTTCATTTGTTATATCAGTTATGACAATATTTTTTTGATCTTGAGCAGTGGATTGTTCATTTATGCTTGTTGTTTGTACTGCATCTAGAAGTTTGACATCAGTTTTAGGACATATGTCAGCATTGTATAAAATGAATGAATCCATATTGGAATGTATAGAATAGATGGGGAAATTTTGAGGCTTCTCTTGACTACTAACCACATATTTCATCAATGTTTCCCGGTATAGTCTCTTTGGCTGCCCAAAGACTGAAATGGTGGCATAGGACATGTCCAGTTGTAGAGAACATTGGAGCTTTGCACCCCAAGATCTAGATAGGAGCATTCCATATTTGCGGGGGATGTCTGCCACCACCACATCCATTAAAATTGTTTTGGTTGGGTATTGGACCAAGGATACACACAACTCTTTAATTAGTCCCAGACACCTGACTTGGCTGGAATCAAATGAGAACAAATCTTTGTATGGTCTTGTGATATCTAGGTCTAGCCTCTCCATGACAGACTTAGGCATTAAGTTGTGGGAGGCACTGGAATCAAACATTGAATTATGTAGCACCTTGTCATGAATGTTTAAGCTCACATAAAATGGTGGAACTCCTCCATTTCCCATTTTACCATTGACTTCAGGACCAAAAAGCAGCTCTAGTTGGTCATCTAAAACATTAACTGCGTCCCTATCCTCTGGTATCTGAAGTGATCTGTTAATTTTCTCTCTCTAAACTTGATGTATAGACAACTCAGATAGAGGAATATCTATTTTTAGCTTGCAATTTCTGTTTCTAGATTAAAAGGTTTTTCCACTTGGGTCCTTGTGCTATGACCAGCAGGCTTTTCCTTTTCAGCTGAATTTTCAGTAACCTTTTCTTCATTTGGAGTGTTGTTTTAGACTGAGTCTATTTTGATATTGTTTTTAGGATAGCTAGTTATATTTTCCATTGAGGGAGGAGGTATAGATGGCTGACCTTTTAAGGGATGCAGATCTGATATGTCTTCCACAGTATGTTCTTTAGGGTCAAAGTTCGTTTCAATAGGGAGCTCTGTGATAACAGGCTTGTCTTTTGTTTTCTTTGGTTGTTTAGCATCTTTCAGCTTGGCAGTCTCAGGCACATCTATGGTTCTGCTTCTTAGTTTATACTATTTATGAACCTCATAGACTGCTGCATCATACCCTTCTCTAAAGTCAAAAGATTCACCAGATTTGGTTTGAAATTGGTTGATATTATAGGCTTCTTGGTCATCTTGGGTTAAAAAGATTTGTTGTTCACTTTTCAAACCCATTAAGTTGATTTGAGGATCCTCAGTTGGTTCACTAGAGGTTGAGGCTTCGGCATAATTCTCTTGAAAAGGAGGTCTGATATTCTGATCAGGGACAGTCTTCCCACTGTTAAGGTTTGGGTTCTTTCTAAAGTTTGGATTTCTAGTAGTGTTACCTACTTGGGCTTCCCAAGAGGATTTCCTTTCTATGGTTTCCACTCTATCTCCAAGTCTGTCCATACCTTTGATAATTGCATCCAGCTTTTGTTCAAACGCTGAAGGCTCTTCTTTGAAGGTTGTTCTTCTTTTAGCTCTTGCTCGATTTCGTTTAGCAATTAGGTTTGCCTCCACACTGACAGCTATATTTTGCATGTCTGCTAAACTAGGAGGGCTCTTTCCCTTAGTTGATATGCCATATTAGAATCAAATCCATCAGGGAATTTGATTAAAGCCAAATCAGGTGGAGGTCTAAGGTTTTGAGGGATCGCATTGTACACATTGTTGAATCTAGCACAATAGTCTAGGACAGTTTCTTGTGGGCCTCGTTTTATACTGTCATATTCTGATAGGATATGCAGTGGATCTTTCTTCTTTTCCCATCTATTGAGGAATGTTTGGTAAAGGGCATCCGGATTGGCTATGGAATTTCCAGCAAGTGCTCTAAACCAAATCCTTACATCACTAGTTAGACTTTGGACAAAGATCTTCATTCTCACATCATCATCATCAATTTCATAATTTTCAAAATAATCTTGCATTTTCTTAGTGTGTTGTTGGGCTGTATAAGAGCCAGTAGCATCAAAATAGGTAATTTTGCTCTGATAGTCCTGAGGCATAGCCCCTGGATTTCCAGGCAACTGTAAAGGAGCATAACGATTTGCCATGTTTACAAAGATAAATGGGACAACAAGAAGAAATAAAATAGGTGGAACAACTAGGACAGTGGTGGAGATATCTGCAGAAGATGAGGGGGTGGAGAGGATACTTTGAGGTGTAGATGAGGAACTAGGGGAAGCTGTAATATTAACAGAAAGGGGAGCTACTCTCCCAGGGCTGAATTCTGATGTTGTAGGGCTTTGCTGAGAGGTTTCAAGGTGTGAATCAGCAAAAGCTTCTAGATTTTCTTGTTTTCTAAGAGTTTTAGCAATTAAGTTGGGGTTTTCAAAAATAGCTGGTGGATCTGGATCAGGATTTGATCTAGTATACCGGGCTTTCTTCTTTGGAGCCAGCTTCTGATTGTTTTTAGATATTTTGTAGAAATGTTTCAAGGATTACAAAGAAACTGATCAAATTTTTGGGACGGCTGTTTAAGGCCTAAAACTAGACTGAAGATTGACTGAAGCAGCTTTTATATACTCCTGTAAATGCAAAGCAAGAATAGTTTCAAAGGCTTCCTGGCTGACATTCAGGCTTCATCTGTAGTTTTAGGGAATAGACAGTAGTTGCAAACATTCATTCAGATCCCCAGTGGAGTCGCCAATGATGTTATCACTCAGGTTGTTCCCCGAAGAAAGCTTTAGAGAGGGGAATACGACCGAGGTAACCACTAACCAGTCTTTTAGTTGCAGATCCTAACCAATCTGCAACCAGAGAGGGCTCTCTCTTTTTTATTTAGCTTTGTTTTGGAGTATTTTACGCTAGTTATTATGCACACGTTTTGTTTCAAATTTGTTGGAAGATGATTTCAGGTGGAACTAGGATACAAGTCTGACAAAGTCTATTCCATTGGGTATATGGAGTCACAGGGAGTGAACTACTAAAGTGTTTGTTTAGTAAAAGGGCTTTGCTACAGAGCAAGGTAGTCAATCCAGGAGAAATTTTGATGTCTGGAGATGGTGGAACGAAGTCAGGGAATGAAAGGAAATCAAGAATCTTTCATTATGCTGGTAGAGGGAAAATGCATGAAAATTACTAAGGAGCAATGAAGAATTACTAAGCAATATTTAGAGTGGAAGAACTAGTGCAAACAAGAGAAATTAAGAATTCCTATTTATGACTAATTCTAAAGAAAACATACATAATAGCAAAGATTGAACACAGAGTGCTTTTAAATAAATTTTGTTCTATTCTTTTTCTCTGTTACTAAGATTATGGAGCACACATGAATTTTCATACATAGAAAATATAAAAACATAGCGAAGAGAGACTTATTGATCCATAAAACGATGCAAGAATTCTGTAGCAGGTCCTAGGACATCAATTCCACATTCAGATGGTTCAGCACGGTGAAATTCAATAGCCTTTGTACTAAACGGTCTCAATAATTTACAGCGCAATTCAGAGATAAAATCGCCAACACTAAAATATTGGGTCTATAAATAATAGAGTCTTTACAAAAATATCCCATAGGTAAATGTCTAGTCATAAATTCTATCCATCTACTTTGTTGTGTAGCAATAACTGAGGTGCACGCACGCACAACCTGAATGAGTAAATATGTTGTACTTGGCCGCCTTAGGTGTCTGGCCTTTCTTGACTTTTTGGCTTCCTTTTCGGCTGGCGGTTGTAGCTTTGGCTTGTGTTGCTGATGTATTGTTTCTTGCCACCGGTGTTGGCCTTGCTTTAATGAGCTACCACTATATTTGACTTTCTTTTCTGCCACCTTGATATTTTGGTAGGGAGCTTGCGTATGCGGAATTTCTGACCTGTAGTTGACCAAAAGGAAAAATGAAGAGAAAGTTACCTTGGCAGAATTTCCAGCATTGACTGCCACAAATCTTCTGTAGGAAATTGATGCCTTTGGATCTTTATTAATGTCTCATTTGCTTCTGTATATCTGAAAAATTGGGTTGGACTTCAAAGAGGTGGTTAATCTCATGCTCAATGAAGAACAAGCTCTCTAGTTTGTCATAAAGGATTTGCCCAGAGGGAGGACCTGCTTGCTCTGGGGAACTTGAGGATGCTGTGATTTGATTGGACACATAATTGTCCACCCTGCGTGCATACTGATCATGTGTAAGCAGTTTCCCACTACTGGTTAGCAGACTGGGCAACCCTCTGTTCTGTAACGTTGCAAATTTTAATCTGAAATCATTTATTTATGCCTGCATCTCTTGGCATTTTCTCTCTAAAGTCTGCACAAAGCCCCTGAGGGTGAGCACCCTTTTCACAGTCAGAATAGTATCTGTCCTGCTACTAATGTCTAGAGCTGCCAATTGTTCCTTAGTGTGAGTGTTCAGGAACTGGATCATTTTGTTGGCCTGCTCAGGCATATTTCCCAATGATGCCCTGCCTCTCTGGGTTTCAAACTAAGATATATTTATTAGTTCTATTTGCTCATGTATTGTCTGGATGGATTTCCACTGATCTATAATAGATTGGTGAATCTTGGCCCATAGAATATTCTTGATTGCCACCAGAGTTTTGTCCAGAGTAAGCTCCTTCTCCAGAGCTTTTATTTTGTTGTCCAAGGTCTTGATTTCTCTTGTTTTTTCTGCTACTGTCATCTTGGATTTGTCATAAATTGCCTATAATTCGGCCAATTTTTCCTTGGCCTCCTTCAATTCTGTCATCTGAATCTCTAGCTCTTTGACTGCCTGGGAGATTGATTTTCCCTGTTTGGCTTGCACTGCCTTCTCTAATTCTTGCTCCATCTGAATGATTCTTTGATTCATTCTCATCATGAGGTCCATCATGTCTTCACCTTGTTTTTCTTGAGCTAGTTCTATAGTTTGAGGGTGTATGGTTGCAGGTAACCTCAATTGTTTTTTGAGTGCAGCAATATCATCTTCTTTCTTCTTCATAAGGGCTTTGATGCCCTTGGGATCCTTATGATCATGACTTAGATCCATAATTATTTTCTCCAATGTTTTTATTCTATTTTCTTTAGCTGTAGAAGACATTCTCTCCAAATCCAATTGAGTATTTTTATTAGTCAATAACTCCTTCAATTGGTGGGCCAGCATAGCCTTTTCTACCAATTTGGCATAGACCATCTCACCTATTTGTTTGTGAAGCTCAATTTGTTCCATTCGGTGAATGTCCTTGGCAAGGACCTCTAAATCTGTCCTTATGTAATCTGCAGTCGTCTTTGGCTGTGGTATCTTCGGCTTGAATTGACATAGAATCATTTTCTCCTCTTTCAGATCATAAGCTGCCATTAACCTCTGTTGTTTGGCAGGTGTTGTCTTCAGAAACTGATCATACAATTGCATTCTCAACAGCTCATTCTGGGCCTTGATTTCCACAAATGTTCCTTTGATGCTAGGAGGTTGCTTGCTTTACTGTCTTGATGAGGATGCCTCCATACCATGTTGTCTTTCTTGCTCTTGCTGGAATGAGCTAGTAGGTGTTTGTTGGCTAACTTCCCTTTCTCTTCTCGGACTATCCATGATTTCTTCACTGGTTGGCTCCTCAACTTGAGGATCTATCCTCTGTCTTTTAGCCTGTGGAGGCTCTGTTGACCCACTTGTGGGAGTGGTCTCTTCCCGGTCTCTTTTCTTGCTTCTCTCCTCATTGAGAGGAGTCTGTAATACTAGAATCTGTGGTACCTCTGTTTGCAATGGAGGAGCTTGCCCTTGACCCTGAACAAATGTAGGTTTTGACCCTATGCAGAAATTACCTGCATACGAATTCTTAAACAAAGAAAATAAACAATGCAAGAGCATAACACATAAAACACATATGCACAAAGATTTTCCCCTAGATCCCGAAACTGGGACTACCAGCTTGATTTTTCATTATTTTCCTTTCAATGTTACAATACATATTTATACATGCCGAAGCATTCAATACCATGAACCGAAATCCATCGCATCCAATACTATGGACCGAAAACCATCGCGTCCAAAAATCATGTGCGAAAATCATGCATAGAACCATAGGTGGGTCCGCCCAACCTAACATAGGGTCCAAAACCAAAACCCCCTATGAGCTATGTGGAAGGAATATAACACAACCCAACAATCTACCACTTGTTGTTTTCCTTCCAAAGGGGGCCACAGGAGCTTAGTCATTTTTCAGCTCTGAGATGCCCATTGCTTATCTACACCAAGAGAACTTCTCAGAGCTCACAAATTTTGTCAATGCATCTACAGTATTCTTCAAAGTGTCCACCTTTACCAGCAACACCTTTCTGTCCTCTATCATATCCCTCACAAAGTGATACTGAACATCAATGTGCTTTGTCTTTGAATCATAAGCAGGGTTCTTTGCCAAGAAAATTGTACTTTGGCTGTCACAGTCTATTCTTATAGCTCCCTGTACTAACCCCATACTTGAACACAATCTCTGCAACCAAACTGCTTCCTTGCTTGCATAAGTGGCTGCCATGTATTCTGCCTCTGTAGTTGTTAGTGCCACTACAGATTGTTTCTTACTCATCCAACTGACTGCACCTCCAAATAGGTTAAACACATACCCACTTCTAGATCTTCTCTGATCCAGATCTCCAGCCTAGTCTGCGTCAACGAAGATATGAATATCCAACACTTTGTCCAATCCTGGTCTTCCTTGGTAGCACAAACCATAATCACTAATGCCACGCAAGTACCTAAAACCCCGCTTCATTGCTGTCCAGCGCTCCTTCCTAGGCTTTCACATAAACCTGCTCAATACTCCCACTGCATATGAAATATCTGGTCTAGTACAGACCATTGCATACATCAGGCTACCCACTGCACTTGCATATGGAACATGGGACATGTCCTCTTCCTCTTCTTGTGTCTTGGGACACTATTCAGCAGATAACCTCAATCCTACAGGAATAGGAACCTTCACCGATTTACTATCCTGCATATTAAACCCTTGCAGTATTGTCTCGACATACTTCCTCTGGTTTAACTAGAGCTTCCTCTTTGCCCAATCTCTTTTAATTTCCATGCCCAAAATATAGTTTGTAGCACCAAGATCTTTCATGTCGAATTTGGAGGACAATTGGGTCTTCAAATCCTGGATAATTTCTTTGTCATTTCCAACTAGCAACATATCATCGACATGCAATACCAGATAAATAACACGGTCACCAATTAATTTAAAATACACACAATGATCTACTTTTCTTCTGGTGAAGCCAAGTCCCTATATAAATGTATCAAATTTCTGATACCACATCCTTGGTGACTATTTTAACCCATACAGAGACTTTTTTAACTTGCATACCAGTTCTTTCTTACCCTTCACCACAAAGCCTTCAGGTTGCTTCATGTAGGTTTCCTCTTCCAAATTCCCGTGAAGAAATGTTGTCTTCACATCCATCTATTCTACCTCAAAATCAAAAGCAGCAGCAATAGATAAAAGTAATCTAATAGAAGTTACCTTGGCAACAGGAGAAAAAATATCACCAAAATCAATTCCCGGCACCTGGGAATAACCTTTTGCTACCAACCGAGCTTTGTATTTCTCCACCTTTCCTTCTACATTTGTCTTCTTCTTGAACACCCATTTGCTGCCAATGGGTTTCCTCCTAGCCGGCAACTCCACCGGATCCCAAGCTTCATTTTTGTTCAAAGATGCCATTTCATCAACCATTGCCTCTTTCCAGAGTTTTCCATCCTCTGAATCCACTGCTTCCCTCACAGTTCTGGGATCATCATCAGTAATAGACAAAGAAAAATTTGAACAGAAAGCAGATGGATTATACCGTTATGGCTACCTTCTTTCTCGAACTGATCTTCTCACAGCCGGAGTTTGTGGCTCTTCATCTTCCGATTCCTCCTCTGCTACAGAGTCTAATTCTTCCTCCTTTAGTTCAAACTCTATTTTCATAGGTTCCTTTGGTTGGACTTCATGTTTAATAACATCTTTCACCTCTCTGAACACCACATCTCGACTATACACAACCTTCCGTGTGACTGGGTTCCAAAGCTTATAACCCTTTAAACCATCTTTATACCCAATAAAGATGAACTTTTTAGATTTAATATCCAACTTGGTTCTTTTCTCCTTTGGAACATGTACATATGCATCACATCCAAAGACCCTCAGATGTGAAAGAGAGGGTTTCTTACCAGTCCATACTTCTTGTGGAGTATTATCCTCCAACGCTAATGAAGGTGACCTGTTGACCAGGTAACATGCAGTATTCACCGCCTCTGCCCAAAATTCCTGTCCTAACCCGTTCCACTGAGCATGCTTCTTTCCCTTTCCATCAACGTCTTGTTCATTCTTTCCGCAAATCCATTTTGCTAAGGTGTATATGGAGTAGTCTTCTGCCGTGCTATACCACACTTCTTATAGAATTCTTCAAATTCCTTACTACAAAACTCTCCACCATTATCTGTCCTCAGCACCTTTATCTTCTTCTCTGTTTGATTTTCCACCAAAGCCTTCAATTCTTTAAACCTGTCAAAGACTTCAGATTTCTTCTTAAGGAAATATATCCATGTATTCCTTGAGAAGTCATCTATAAACGATACATAGTACACAGACTTACCCAGTGATGGAACCTTCACAGGTCCAAACACATCACTGTGCACAAGCTCTAATATCTATTTCCTCCTCTTACCATCAGAGGGAAAATTCACCCGATTCTGCTTCCCATATACACAATTTTCATAGAAATCAAAATCCAGAGAGCTATTGTTCATACCTTCTACCATACCTTTACCATGAAGTATTCGAAGGCCCTTCTCTCCAATATGTCCAAGCCTTTGATGCCAAAACATGGTCTTCTCTCCAGAGACCACTAGATTTTCTACTCCATTTTCAGGAACCATAGAACTATGGCACCCATCAACAACAATGCTACCTTGCAGCTTGTACAGAGTTCCAATCCAAGCTCCCCACATCGATATGAGTGCTCCTTGAACCATCTTGCAGGTATCTTTCTTGAACACTGTCTTTACACTTGCATCATCCAACTTTCTTACAGAAATTAGATTTCTGGCCAATGCAGGAATATGCAGAACACCCGGAAGTGTTCTAACCCTTCCACCTTGCAACTTCAACTTTACTTTTCCGTGACCAATGATTCTAGCCTTCCTATCATCTCCTAAGAAGAAATCACAACAATCGTATTTCTCATAGTCGCAGAACCACTCTCTATGGGGAGTGAAGTGAAAGGATGCATCTGAGTCAATCAAACATGCCTCATGATCTACATGTGTACTTGAAGAAGCCAAGTACACATCCCCACCTTCATCTGAGGTGGTTTTTGCCTCTGGAGAAAGAGCATCATCAGATCCCTTTCCTTTATCAAGAGCTTTAGATTTACAATCCCTTCTAAAGTGCCCTTCCTTTCTGCATCTCCAGCACACCACCTTTGTAGGTTTTCCTAGAGATTTAGATCTCCCTCTAGATTTAGATATCCCACTCGATGACTTATTTTTGTTTCTGTTTTGGGACCGTCCTCGTACAAACAAGGCATCACCATTCTGGTTCTCCATCTTTTTCCGTCTCATCTCCTCCATCAGCAAGGCTGAGACTATTTCATCAAATTCCAAAGCAGTTGCATTGCTACCTATTGCAATAACCAGACTACCCCAGGAATCTGGTAGAGAATACAACAGACTGATGCACTTATCTTCATCTGAAATTTTAATATGAACAGATGATAACTGACTTACCACATTATTAAATGCATTCAGATGCTCTTTCACCGAGTCTCCATCTTTCATCGTCAGGTTATACAGCTTTTTCCACAGGAACAGTTTATTCACCAGAGACTTAGATTGGTACAAAGTCCCTAACTTGTCCCACAAATCCTTCGCCGTAGCTTCCCCTGATACATTTAGCAATACTGAATCTGAGACACACAATCGTATTATGCTCTTTGCCTTCCGATCCAACTTCTTCCATTCTTCATCGGTCACTCCCGTTGGTTTAGTACCCGAATCTACCGCGATCCATTGATCTTTATCCACCAACAGATCCTCCATCTTGAGTTTCCACAACTCAAAACTCTGACCATTGAAATTCTAAATCTCTATCTTCCCACTACTCGCCATCTTCTTTCACCACCAGAATCAATCTCGCAGATCTCCCACTGAGCAAGGTCTACCACAGGCCTGAGCGAAACCCCTCAGTAACAAAGGCGTCCTAGAGCCAAAACAGCTTTGATACCAAATGTAGGTTTTAACCCTATAATGAAATTACCTGCATACGAATTCTTAAACAAAGAAAATAAACAATGCGAGAGCATAACACATAAAACATATATGCACAAAGATTTTCCCCTGGATCGCAAAACCGGGACTAGCAGCTTGATTTTTCATTATTTTCCTTTCAATGTTACAATACATATTTATACATGCCGAAGCATCCAATATCATGGACTGAAATCCATTGCGTCCAATACCATGGACAAAAAACCATCGCGTCCAAAACCATGTGTGAAAATCATGCACAGAACCATAGGTGGGTCCGCCAAACCTAACATAGGGTCCAAAACCAAAATTTTCTAGGGCGTTGCCCCGGACCCCATAAAGTGAGGTTACGAGTGCCTTTCAAGCCCCCTATTAACTATGTGGAAAGAATATAACACAACCCAACAATCTCCCACTTGTTTTTTTGTTTCCACAGGGGGCCACAGGAGAGCTTAGTCATTTTTCAGCCCTGAGATGCCCATTGCTTCTCTACACCAAGAGAACTTCTCAGAGCTCACAGATTTTGTCAATGCATCTGTAGTATTCTTCAAAGTGTCCACCTTTACCAGCAACACCTTTCTGTCCTCTATCATATCCCTCACAAAGTGATACTGAACATCAATGTGCTTTGCCTTTGAATGATAAGCAGGGTTCTTTGCGAAGAAAATTGTACTTTGGCTATCACAGTCTATTCTTATAGCTCCCTGTACTAACCCCATTCTTGAACACAATCTCTGTAACCAAACTGCTTCCTTGCTTGCATGAGTGGCTGCCATGTATTCTGCCTCTGTAGTTGATAGTGCCACTACAGATTGTTTCTTACTCATCCAAGTGACTGCACCTCCAAATAGGTTAAACACATACCCACTTGTAGATCTTCTCTGATCCAGATCTCCAGCCCAGTCTGCATCAACAAAGCCATGAATATCCAACACTCTGTCCAATCCTGGCCTTCCTTGGTAGCACAAACCATAATCACTAGTGCCACGCAAATACCTGAAAACCCACTTCACTGTTGTCCAGTGCTCCTTCCTAGGTTTTGACATAAACCTGCTCAATACTCCCACTGCATATGCAATTTCTAGTCTAGTACAGGCCATTGCATACATCAAGCTACCCACTGCACTTGCATATGGAACACGGGACATGTCCTCTTCCTCTTCTTGTGTCCTGGGACACTGTTCAGCAGATAACCTCACACCTACAGGAATAGGAACCTTCACGGATTTACTATCCTACATATTAAACCTCTGCAGTATTGTCTCCACATACTTCCTATGGTTTAACTAAAGCTTCCTCTTTGCCCGATCTCTTTTGATTTCCATGCCCAAAATATAGTTTCCAGAACCAAGATCTTTCATGTCGAATTTGGAGGACAATTGGGTCTCCAAATCCTGGATAATTTCTTTGTCATTTCCAACCAGCAACATATCATACACATGCAATACAAGATAAATAACACGGTCACCAATTAATTTAAAATACACACAATGATCTACTTTGCTTCTGGTGAAGCCAAGTCCCTATATAAATGTATCAAATTTCGGATACCACATCCTTGGTGACTGTTTTAACCCATATAGAGACTTTTTTAACTTGCATACCAGTTCTTTCTTACCCTTCACCACAAAGCCTTCAGGTTGCTTCATGTAGATTTTGTCTTCCAAATCTCCATGAAGAAATGTTGTCTTCACATCCATCTGTTCTACCTCAAAATCAAAAGCAGCAACAATAGATAAAAGTAATCTAATAGAAGTTACCTTGGCAACAGGACAAAAAATATCACCAAAATCAATTCTCGGCACCTGGGAATAACCTTTTGCTACCAACCGAGCTTTGTATTTCTCCACCTTTCCTTCTACATTTGTCTTCTTCTTGAACACCCATTTGCTGCCAATGGGTTTCCTCCTAGCCGGCAACTCCACCAGATCCCAAGCTTCATTTTTGTGCAAAGATGCCATTTCATCAACCATGGCCTCTTTCCAGAGTTTTCCATCCTCTGAATCCACTGCTTCCCTCACAGTTCTGGGATCATCATTAGTAACAGACAAAGAAAAATTTGAACAGAAAGAAGATGGATTATACCTTTATGGCTGTCTTCTTTCTCGAACTGATCTTCTCACAGCCGGGGTTTGTGCCTCTTCATCTTCCGATTCCTCCTCTGCTACAGAGTCTGATTCTTCTTCCTTTAGTTCAAACTCTATCTTCACAGGTTCCTTTGGTTGGACTTCATGTTTAATAACATCTTTCCCCTCTCTGAACACCACATCTCGACTGTACAAAACCTTCCGTGTGACTGGGTTCCAAAGCTTATAACCCTTTAAACCATCTTCATACCCAATAAAGATGAAATTTTTAGATTTAATATCCAACTTGGTTCTTTTCTCCTTTGGAACATGTACATATGCATCACATCCAAAGACCCTCAGATGTGAAAGAGAGGGTTTCTTACCAGTCCATACTTCTTGTGGATTCTTATCCTCCAACGCTAATGAAGGTGACCCGTTGACTAGGTAACATGCAGTATCCACCGCCTCTGCCCAAAATTCCTGTCCTAACCCGACACCACTGAGCATGCTTCTTGCCCTTTCCATGAACGTCTTGTTCATTCTTTCTGCGACTCCATTTTGCTGAGGTGTATATGGAGTAGTCTTCTGCCGTGCTATACCACACTTCTTACAGAATTATTCAAATTCCTTGCTACAAAACTCTCCACCATTATCTGTCCTCAGCACCTTTATCTTCTTCTCTGTCTGATTTTCCACCAAAGCCTTAAATTCTTTAAACCTGTCAAAGAATTCAGATTTCTTCTTAAGGAAATATATCCATGTATTCCTTGAGAAGTCATCTATAAACGATACATAGTACATAGAATTACCCAGTGATGGAACCTTCACTGGTCCAAACACATCACTGTGCACAAGCTCTAATATCTATTTCGTCCTCTTACCATCAGAGGAAAAATTCACCCGATTCTGCTTCCCATATACACAATTTTCACAGAAATCAAAATCCAGGGAGCTATTGTTCATACCTTCTACCATACCTTTACCATGAAGTATTCGAAGGCCCTTCTCTCCAATATGTCCAAGCCTTTGATGCCACAACATGGTCTTCTCTCCAGAGACCACTAGATTTTCTACTCCATTTTCAGGAACCACAGAACTATTGCACCCATCAACAACAATGCTACCTTGCAGCTTGTACAGAGTTCCAATCTGAACTCCCCGCATCGATATCAGTGCTCCTTGAACCATCTTGCAGGTATCTTTCTCGAACACTGTCTTTACACCTGCATCATCCAACTTGCTTAGAGAAATTATATTTCTAGCCAATGGAGGAATATGCAGAACACCTGGAAGTGTTCTAACCCTTCCACCTTGCAACTTCAACTTTACTTTTCCGTGACCAATGATTCTAGCCTTCCTATCATCTCCTAAGAAGACATCACCACAATCGTATTTCTCATACTCGCAGAACCACTCTCTATTGGGAGTGAAGTGAAAGGATGCATCTGAGTCAATCAACGATGCCTCATGATCTACATGTGTACTTGAAGAAGCCAAGTACACATCCCCACCTTCATCTGAGGTGGTTTTCACCTCTGGAGAAGGAGCATCATCAGATCCCTTTCCTTTATCAGGAGATTTAAATTTACAATCCCTTCTGAAGTGCCCTTCCTTTCTGCATTTCCAGCACACCAACTTTATAGGTTTTCCTGGAGATTTAGATCTCCCTCTAGATTTAGATCTCCCACTCGATGACTTATTTTTGTTTCTGTTTTGGGACCGTTCTCATACAAACAAGGCATCACCATTCTGGTTGTCCATATTCTTCCGTTTCATCTCCTCCGTCACCAAGGCTGAGACTATTTCATCAAACTACCAAGGCATCACCATTCTGGCTCTCCATATTTTTTCGTCTCATCTCCTCCGTCAATAAGTCTATGACTATTTCATCAAACTGCAAAGTAGTTGCATTGCTACCTATTGCAATAACCAGACTATCCCACAAATTTGGTAGAGAACACAACAAACTAATGCACTTATCTTCATCTGAAATTTTAAACTCAACAGATGATAACTAGCTTACCACAGTATTAAACGCATTCAGATGCTCTGTCACCGAGTCTCCATCTTTCATCCTCAGGTTATACAGATTTTTCCGCAGGAAAAATTTATTCACCAGAGACTTAGATTGGTACAAAGTCCCTAACTTGTCCCATAAATCCTTTGTCGTAGCTTCCCCTGATACATTCAACAACACTGAATCTGACACACACAATCGTATTGTGCTCTTTGCCTTCCGATCCAACTTCTTCCATTCTTCATCGGTCACTCCCGTTGGTTTAGTAATTGGATCTACCATGATCAACTGATCTTTATCCACCAACAGATCCTCCATATTGAGTTTCCACAACTCAAAACTCTGACCATTGAACTTCTCAATCTCTATCTTTCCACTGCTCACCATCTTCTTTCACCACAAGAATCGATCTCACAGATCTCTCACTGAACAGGGTTTACCACAGGCTCGAGCGAAACCCCTCAGCAACAAAGCCGTCCCCTTGAAGCCAAAACAACTCTGATTCCAAATGTAGGTTTTAACCCTGTACAGAAATTACCTGCATACGAATTCTTAAACAAAGAAAATAAACAATGCGAGAGCATAACACATAAAACACATATGCATAGATATTTTCCCCTGGATCCCAAAACTGGGACTACCAGCTTGATTTTTCATTATATTCCTTTCAATGTTACAATACATATTTATACATGCCGAAGCATCCAATACCATGGACCGAAATCCATCACGTCCAATACCATGAACCGAAAACCATCGCGTCCAAAACCATGTGCGAAAATCATGCACAGAACCATAGGTGGGTCCGCCCAACCTAACATAGGGTCGAAAACCAAAATTTTATGGGGCGCTGCCCCAGACCCCATAAAGTGGGGTTACGGGTGCCCTACAAACCCCCTATTAACTATTTGGAAAGAATATAACACAACCCAACACCCTGCTCTTTTGAACCAGCTGGCTGTTCTGCCATTGATTGTTGTTCTGTATTAGTCACTTCTTTACCTTTTGTTGTGCCTATTGTTGGTGAAGTCTTGTCTTGGGCAGCTTGTGAAACTGCAACAGCTGATGTGCCCTCTCCAACTTGTTGTGGCAGCTTGAAAGTCACCTGATCAAAAGAATCCAAGTCAAGAGTTTTTTCCAATTCTTTAACATTTTTCTCCATTATTTCCTCTTGGGAGAACTCCTCAACTAGTGTTCCTTGCACCCATTCTTCTTGGTTTGCATATTGTTCTATATCTCGAATCCTACAATGATCATAGGATGAGAGTCTATATTTGGTTTTTCTGGCATTGAGAAAGCCATATGTGTCATAGGGTACCCACCAGAAACTTCTTTTCAACCTGTATTTCTACCCCAATATTTGATCAGCATCCTGCCATCCTTCTTTTTTATTCATGAAAAAGGGGCCTAGTTGGTCTTTAAGTTTGATTTGAGCCTTCTTTTTAGTACTATGAAAGTGAGTCAAATCTGAACTGATTAGTTGCCTGCAATCCTCTAGGGCAAAAAGTCTCATTGGCACATATATTGGCAGACTGTAGGGACAAAGCTCACAACCATACATCCTAAAGACAATGTGATTCTGGTAAAAGTACCAATCACCTATTTTATAGTTCTTTGAGAGCTGTAATATTTTCTGCATGTCATAGGATAGCCTGGCAGGAGGAGTTCTTCTTAGGAGGCAAGACACTGGATAAACAAACTGGTCAATGAACTCACAGTAGGAATATGGAGATTTATGGACTTCATGAAAGACTGATGTCCAAAAGATGATAGATCTTCTTTCTCCCTTTGATTCTAATCTTTTGATAAGGCATTAGAAGCAATCTGATTGATAATACATGAATACATGATAAATGTATAATGAATATTTGAAGACCCCCTCCCTATCTAGTTTCACTAGCTAGTCATGTATTTTATTGGCAATGAATTTGGCATAATTGTACTTGACAGTAGGGGGTTCTCCTGGGCTATATGCAGACAATAGGACCAATACAGTTTCATCAATGTGCTCACTTGTTTTGAAACCCAGCACAGAGGATATCATGTCAACTAGCAACTTTCCTAATTCATTGAAATTGATATATAGAAAAGGAGGTGGCTCTGTAGGCTGGCGATCTGCTCTCATGAATGTTTTGGCAATTCTGGTAATCTCAGAGCTTGAGAGTTTGGGACCCTCATCAAGCAGGTATTTCATAGAAAGAGGAAACAGCAGCTGAGTTTGTTTGAAGTTCAGCATTTGATAGATGGAATAAAGAGTTATATAAAAGAGGATGCTCCCAGATGGAGACTTGATTTCTCTCTAGCCTGGCTCATAGTTTTTAGCACAGAGGTGAATTATCTGAGGGAAGATGTTGATAGAAGGTAGGAAGTAAATGGGCAAGTTTGATTCCCATATCCCATACATATCACACTTGTTTAAAAAATTGTTTCTCAGCTGACAGAATGTCTGGAGATCGTTTCTGTCACCCACCAAGTCCTGAATTAAGTATTCATTGTGAGGCAAAGATAATGCTTCAAGTTCCTTGTGAGGTGCATTAAGAGGGGTGATGTTCAAGGCTACTGGAGTGGTCATCTTGAATGCTCTATTTCTGTAATCTGAAATTTGGATTGGTGCAGCAACAGACTGGTGGAATTTGCTTCTGAGACTATGCTAGGGAGCTATAGAATGAGCTTAGATATAGAACTGGCCTTCACTGTGTATGGTCTATGTTAAAACAACAAATTTGCAGAATTTAGATAGGTTTTTTGAATGAATTCATTGGACTCATAGACTCTATGAGCAGAATGCAGAAGGAATGGGAATGCTTTTTAGCTAAATGAGTGAAATTTTGTAGAGGATTTTGACAAAGGGAATGAATCCATGGGCAGTTTGCAGAGTCTGCCGGCGAAAACGAGCTTAAAGTGTATTTTAATGGCGGAATTTGCAAATGAGGGCAAGTTTGCGGGGTTGCACTTGAACAGAGGGTCACTTAGTGAAATTGTAGGTGAAACTTCAGGGGTTGGGGTGCATTTTAGTGCAAATTTGCAGATATTCAATAAATTTGAATGGAGAAACTGTGGAAAAATGGGGTTTATGGGTCAACATCAGGTAAATACCTATTTTTGATGGCGCAGAGGGCACTTAGTAGGTACAGCTCGAGCTGCGGAGTCGAGCTATGGAGCCGAATTCACAAGGTGATGGACTGCGGGCATTTGGTGGCAGATTGTTCATAAACTACATGCACACTCTTCGCCAGCATAACAATAGAAAATAAGTCGAAATAGTCGTTTTCACGACTTTTTATGGAATTTTGGACATTTTAGCGCTTTTGGCGCTTTATGGGGATGACGTCAGCATGACGTAATTTTGGCATGTAGCGGGTATGAAAGATGATGTGGCACTTGACGTGTATGGTGACATGGCGGATGACACATTGGTGGGGCGGTGATGTCAGCGGGTGATGTGGCAGTACTGCAGAGGAGCGGGGGGGGGGGGGGGGGGGGGGGGTGACGTGCATGTGGAGTCATATGGTGACGAGGACTTGACGTCATCGGGCAGCTGGCGGGCGGTTTTTGGTTTTCCCCACACCGCTTTTGGCCCAGGGTGGTATTGCAGAGGGGGGCTCCAATCATGCCGGGAGATCGACGTGTGGCGGGGTATGGTAGCAAAACCGCCCATCCCCTGGATGCTAATCTTCGGCAGATTGGGGCGCGTGATATTGCCGCCCACCATTGGATTAAGGGCTCCGGATCGAATGGTGGACGGGAAGTTATGTGCAGCGAGCAGCGTTGGAGGCGAGACCCGCCGTATATTTTAGTGTTAAATAATGCGCCAGGGGGTAATAAACTTTGGTTATATGGGTTTTATATGCTGGGCGCCGGGGTTATGGTTATTCATTTAATCAAATATCAAATGAAACCCAAAACGTATAAGCGCAGAGGGTAATATGGTAAGGTTTATGTGTGAGAGGGTGAGCATGGTTATTAATTTAACCAAATGTTAAATTAACCCCAAGTATTTTTGACGCGGAAGGGCTAATACAAGTCCCAAATGAACTCAATATACCCCAAGAACTGTAGTATATGGCTATAATTGCCAATGGGTATGGATACTTAGTATTTTTTGGGGTTTTTATATAGTTTCTTGTATGATAGGGATGCGAAAATGATTTAGAGAGCTATATAATAGGGTTAAATGTCAATATGAATATATATGGGATGAAACTGCATGAGTAAAGCTAAGTTTGTGGAATGAAACTTAGGCATAGGGAAATGAGAGGAGTTTGGAATGATGATTTTTACACAAGAAATGTGGCTGCTTAAAACCAAGTAAACTCAGAGTTTGACTCAACATATCTCATAGAATGAAGTGAAGTAGGATTGTTGGGCAGATCCCAAGGTCCTTGAGGGGATGTTAGTCAAAGACTTCTGGGGGAATGAAAGGGGAGTTAGTCATGCTTCCATTGTCATGTAACCAAACAACTGCCATGGTAGCAATGTCACTGATGATATGAGTCTTTCTTCACAAGACGAAAATGATGATAGACTTGCTTCTGCAACTTCAAACTACCTACCCAGCCTAAGAGATAGCATTTTTTCTTCCTTCTGATTGGGTGCACTTGAGCTTGCAAACCCTGATTTTCCTCTTTTCTTTTGACTGCCATCCTATATGAATCTACCCTTATCTCTTCCAAGGGCCCAGATTAAGAAGTTGGGCTCCTTAATTTCTCTACCTAACTACTCATCTGCCAAGCTTAAACTGTTTGGATAGATCTTTATTCTCTATTCTAAAACAAGTAAATTCAAATATGACATAACCATGATTGAACTGTCTCGTTATTCATCAGCTGTAACAAAAATCAACCACTTGTACACAATGAAATCCTTGGGCAATTGAACAGCAGTGGCATTTGAACTAGCACACTTTCATGGCCTTTAGTTTACAAAATATGGAACCTTTGTAGCATAAAAAGATGAACATATTTGGCCCTTTCCATAGTTAATCATGAAAAATGAAACCTATTCGTATGGGAACCTAAAACGGTGTCAAATTGATCTAGGTGGATTTTGGTGGCCACCTTCTTATTCTACTTGGACCCAAACCACTCTCTCATTCAATTTTTTAGTTTCCTTAATTGTAGCACATTTTGCTATTTTTGGCAGTTTTTCAGTTCCTAAACATCGAGAGTTGTGAGTTGCGGAGATCGAAGAGCGATGGAGGCGTTTCTGGCATTTAGGGTTTCAGAGAAAGTTTTCTGCGCCGTTGCGGCCCCAAAAGGCCTGACTGATCATGGATCGGCTAGTCCCATGGCCGATGGATATCTTGGAATCGGTGTCTCTCTTCGGTCCTGGGCCGGATCTGCTGGGGAGAAGTTTTGTTATGTTTCGAATCAAAATAACCTGCAATTGATGTGCCCTCCCTCTTTCAGGATGCAGGAGGTTTATCTCAGAGCGGCACCAGGAATTATTTGCTCGGAGCTTGTCACGCCAAAACAACAGATTTTTACCCTATATTTTAATGATACACACTCCTCAGTGAATGCTATACATGGGTTTGGCAAATCTGAAAACGATCATGGAGAAAAGAGGCATCCGACAGTTCTCATGCCTCAGTTCGAAGCGCTATGGTCTCGATCTGCGGACTTAGGGCGGTTTTTGATTGGAAGAGTCGCAGATCAAGTAGGGGATGGGAGTAAGGAAATGGTCATGCGATGTATGGAGTTTCTCTTGCTCTTTGCAGCGCCGATCTGGGCCCATATTCTCCCGACGATGCGTCTTAACAGAGGGATCAAAGAGCAGATCATGCAAAAGAGCTACAGGCAAAATAGGAGCCCCGATCCGGCAAATAGCACTTCAGATCGGGCAAAAACTTGCAGATCCGGGGTGGATCTTACTGATTTGGCAAAATCATTAGCAGATCCAGACAAGTTCAAGAAAAATCAATCAAAATCTGGGTCAGATCTGGAGGCATGCTTACAGCCAGAGCAGGTAAAAATTTCTTGTTTTCAGATTTTGATCAAACCCCCTCAGGGAAAATCTCGTTTAGTTTGGGTTCATGCAGGAAGCACATCCCTGCAGCTGAAACAACAGATTTGGACTGAAATGGGTTACCCAGCTCAGATCCAACATCTGATCAGTGGAAGGCGGACTCTCCAGGATATCAGATCGATTGATAGCTATGAGATTGGGCCTGGATCAACCATTACTTTAAATTTCAGATTGAGAGGAGGGGCTATGCCTCAGGGACAGCCAAGCTCCTTGGGGGGGGATAAGGGGAATAAATCTACACCCCAGCAACAGCCCAAAGGAGGTGTATCCTACAAAAACATTCTTCAGGGCAGCAGAGACAAAGGGCTTTCTTCAGATCAAGGCGGAAACATTCCCAGACCATACATAGTAGATCAGTCAGAGCAAACACTAGCCTTAAATCTAGATTCTTCAGGGCTTGACGATTTCGTCAAGTCCTACGAAACGCAAGCCCTAATATGCCGTTTCAACAGTTTTTGGCCAAAACCTTTGGATCTATTCCATTGGATCTTCACCAGCTGGACCATGGAATGTGAGATTCACCTATGCTCAAAGGGTTCTTTTATAGTCAAATTTACATCCAAGGAGGTCAGCGATATAGTCATCAGTACAGGGCCATGGTTCTGGGGAACATCGGGGCTTTTTATGACCCCATGGTTTCCTGATTTTGGCCCAAACAAAATGATTGTCACTAAAATGCCGGTCTGGGTCAGACTATACAATCTTCCTCTGCACTTTTGGAATGAACAAGTCTTGGAAGGCATTGGTAACAGTTTAGGGAAATATATCAAAACGGATCTGGAAAGGATTGATGAAAGGATATACACTTTCGCACGTATCTGTGTGGAAGTAGATTTAAGCAAAGGGCTGCCGGACAACATAAGGCTGATCTACAAACAACAAAACTGGTTGCAAGTACTAGATTATGAAAACACGGCATTCAGATGCAGGCTCTGTAGACAGACAGGACACCTACAAAGTTCATGTCCAGAAGACAAGAAAGCAAACAATAAAAAGAGGCAGAAAGGGAAGCAGAAGAAAGGATGGAAATTTTCATCCCCAGACTTAGAGGAAGAAGAATCAGAAGCAGAGGTGGAAGAGGCCCCTGCGAAGAAGACTGAGACACCTCAAGAAATGGAGAATCAGAAGGAAGACACACCGAACTACAAGGCAGAGACGACAAGAGGGGATCCAAGCATGGGAGGCATCAAAAGACAACACCAATCAGACACCTCAGATTCAGACAAAGAAACGGGCCCTCAGAATACAGAAACACAGATAGTTATTGCATCGATCGAGCCCACTCAAGGAGAGTGGCGTAAGGTCGAAAAGAAAAAGGGGAGGAAAACTTGAAGTGAGGTTTTTACTTAATTTCAGTTTCCTGCCTTTTCTTTTCACTTCCTTTCTTATCCTTCTTTTCTCTTTTTTCTTTGCGCTCATTAGATTTCTAACGATGCGTTGGGTGCAAAAGCACTCGGGCCCTTGTGGCGGATTACAGAATTTTTCTGTGCTTATACAAGTGTAACTTTTCATTAACTTTTTAATGAAAAGTTACTGTTTTTTTCTTTGGAAAAAAAAAAACATCCAGAGTTGTTTTTTGGCCCTAAATGATGTTTTTTGCAAAAAAAAGGAAAATATGGGGCCTTGGCTTATAATTTTTGAATTAATAGTTGTATTCCTCAGATAGATCTTTCTAATGAGGTATTTTTTGCATCAAACAAAGATTTTATGCCAAAGTTATGACCTCGGGATGTTGACGTACCAATTTACCCAAATAGGGCCCATAGTTTCGGCGCTTCATCTCTTAGGGTTATGTTTTCAGATGTTTAGAGTTTTCCATTGTTTCTCAACAATAAATAGGCCTTCGAGCCTCATTTTAACATAGTTCAGAGGCATGTAGCCATCACATCCCTTCTTAGAGATAAGCTACCATCACTCGAGCTAGTAAGCTCGTATGCATAGGCATACAAGCTTATTATGCATGTATGCATATTTCAGTATTTGATATTAATGAAATGAAGTATTATTTATGATACATATCTATATTTATGGTTATATATGTAATTTTTTACATTCATGTTTAAGTTCTGATCAATGGTATCAAAGTGGTATGCCCTTTCTATGTTTTTCTTTGAATGTCCCCAATAAGGTTAGGATATGAGTTAGGGCTCGAACTAGTCAAACCTTTACAATGAAAAACCTCGTAAATCATGATGGCCTTCCATGGTAGACGAGAAGAAATATGGGGGGGGAGGAGATCATTCCAAATTATTGCTCGAAGAAGTCCTTGAACGACACAGGAACATGATGATGGAAAAATTTTCCCAGATCCTTCAGCGGCTACACAAAGGTGACGGATCTCCTTCTAGCACCTACTCTATAAGAACTACACCCGTTAAGGTACAAGTTAACTTTAGCATCCTGACATTTGAAGGTAAAATAGATGTGGACATCGCAAATAAATGGCTAAATCTGCTAGAAGGATATTTTTTTTATCGTAATTCTTCCAGCCAGCGAAAGATTACTTTTGCACTTCTCAAAGTTGCTTCCCACATCAAGGACAAATGGGAAACATACTGTGAGAAGAAGGATGAAATCACACCCTGACTATTTTTAGCCGCACCCACTTCGAATTCATTCCAAAATGCCATTAAGGAGAAGTAATACCTTATCAGGAGCTATGAGGATAAAGAGATAAAGTGGACAACGCTACGGTAGGGAAGGGACCAAGATGTGACAGAGTTTACCAATTGTTTTCATACCCTCGCAGGAAGTTGGGTACCAAGGATTTTGAGTGGCATTTTGTACTAAATTACTATGATTTTCTACACAGGCACATCTAGGATAAGAAGGAGTTCCTGGACATCTCATCTTATCGAAGATCTTTTACTTACAGATGCATCAAAATTACATGAAACAAAGCTTATTAACAATGGAATTTAAAAGCACATAAAATAGTGTGGAAATAAGAAGATATGAAAGAAACCATGACACAAATATTTGATTACAGAGTTCGTCCAATTTAGGCTATGTCTTCGGGCCCTGCACAATAATTGGGAGGCCTTCTTTCATTAATTGGCATAAAAAGAGATAAAAGTACAAGCAACATTCAATTACAATCCTTATAGCTACAAGCTCGAAGATGGATTAAGAATGGAGATCCCAGCTTTAGAAGCATATAGTACCACCGAAATCCTGGCAAAAAATCATGCAAAAATGCTTATCCGACCATCTAATTTGGATAATCGTGCTTTCTGCGCCCTCTTAGAACCTCCCTATTGCTCAAGGTGAGGTTTTGGCCCCTGCCATTAGGTCGGGTTATTGCTGCATATAATTTCTGAACTATTGTGCCACTCTCCTCCCCTTTTCCTATGCGAATAGTCCAATATATATATGTTGGGGGCTCACTCCTCAATCCTTGGGTTGTTGCAAACAAATGACAAGTTTTAGATGGTGGGCTTGTTTCGGTGAAAGATTCTTGGGCTCCCAAATAGTATGTGACAACAACCCTTTCAAACATGGAAAAACAGTCCATGGACTGTTTACCACATTTAACCTCAAACGACGATTGAATACGAAGGATCTACCCTTGCTCCTTAACTGGTGGCTTTGTCGACGCTGATAACCCATCGCAAATCACACTTGGCGTTTTCCATAGACATACAGACCCAAGCATTTACAACATTTTCCCGATGATGACCATTGACCGAATGGGCTATTAAACAAAACATATAAGATATCGGGTCCGGAAGCTCATATTGCAATCAGTGGGAACCAAGGTTGGTACGATATGAAACTATTTCACCTTTACAAACTTCGATTGTGATATCACAAAATTGAAACATGATTATGTGATTATGATATATCACATCGCAATCTGGCTTGCTCTAGGGTCTAATTCTTTTAACCTTTCCCTTTTTGCAATGTGCAATTACGATACACCAATCCCAACCTGACTCTGTGATTGCGATATATCATATCGCAACCCTGACCTACTTCGGGCCGATTTTCTTTAACTCAGATCACTTCCTTCTAGGATCTGCGATATGTTGGGCCAATGGCGGTTGGCCACTTGGTGCTTCTGCATTCGTTCAGAGTTTCTTCCATGTCATCTTCCTCCTGCCACCTATCCAAGTCAAACTTGACCTTTGACTTGCTATATATTCTTGATATGAACTCGAATTTGAGTGTTGCTCACACCATTGTAATCAGGATGATGAGCACTTTGATCTGATGCTAAGTTTATAGAGTTTCTTCCAGTTTGAATTTTGATCCTTCTTACCATGCCACTGGTACTTTTTATATATCCACTTGGATCATCATTACTTGGCATGACGTACCGATACACTGTCAATACTGAGAAAAAATTTAGACAAAAAAAGTGAGACTTTGGATTTGTGAATTCGAAGGGAAAGGCGCCCCAAAACTGTAGAGAAAAGGACAAAGCCAAGGCAGGGTGCCATAGGATAACCCACTGAAGCCCTAAGGAAATAACAACACCATGAAGACAAAGAAGGACATGGAAAAGTGGTGGGAGTTCCATAACAACTCCACTCACAGCACAAATGATTGTCGAGCTAAGCAATCACTAGTGCCCGAGTTGAAGGCTTCCGAATCAGATGCATGTTCTGACTCTGAGTCAGAACTTGACAAGGGGAATAAAAAAAGGAACAAAATCATGGATGTGGTGCCTACTGCCACCATGGCCACCACCAAGATCCATAAGATTGAGCCTAAACATTCAGAGGATGTGGAACTCCTATTCCACTCAAATATTTGGGTAAGGGTTCTCTGATGTAGTTCACTGTGGATAGTGGGAGCCAAAAGAACATCATTTCAAAAGAGGTCATGAAAAGACTGGACCTACCAAATACATCACATCGGTAGTTGTACACCATCGAATGGCTTCACCAACAATGAGATCCTCACTCCAGCCAAAATTGTTGCCTTCTCTACAACATCAAACCCTTCACGGATGATGTACTATGTGATGTTGTTCCACTTGAATTTTGTGATGTATTATTAGTACAACCATACTTGTGGAAGAGAAAATCTTGTATATGAGTCTAGACCCCACCAAATTATTATTTATTTGGGTAGTAAGTTATACAGGATATCGGAGGTAGGCCTGCCTACCGCCATCTCTTTGATCTTAGCTAACCAATGTAGTAAGATGATCTCCCGTATTGGGAATTTTTTTTTCTTTCTGATTCGCTATCAAAGTAAGCAGAATATCGTAGCCACATTCATGGCCCCTAACAAGGGTACCTCCATGTAGTAGAATCAAGTGGATATGGTAGTGGACGAATACAAGGAATTCATCTCCTCACACATAGGGGTACCCTTGCATTTTTAGGTCAACCATTCGATTGATTAGACTCCCAGTGGATCTCTACCCAATGGGGAGAGATATCTTTGATCCATTATTGAAAATGAAGAGATCAAGTGGAAAATTCAAGAATTTCTGCAAAAAGGTCACATCTGACCAATTTCCTTACCTTTTGGGACCTCGATTCTACTTGTACAGAAGAAGGATGGGACCTGGAGTCTTTGAATTTACTTTCGGGTTCTAAACAAAATTGTTGTCAGGAATAGGTATCCAATCCCACGGATTGATGACCTAATGGAACAACTCAAGGAGGCCAAGTATCTCAGAAAGATTGATCTAAAGTCTGGTTATTACGAGGTTCCAATAGAACCCACAAATGTATGGGAGACTATCTTCAAATCTAAAGAAGGCCTTTTTAAATGGTTGGTCATGTCCTTCACGTTCACAAATTCCCCTAATACTCTTATGAGGCTAATGAATGACATCTTGTGGACCTTCACCAACTCATTCATGGCTGTTTATCTGGATTACATCCTAATATTGAGCAAGAGTTGGGAAGAAAACTTGCAACACATTCAGCAAGTCCTCTAAACCCTTCAATAGCACAAACTATGTGCCAACTTGGACAAATAAACCTTTGGCATGATTCAAATCTGATATCTAGGTCAAATCATAGATGAGCATGGCATGCATGTGGATCCAACTAAGATATAAGTCATTCGGGATTGGCTAGCCTCAACAACTCTTATAGACCTTTGCAACATTTTGGGCCTTGAAAATGTTTATCAGAGGTTCTTGTTTGAATTCTCCCATATCACTTGGCCCTTGAGTTAGATTACTGAGGGTGACGTGAAAGAATTTTTTTCTTGGTCTAAGTCCCAATAGAAGGCATTCGTTGAGTTGACACACTGAATATTCTCTGCACCAGTACTGACATTACTAGACATATAACAACCATTTGAAATCAAGACAGAGGCCTTAGACTATGCTATTGGTAGTGTCCTCACCCAACACAGGCATCTAGTGGCCTATCATAGTGAGACGCTTTCTGATACAATTCAGAAGTACCCCACATATGATAAAGATATTTATTCCATCATGTAGGCTTGCCGCCAATGGAAGCATTACATTATGTTGAAGGAGATAGTCATCCACACCAATCATTGACCTCTTCAATTTATATAGACACAAGGGAGGTTGCAAATCGATCACCATTAGAAGTTGTCTACATATCTGTAACAAACCCACTTTAATGTTAAATACAACAAGGGAAGCACCAATCATGTTACAAACTGCCTCGGTCGGCTCCCAGTTGCAGCACTCACTACTGTTCTCAACTCTTGTGGCCACAAGACCTCTGGATGGGCGCAACTATACAAAAATGATCCAAAGTTTGTTGCCACATACAAGATGCTAGTAGATGGCAAGAAATTTCCTGATTTCCACCTATAGGATGCATTATTATGCTACCTGGGTCACCTTTGTGTTCCTTCAAGTGAGCATGCCAAGCTAATTTGGTATGCGCACTATAGTAGGTTCGCATGGAACTTTGGTGTGGAGAAAACTCTGTCTATACTACAACATTACTTTTATTTGAAAAAAATCTAACTAGATGTTGGAAAATATATCATATCCTGCGCTGCTTATGCCATTTCCAAGCCAACCATAAAGACGAAAGGCATGTACACTCCTCTCTCGACTCCCAACCAGCCATGGGAATCCATATCTATGGAATATATGTTTGGCCTCCCTTTTACCAATCATGGTAATGACTGTGTATTTGTGGTCATTGAGAAATTTTCTATGATGGTTATATTGGCAACCTCCAAGAAGGTTATCACAACAGATGACACTTTTAAACACTTGTTTGAATGAGTGTGGGTACATTTTGGGATCTCACAGATCATTATATTATATCAGGATACTAGGTTCCTAAGCACATTCTAGTCAATCCTCTAGACACTATGGCACATGAAGCTCACCATGTCAACTGTCTTCCATCCCCAGGATGATGGCCATACACTTTATAGACATTTTTGTGCCTTACAGCTTTGGGCATGAAATATCCATAATCCAAGGGATCCAAAGTCCCTAAAAGTGTTGTTCCTGCCCCTAAAGGAACAAGGTCAACCAATGACAACTTCTCCCAGAAGTTCTCCACCAAAAACTACTCAGAATCAGTGAAATCAGGATCAATTCAAGTGCTCCACTAGCTGCCTGCGTTGCAAAGCACCCCAGTACACTAGTTAGGTGCATTGCAACGCACATAAATGCACTACCAGGGTGCGCTGAGCGAGAAATGCCAAATGGCAGTGTCATTCCGCGAGGTGTATAGACAATGGAAGCTTCCAGAATCTTCATCAATGACACTTGCCTCACTAAGTTCGACCAAGGATGAGTAAGAGGCTCTCAGCCTCCAAGTGGAAGCAAGAACTGACAGAGAGAAGCCACAAGTCAAAACATAAGCTGACTCATCCTCTCTGCTTACATCTATATATGGATCCCTCATCCTAGAGGTCCAGGAGGCTGGAATTTTGTACTTTGCAGAGAATTGCTATTGGTTTGAGATTGAGATTAGTGCATTGGGTGATTTATGCTTTGTTGGAGGTGAGGAAGGGATTCCTTTGCTGGGAGGTAGATTCTGGATCGGGACTCACTTGGTTGTATCTCCTCTTGGACTTTCTTATCATATAAATAAAACTATTTGAGTTTGTCCTACATGCTGTGTATCAATGATGTTTTGTTATATTTGCATGTTTAGCTTAATCTGATCCTAAGCTTTTTATGAATGTAAATCTATGTCTTTTGTGTAGTTTCCTCTTCTGTGATCTTGCAGGAACTTGGTGAATCTGGGTGAGTAAGGGAGCAGGAAGTGGGAAGCAAACAAAGAGGAGAGCGATTGGATTAACAAACTAGCGAAAGACACAGGTTAGTTACATCCTTCCTCTTCGTTTACATTTCATAAAGAAGAATACGAAAATAGTTTTCCTTGTTTGTTGCTAAGGCACTGTCACACCTTAGAGTGGGATAGGGACATTCTGAATAGATACTTTTCCCAACAACAAAATGGCGACTCCACTGGGGATCGTGTCTAGTTAGTTTATTTGTGTTTCTCTTGTTGTTTGTTTCATAAACACAAAAGTAGCAATCAAACTGCAGTTGCCATTATCAAGTGCAAAGTAGCTGCTACTTCAATCCACTCACTAGGATTTGTTTATGATTTGAACAGCTGATCCACAAATGCTCTAATGACCCTTTGTGATAGCTCTTAGTCCTCCTTTAAATCATCCCTCTGATTGTACCTTACTGATAGCTTTTATCTGGCCAAAAACCATAGATTAAACTGCAAACCGTGACCCAGAACCCAGAGAAAATTCTCGTTTCTGCTTCAGCACAGGCTCTGTGAAGAGACTCTGCATTTCAACGCAGGTCCCGAGAGGCTACCTGCGCTGCAATTCAGTTTCTCTGTGCAACAGGTGTGCTGATCAGCCTTTGCCTTGTGCATCTGAGGTTCTTTGCTTCATTTTGTTCAGTTTTATCTCTAATTTTTGCGGCCTATTATCAGTGTGTGTACCTATCTGAAAACCCCTTTTCTTTGCCTTAATTCCGCCTCATTTGTATAAAAGAAACTGTATTTGTTTTTTTGTATTTGTTACGTCATTTACAGTTTCCCATTGCAAAAGTAAACTAGTCATACTGTCGCCCTTAGATCTAGACCTGTCGTAAGTGTCGTTTTGATCTTACGAGTAAGTTTGTTTGCTGTTGACAGTTGATTACGCTTTTACTTTTGCCTTTGGTTTGAATTTATGAATTTCTAGTGTCGAAACAAGTGTTTACTTCAAAATCATAAAGTGTCGTAATCGTCTCTACTTTGTTGATTTCGAAAAGAAGCTTGTTTGTGTTTTCACTTAAAATCGAATTCAAATTTGTACAACAACTTTCTTTTTAGGCATCAATATTAAGAAAGTGAAAAAAAAATACATGCACAAGTGCATATGCATTTTGACAGTTTGTATGGTTTGATTTAGGAAAAGTGCATTTACAGTGTGCTCTTTGCTCTTTGAGAAAAGATTGTGTCTTTCTTTTCCCCTTGTAGCTAGGATTTTCATGGTTGAAAAGAGATAAAAGCTTGCTTATCATCTTTAGACTGCATTTAGGAATTATATCTACATCTCATGGTGATCCAAATAGGAAAACTTCTAAGAAAGATCAACCTAAAATAAATTGAATGAAATTAACAACGCTTTGTAACTTAACGCACAACATAGAGGTCTAGGCTAGAGACGTGTTCCGGCGTCGTAAAGCCTGGTAACTGTTGTCCTCACTGTTGGTTGGGTGATTCCTCCACTGTGAGACGATAAGTGCCAGTACGGATTGTGCTCCCACGTACCGTCGAGTATATATTGGGAGACCCCTATAGGCATAAAACATTTATCCATACGAAGCCGTGTCGGCCGCCCTACTGATCGCAATGCACTGAACACAGCATTCGGGAAGATTGACCGCCCGTACCTTAAAAAGTATTCTGCGGTTTTGCGATTGGTTTGGCACACCCTCTACCTAGATCTCCAGAGCAGTCCCTTTCGTTCCTTTTCAGACTCCTTAATGGAAAAGGTCCATCTGAGCACTTGTCACTTCAGGCTCATTAAAAATCGAAGGAGACTAGAGTCATCTTTTGTTTTTTCTCGACTCTTAAAAACTGAAAAAACAAGTTGTGTCAAAGCATGTTAAAATTTATTTTAAACGGAATAATCATCACCATTCCCTCGTTGGTCTTCGAAGTTAGTCTCTTTTCAACGCAAGTTCTTGTAGAATCGCTAGAAAATCTTTTGGATAGACTAGATATGTCTGAACAACCGTCGACATCTTGGACTGTGTCATCCGACGCAGCAGCGGCAGAGCCTCCTGCTGCGACTCCAATGATTTTCGATGGTATATCATCTATCCTGGCAAGTTATCAACAACAAGCCGGAGTCCAATTATGGACTGTTTGGACGACATGGTCGGTTCCTATTTCTTCATCCGGATTATCATCTGGTATTTCTTATGTTGATACTCAACAAACTGATCCAATGTGTCTTCAAAGGCCAATTTACCCTTTGAGTACTGGGTTTCCACCATATGGAGGGAAATATGCCTTTTCATTGTTCCCTCCCTGAGAACAACCATATGGGAGTTTACAACAAAGTTTAGGTCAAACTGGAATTACATCCAACAGTTGGGTACCAATACTGCCTCAGCAACCAGTCCACCCTGTGTCGAATATTCCCACTATACCTGCTATGGTGACTGCATCGCAATTACAAGCGCTACCTGTTGTATGTCAACCCCAACAGCCTCAGGTTGCAATACAACAACCTCTTGTCTCAACGACTCAATCACAGCCTCAGGTTAGTGCCTCCTTATTCGGAATGACTCAGGCTCAAACAAGTACTATGACTTCTCATCTTGGTCAATCATCCAGTATTGGACAACAGCAAATGGTCCAACAACCAAGGCTGGTTCAATCTCAACAACCGCCATTCCAGCAATCATATCAAGACCCTGAGAAACAAGTCTTTGTAAGTAATGGGCAACCGCATTTCCAAAGCGGTTATCAACAACCATATTATAATGGCTATGCCCATCAACCTTGTCAAAGTTTCCAACATCAAATACATTATGCTAGTATGCAAAGACCCATTGCTCAGGCGATTCCATCTTATCCTGGGTATGCTTCACCTAACCTGAATCAACAGTTGCCCTTTGTAGCAACTCTAGAATTACCAGATCTAAACCGGCTGACGAATGATCCAATTGCTTATGCCCCTTGGTGGCCAGCGATTCCGCATAAACTTCCGTCAGATATTCCTAAATTTAATGGAAATCCGGGTGAATATCCATCGAATCATGTGATGACATTTCATCTGTGGTGTTCATCAAACACCCTAAATGATGATTCGATAAGACTTCGCCTCTTTCAGAGGACGTTAACGAGTCTGGCAGCAAAATGGTACATCGAATTGCCTAGAGCTTCGTTCGACAACTTCAATACCTTAGCCACAACCTTTTTAACCCGTTTTCAGTTACGAATAAGGTACGAGACGGGAACAGAACTTCTTACCAACTTCAAACAGACAATGGCCACTCACATATCTGATCATATACATGAGTGGCGACGTCGTCGTAGGATGGTAAAAACGTACGTCCCCGATCAGCTCTTAGCTGAATGGTTTATCAAGTCATTACTACCTTCCATCACGGAAGATGTGGCAAAGGGGGGAGTCGTAACAGAAGAGCAAGTTATTGCTCGTGCGCAATATCTGGACTTGATTTACACTCAGTCCGGCACGCTCTACGACAAAATACCTGACGCCCCTAGACCGGAATTCTCAATTCCTCCTCCTCCTAAATCAAACAATGACTCTCATGCCGGCGATGGCGGGATTGGCACAACAGACACGAAATCGACAAAGGCTACATCTAAAAAGGCCTGTAAGATTTCTAGTCATAATGCAAATGAGGAACTTCTTGCCTCGGAAGTAAATGTTGTGTCAGCCGACAAGAGCAAACAACTGAAGCAACCAGGGGGCAAGAAGAAAAAGAAAGGGAGAAAAAGGAAACCCCCTGCGGGGTGTCATATATGCGATGAGGATCATCAGACAAAAGATTGTCCACATAAAGCTGAAGTTAAGAAACTCTTTAAGAGTTCAAAAACCTCAGCAGTATTGATTGATCTGTTTCCAAACCCAGGAACCAAACTAGTTGCTAATCAAAATGCTTCCCGATCCCAAGTGCTTATGTTGTCTATCTCAAAGCAGCAAAATGATGCTTTGACAAGGAATAAAGATTACGAGAATCCACAGCTGTCGAATAACAAGACTAATGAACAACCTAGTAGTTCGACGACAACTTTGATCGAAGTTGTGCCACCCATCATTCCTGAACAAATCATAAAGTCGCCAAAGAGAGTAGTACACAAATCGACATTTAATCCTCGTGCAAAAATAGCACAGAATTATAATATAATAGAGGACCTGGCCCAATCGCCGTCCGCTATGTTGACACTTGAGGTACCGCAAAATTGCCTCTCCCAAGAGCAAGCTTTATTATCAGAAATAGGTGAGATTGACCCAATGGATTCCAATCTTGTGGCCTTTGATCATAAAGGATATGACCCTCAGTTACCAGCTCAACTAGCTTTCCTTATTCAAGTGAAAGCCCTCAACAAAACTGTTCATCGAACAATTATTGATGAGGGGGCATCTACATGCATTATGTCGATGAGTTGCTGGAAAACTTTAGGATCTCCAACCTTGTCGCGATCTTCGACGACATTAAAAGCATTCGACGGAAGGACATATGCACCATATGGTATCCTAAGTAACTTGAAAGTTGAACTAGGAGGGAAAACAATAGAAATTGATGTTGAAGTAATCGACGGAAACCTTAATTACAACATCCTATTGGGAAGACCCTGGATATATGCCATGGCCGCAGTTGTGTCGACCTACTTCAGGAAGATTGCATTTCCCTTCCAAGGAGGAATTACAATCGTCGACCAACAAACATTTTTCCCCAACAGTTCACAAGTTACGGGAATCATTCCAATGATCCATGGAAGCAATCATTCGCTCCAAAATATAGGAGTAGGTCCCCTAAAAGACCCTGCCTTAATGGGTACTTTTGCCCTACCACCTCCGAGTAATCTGGCAGAAGTGGCCACAGTGGAATATGAAACCTTCTATATCTAATGGATTTGGACTCTGAGGACGGTTCTTATCTCGTGTCAACCTCGTTAAAAAATAAAACAAGGAGTCATGAGGATAGTTCTTTTACTGTGTCAACCTCATTAAAAAATGAAACAAATCCCCTTTTGAAATCTCAAAGGTAAAACTTCATTCCAACCACCGAGTTGAATGCAATGAAGCTTGGGGGGCATGCACCTCGATTTGCATTATTATGCTGGGGGCATGCAAACTTATCATCGAGCAGTTTTAGCACATAGTTCATGCTCGTTAAAAAATAAACATAAGTTCGTGCAGTTTTAGCACATAGTTCATGCTTGTTAAAAAATAGACATAAGACCGAGCAAGTGTTTCAATCCACGTTTAAGCTCGTTAAAAAATGAACTATCCTCCGGTAAATAACCACCGTGAATGCAACATTATCAGCCATTAAAGCCTTGGTCGTGTTTGCACCGTCACCTCCACTTTTCCATTGGTCGATCATTCACCTCCATTTGATTGTTTACCCATTTTGAGGAACAGCTGCGAAGAGTGATTTCACTAGCCATCCTTGTGACACTACCGTGCTTGGAAAATTCCAACCCTTACCTGGAATCAGCTGCTACCCTCTTTATCACTCGTTCCTCAAAAGACGAGTCTTCTTTAAGCTCTTTTCATCTGACTCGTAAAATATGAAAAGATCACCGAGTTTTCACCTTCCAGCTCGTTAAAGCGACCGGAAGTGCTATCCCTCCTCTAGATTTTAATATTTTTGGACCTGAGGGATTATTGCACAAAAAGATCGAGCGCTTGTTTTGTTCGGCTCGTTAAAACTATCGAAAATTCATCCCTTCTGTATTGTTTTATACTTTTTCGGACTTAAGGGATTAGATGACGAAAAAGGAACTTTGGAGTTACCTTTACGTACTTTTTCAGACTCCCTAAAAAGGAAAAGGACCGAGTTATCTTTGTCATTAAACTCGTTAAAAAACATTAATAGCGACAAATTTGTCTTTAGAAGAGAACGATTTTCACTATCGCTAAGCTCGTTAAAACATAGCGATGGGTTTGCCCGAAGGGAAAATTATAGAACAAGCATATGTTATCCTCCTCAAGCTTGACAAAAATAAAGATGTACTGGTCAGCAATGACTGGGGAAAAATTGGGAAGAAACTCAAAGAACCTTTATTGGTAGCAAGTCGCTCTTGAACATGACACTTCCACTCCGTGCCTGAGTCAGGTTGGGTTGTTTCATTCACTGGTCACATCACCATGGTTTTGACATACCATCCACCTTTGGGGTAAATGCTACCAATCCATCATATAATTTTCACCGATATGTTCAAGAGAAGTCACCCGTGTCCCATCCACTACCATACATTATACTTCATTCTTTCATGACCGCCACCCTGAACCATATATCATCAGATCGTTTTCACTTCCATCAAAATCATTTGCTCCATTCCATGTCATTGATGTAGGATACATTAAGGCCCTCCTTTGACAGATCACTTCTTGTCGACATCAGCTCATTATCCAAGAAGTTGATCTAGGAACACCCCCTTCAGTACTTTGAAGCTTGCATGCCTCAATGGCAAGTTTCTCACTTCCGGCGACAGGTATACGTCAATGACCTTCGCCCGAAAGATTTTGCGTGGTGTTCGACGCCAAGTCCTTTATTCACACCACGTGAATTATACTGCAGTACCTTGAGGGTCATTATCATTATCGGTGATTCCTCTCGCGCTTGTTAACAGTTTACATCATTGACTAGTAATCAAGCGATGTATTTCCATGTTCGACTTCAAAACCTTTCTCACATGGATCGACTTGTACTTAGAGTGAAGATCGGACGAGATTGAAGACCCCGGATCTAGTTTCATCCATCCGGGCTGCGATATATATTCAGGAAAAATAAAGACATTGACATGTACAGCATTGCAGCACAGATAATCATCCTACCAAAAGGATGATGATTTCATCAGAATCATCAATCTACCATCAGACGATTATCTGTCCTATCTACATAAAAATGAATTTATAAAGCTGAGCATGGGAATGCCCGCCTCAGCTAGATCATGAAAACAGTATGAAAGATAATGTATTGTATTGTATCTTATTACAGGTCTCCTCCCAGCATTGAAAGAACTTCGGATCCTCCTAATAAAGCATTTCACCCGATGAACGGCCTCATACTTTAGGGGGAAACTGTTATAGACATTTTTGTGCCTTACAGCTTTGGGCATGAAATATCCATAATCCAAGGGATCCAAAGTCCCTAAAAGTGTTGTTCCTGCCCCTAAAGGAACAAGGTCAACCAATGACAGCTTCTCCCAGAAGTTCTCCACCAAAAACTACTCAGAATCAGTCAAATCAGGATCAATTCAAGTGCTCCACTAGCTGCCTGCGTTGCAAAGCACCCCAATACACTAGCTAGGTGCATTGCAACGCACCTAAATGCACTACCAGGGTGCGCTGAGCTAGAAATGCCAAATGGCAGTGTCATTCCGCGAGGTGTACAGACAATGGAAGCTTTCAGAATCTTCCTCAATGACACTTGCCTCACTGAGTTCGACCAAGGATGAGTAAGAGGCTCTCAGCCTCCAAGTGGAAGCAAGAACTGACAAAGAGAAGCCACAAGTCAAAACATAAGCTGACTCATCCTCTCTGCTTACATCTATATTTGGATCCCTCATCCCAGAGGTCTAGGAGGCTGGAATTTTGTACTTTGCAGAGAATTGTTGTTGGTTTGAGATTGAGATTAGTGCATTGGGTGATTTATGATTTGTTGGAGGTGAGGAAGGGATTCCTTTGCTGGGAAGTAGATGTTGGATCGGGACTCACTTGGTTGTATCTCCTCTTGGACTTTCTTATCATATCAATAAAACTATTTGAGTTTCTCCTACATGCTGTGTATCAATGATGTTTTGTTATATTTGCATGTTTAGCTTAATCTGATCCTAAGCTTTTGATGAATGTAAATCTATGTCTTTTGTGTAGTTTCCTCTTCTGTGATCTTGCAGGAACTTGGTGAAGCTGGGCGAGTAAGGGAGCAGGAAGTGGGAAGCAAACAAAGAGGAGAGCGATTGGATTAACAAACTAGCGAAAGACACAGGTTAGTTACATCCTTCCTCTTCGTTTAAATTTCATAAAGAAGAATACGAAAATAGTTTTCCTTGTTTGTTGCTAAGGCACTGTCACTCCTTAGAGTGGGATAGGGGCGTTCTGAATAGATACTTTTCCCAACAACAATACAGAGGTCATCAATAGGATGATAGTGCACATACTTTGCATGTACTACTCGAAGCATCCATGAACCTAGGATGAGAGTCTTCATTATGTGCAATGTAATTATAATAGATCTCTCCATAGCTCGACTAGTTGCAACCCCTTTCAAGTGGGTCTAGGATTTCAACCATTGTGTACCATTGATGATTCCATGCCTCATGCAACTACATAGATAGAATCCACACATATATTTTTTGATGCTGATAAAGGGACCGAATTTATTGAACACATCGAACACATCCTCCAATAGGTTAATGACATCTTGGAGGATTCAAATTCCAAGTACAAGCAATGACATGACCAACCTCGGGTGCCACACAAGTTTCAGGTGGACGACAAAGTTTGGTTGCATTTACAAAAAGAACGCCTTACTAGAACCCATTGGAAGCTTAGATCACTCTAATATGGTCCTTATACCATTACCAAGGCTATGGGAGACAATGATATTGAGCTCAAAATTCCCCTATTCCTTATCCTACACCTAGTGTTCAATGTGGACCACCTTCGACCATACTTCCCACCATTGCTAGACACATAAAACATTGCAAAACAACTCACACCAATAGAGTTAAACCAAAATTCATGGAACAAGCAACAACTAATCAAATATGGACACATATATCAAGAACACTCACTAGAAAAAGATCCAACTATATCGGGTTGTCAAACTAGGCCAACCCCTGCACCAAGGCAAGTGGCTCACCAAGGACCAAGTTCAGTAGAAGTTTCCCCATTTCATAGAGGTACCCAACACAATGGGGACCATTTCTTCCTAAGGGTTGAGGACTGATCTAGGTGGTTTTGGTGGCCACCCACCTATTACACTTGGACCCCCACCACTGCCTCTTTTAGTTTTCAATTTCCTTAATTGTATCATAGTTTACTATTTTTGGCAGTTTTTTAGGACGTGAACTTCTAGAGTCATTTCGAGTCCATAAATGATGTTTTTGGGAAGAATGGGGCAAAAGCAGGACTTTGATTGATGTTTTTCAGCTTAAATTTGTAGTCCTTGGATAGTTTATTCTAGCAAGGTATTGTGTCTGTCAAACAGAAATCGTATGCCAAAGTTATGACCCCGAGAAGTTGATGTACCAATTTACCCGAACGGGGACATAGTTCTAGCGCTCCATCACGTAGGGTTATTTTTTTCGATGTTTAGGGTTTTCCATTATTTCTAAATAATAAATATGCCTTATAGTCTCATTGTAACATAGTTCAGAGGCATGTAGCCACCACATATCTTCTAAGAGACAAGCTACCATCGCCCGAGCTAGTCTTATTTCCATTTTTCTTGTAAGCATATTTCAGTATTTGATATTAATGAAAGTAATTGTTATTTCTAATCCATCACTGTATTTATGGTTATATATATATATATATATATATATATATATATATATATATATATATATATATATATATATATATATATATATATATATATATATATAATTTGTAACTTACTGTTTAATTTAAAATCATAATGTGCAAGGTTGTGATATCACAGTATTAGTGTAAACAAAATCTTATCATGTGCTATTGGGTTGCATTATAAATTCACGAATTTTAGTATTCTTTATAACCATATCTTTTATTTGTTTTAAATTTGTTACACAAATGTCCATTTTAATTGCAATATTCGCACAATTTTTCTTTTATAACTGATAATGGCAAAGCAATAATTTATTACAAGTATACGTACATAAATATATATATGTTAAATTATCTTGTATGAAATTCCATATGACATATATTGAAGCCTCTATGCTCAAGAAGAATAGGTTATATATTTGCCTGCTTGCATATTATCTATCTTAGGAGGAATTGGTCTTGAGATTTTTTTGGGTTGAATATTCTCCATGTTACAAGTTGGATCTAAGAAACCTATATTTTAAGATCAATATTCATCAGCTAGGGGGAATTTGGGAAACTAGTTACCCTTGGTTGAATGTCATTTAAACTCAATTTGATAAGTTTATATGAACCCCTTTTGTAACTGCATATTTCGTGTTTTACATTAAGTATTTGTGTTACTTTGTGTTGAGATCAAGAACTATCTCCAAAATTTTAAATGAAAAAACAGTCCTTTATCTTAATGTAATATATTTGGCTTATTGAATTTAGGTAGTGATTCAATACTAAATGAATCTATATACATAAGTTTTGAACTTCAATTCATTCTCTCCTATTTTTGTGAAAATTATATTTGGTTAGCTGGTTTTTCTTTTTTCATCGAAATTTGAATCAGTAACTCGTTTGTATCATCTCTATAGAACTATTTCTCTCCATAAAACATGTTATATGTCGATTGTTCTTTTCTCCTTTGTTTGTTAGCATTTTCATCATTTGTGAGACTAACCTATTATCTTTTAAAAAAGGTGCATGGGTGCCACATACGCCACAAAATAGCACAAAGGGTCATAAATAGTCAATGACAAGTTATGAAGATATTCATAAACTTAAAAATATTGTCACTAATGATAAATGTAGCAAAAATTAGAGTACTTCAAATCTTGGTGGTGAACTTTGTAACCTTAAGCTTTTTGCTAGAATATTTTTTGCACACTTGTGCCCTACTTCTTTTGGTAAAAGATGTCAGTGAAGCATTAGAAACGTACAAGAAAAAGTAATCTTCTTATTAATTCCAATCCCTTTTTCCAAGAATTTAGACTCCCTATTAGTACTTTGGTTCAAGGCCTACTCAATAATGTACCCTTGGAATCTTGAAAATGGATTTTTCAAAATGTTAAGTTTCTTTGTAAGATTGATTGTCACAATGTTGGGGCTATTTTCTTGATAAACAACACCAATAAAACATTACACACACGAACTTACAAAAATTAAAAATAAAAAATCTTAGTCTTCCTTGTAACTCTATTGTCCTTGTTCAAGGATTTGGATATTATAGTAGAAAATATATGTAAATATCCATGATTACAGTATCTGTTTTTTACTCTTGCCCAGTTAACATAATGTTAAAAATATAAAAACATGTATACATGTTATCGAATAGCTCAATACCTTATGCATATGAATTACAGGATCATAGGAACCCACTTTCTCATTATAGTATCTTTTAAATTTCTCTTGTTAATTTTGTGTAATTTTTTTTTTTTTTAAGAAAGATGCAATTATAGATTAGAAATAATCTTTCTAATTTTACTATGTTGTTAATATTTTCTACTCATTGCTCAATTTAAAACAATGAAATCTTTAAAGTTCCTTACGACCACTTCCTCTAGTTCCTTTTAATAGTGCTAGGTGCTCATTTTCAGGCTATTGCCAAACAAAAGCCAAGAAAAAAAGACATTCACGAAGGCACTGAAGACCACATAATATATAGGAAATCTAATAATGTTCTACTATGATACCTAGTAATTGAATATTAAATGTGATCCATGCTCTTAACATTAAAATAATTATCACATTTGGACAATTGTCACATTGTCTCAATAGATGTCATGGCAATGAAAAATAGTTTTTCATTGAATGGATCAAAATTGTAAGAATTTTATCACAAGTTATCTAGATTCAATTTACATATATTAGATAATTTATTTTGTTATCTTGGTGGTTGTCTATGTGAATCATGTGTTTTTCTTCTTCACTTTATCTATACTTCAGCTTAAACCACTTCCAACATTTCCTATCTCGTGGACATGATGTTGCTTTGCATTCATTGCATACATAATTGAGTCCTGAATATCTTTAAGATCTTCGCCATGTTAATGATCTTGAAATGTACTTGCAAGGATTTATTACACTTTCCTCTATTTGTGCTCCATCTATAATTAGCTTATGGGGGGGGATTTATTTTGTATTAAATCGTTCTCCAAATGGTTTTCATTTCTAATCAATGTTTGGCTATTTACAAATGGCTAAGCATATTTACGGTTCAATTCAGACATTCATGGAAATAAATATAATATTTGTATACATAACCAGAACACTACATGTGGACATTTTTAATGAATACTACTACATAACACAATTTATATAGTAGCTCCAATAGATAAGGCAATTGGCTCATGCATTTGCCCATACCAATTCTCACTTAGAAACTTGGAAATATTTTCAATTGAGAAATCTTAGTTGAACTATGTTTTTTGATCTATGGACAAAATTTCAATGACTTGCATGGCTCTTTGTTGAATCTATTTGTACACTTGGACAATGGTTTGATCTATCTAATATGAGAAAAACAATTGCACAAAATGTTTACAATTGTTTCATGTGTAACGACATAATACATATCAATTTCTCAAAAGAAAATGTTAATGCTAAAAATATTGAGCAAGAGAAATGTATCAATGATTGGAAATATTATATTATAAACTTATCAATGTCACATGGATATGAACATATAGAAGGAAAAAAATTTGCAATAGAACGGATATGTGAGCTACTTGATGCTCACATATATATCTGGAATATATAAATGAAAGATATTTCCTTGAGATTTTATTCACCAAAACACTTTCTCCAAAGTCTGATACCTTATGAATTTACCAATATCCACATCACATGCACTTCTACAAATTCATAATGTTGAAAATATTAACCACAAAGACAACATACCAAAAGTGCTCCAAAGAATCATGGAAAGAGAACCCTACAACACAATTTCAAGTGTACCTTGTAGATATATTGTTAGAAAATAATCTATTTTTACTAGATCTGGTACTCAACTAAACCATTTCCCAATTGACAATACAATATGAAGAAAAGGAAAAACTGTTTAGGTATCGAAGGAGTTCACATCATCAAATCGAGACAATAATCCTTTTTCAATGGAGACACAAATAACAAACAAGTTGCTACCTTTTTTTCCAATGGATATAGTAAGTGATATACTCACTTACCTCAGTTGAATCTATAATGCGAACATAATGTGATTTAATACAAGAAGCACAAAAGTGACATTTAAAGTCAAATAAAGTAATCGATGCATATTTGCAATCAATGCAAAACATTCCTACATATGCATGTTGCATTTTTGATAGATTTCCCTTTGGAAAGGAGATGCAACCCACTTAAAAACTCATATTATCAATTATTTGTTATCTGATCCCTACATCAAGCTTCAAAGCTATCAAACTCAATGAAGAAATATTCAAATATTATAATAATGCAATACTCAATAAAAAAAAGTGCCTACATTTTCATCACCTCTTCATATTTTATGAAATGAAAACTTGATCTTCATTGGACAATTGACACATTTAGAAGAGAGATTACTGGCATAAAGAATGACTTTTGCTCAAATAAGACAACTTGGTTATAAAAGATCATAAATTTAATTAAAAGGAAAAATCATAAATGTTTCTTCCTATCTAGGTAGAATTCAAATAGCACTACCTATAGATATTGATGACAACATGGCGGTGGCAGTTATGTTAAAAAGAAAAATTGAATACAAGAATGGTTATTTGTTTGGAAATTCTCGACCTAAAAGAATTATGTCTGCATTACATGACTTATTAAACACATCTCTATACAAGGGTGAACAAATAGTAATCAAAATGAATGGAAAGATCATTTTGATCAAAGTAAGAAAAATCATCAGAACGATACTCCAAAAATAAAGGAACTAGAATCACCAAATGGAGATAGTGATCTAGAGCCAGAAAATGAAACACTTGTACATGGTTATTTAGAGGCCCACCTCATACATGATCTTGATACAAGTGTTATAAATACTGATAGGGGGGTGAATGAATATTTATTTTCAATTTTTACTTTTACCAGTTAGATCACTTATATTTAGAACAAAAAATGATCAATATAAATAAATGATTTTATTAATATAATATTTACAATGAATAAAGTACAATATAGGTAGGGTGCCAACCCTAGAAGAAAACACCTAGGCTCCAACCTAGGATGTGCCAAGCACCTACTTGGACTTTAGTGAGGATTTGACATATAGGGCTTTGACCCTATCTTATGCAAGGCACTAGCCTTGAGTTTAGGAGCACCAACTCCAAGGACACCAAAACTATAGGTTTGTTTTGTCAAGATATGTTGGGTTTCATGGCTCCGAAAATCTTCTTCACCGAGCCCTATCAATCTTCAGGTATTCCTTCACTTAGTCTCCATGTCATGTCATCAATGACAACCTTATCATACAAAAAGTTTCACCACTATTCTTCATAATAGCCAATCAATCTCTTACGATGAACTCATCATGACATCAATAGTGCATTATGATATTCAATACAACACTTCAATGTGTCTTCAATGAACTGCACCAAGTTCTGCACCAGATCTAATAATACTTCTACAACTTCTTCAAATATGGTCCAAGGTTAGTCCCAAATATTACTTCAAGTTACCTGCAAAGGTCTACACCAAATTTTGCACCATGACTTTTGCACTACACCAATATCTCAACACCAGATTATCTCAAGACTATTGGACCATTGTTGCACCAAGACTTCAGCACTAGATCATGACAATTCTTCTTTACAAATGTCCTTGGACCACACTGCACCAAACCAATATTCAAAATGTTCCAATACTTCTACACAATGAGTGATACACCATATTGCATCATCTATTCTGCACCACACTTGTTTATCAATTCTGCACCAATGTTCTTGCACTAAGACTTCAACATTGCACCAAGATTTTAGTACTACAAAAAGACTTATGTGCCAAAACCTCACCAATGTCCTTATTGCACCAAAACCTCAACAATAATATTTTTGTGCCATGTTGCACCAATTTACTAATCCAAATTTTGATATGAAGCTACAGGCCCAAGTATGATACCTCGGGTCTGAATTAATGTGCTTTCATATCACCAAAAGAAGTCTCTGTTGGATCCCTATAATACTAGTGATTACCCCATTACTATTGTAGTTATACCCCTTATTAATATTGTTGTGCCCCTATTGCCCCCATATTGTTATTACTGTGCCCCATAGAATCCCTCTATTGTTATTTTGTGGCTTTATATTATTATTGTTAGGTCGGCTGGATTATATTGTGACTCCTTAGACTCCTATATATAGAAAGGAGGTTTTTTCATTTGTATCATCCAAGAATTGTTCATTTATGTAATTTAAAGGAGGTTTCCCCCTCGAAGAGGCTGAATTCTAAGGCGTTGATCTATCTTTTCTATCTTTTCTTGAGCTGGGTTCATAACATTTGGTATCAGTGTTTTGGATTCTAGGGTTTCACTGCTCCAAACAGGTCATCATGGCATTTTCGCTATAACTTTCCTTATGCAACGTTTCAGAAGTCACAAAAAAAACTCACTTGAGAAGAAATCGCTCTGAACCTTGGGTCTGAATTTCAGAGCTTTTCGCGCTATATTTGTGGAGATATGATCTAAGGAAGTTGGTTTTTTTTGCAGACTCCTGAATTACATTCCAAACAGGTGTCATGGGGAAAATTGTCATAACTTTCTCTCTGGGGATCGGATTGAAATTTCGTAAAAAGGTATAGAAAGAGGACGGACTGTAGTTTCGTGAATGCATTTTTCAGATCCAAAGGTCAAAACAATGACTTGTGGCATGTCGTACAAGTTTGCTCTACTGAACTAGTCTATAATCAAGTCACTGTAGGAGATTTCACATAACTCTTCCTTGGAGAATCCAATTTGGGTCAGACTTGTGGCATTGGAAAGAGGATGCAAAGAGCTACTATAAATCACAAATTCAAAACTAGATGATTGGAAAGTATAGAGATACATCAGAGGCAATATCGAGCTCTTACAAAGTGAAAAAAGGTATGTAGATTTTTTTAAATTTTTGCTTAAGCTTGGTTTGAAAATTTATTTTGAAGGAATTCAAAGGGCATAAAAGAGCATTATTATCGGTAACTGATGCCTCGAGGAAGGAAAATGCAAACACCTAGTAAGGAACTTGAAATCTCTAGCATGACTCATGAAGAAGAGGAATAAATGCTACATGATATATCAAAATTACAAGAACAAGTGCAACAAATGTCACGCTCACAAAAGTTAATAGAAGCTAATATAAATGGTGTGGAAGCTAAGATGAATGGCATAGAAGCTAAGATGGACAATTTGAATATAGATTTGAACAAAAAATTGAAGACAGGCATGGCAGATTTGAAGATAGATTTGACAAGTTTTCTACAAGAAATACTTACTAATGGTGAAAAGGTAGTAAAGGAAACTCATGATGAGAACAAAAGAAATGTTAATCATGATTCCATAGATGCTAATGTTGGATCAAAGACTCACCATATTCCAAAAATCGATATGAGGAAGTTTGATGGCAAGGATCCCGCCACATGGATATTACAGATGGAGCAATTCTTCGATCTCAATAATGTGAAAAACACACAAAAGGTACGTATGGAAACTTTATATTTTGAACCAAATCAGTTTGTATGGTATCAATGGCTTTGCTCTCGTAAAAAATTTATCACTTGGGAAATTTTTACGAAAGAATTGATAGCACATTATGAGGATACAAAAAGCAACACTTTTTTTAGCCAATTGATAAGTCTCAAACAAAAGTGTTCAATAATGGAGCACAATGAGGAGTTCCAAAAATTGAACATAAGGGTAAAAGATATTCCAGAGGAGCATAGGATTGATGTGTTCATTGGGTCTTTAAAGGATAATATCCAACATGATGTTCGCCTTTGGGAACCTAATTCATTAGAGAAGGCATTCAGGTTAGCAAGAAAAATGGAAAGCAAAATTATGGCAACCAGGAAGTATACCACTCACAACTATAAAGGCGGAAGTGTTGTTGCCCCTAGTCTTCCGCACCCTATAAGGTTGACACCACAAAAATTGGAAGAAAAAAGAGCAAAAGGACTTTGTTACAGTTGTGATAGCAAATACACTAAAGGTCATAAGTGTGCTGAGAAGAAATTATTTTACATAGATTGTGAAGAGGAAGAAGAAAAGGAGCAAGAAAGGTCAAAAGAAGAGGATGTACTCCAAGAACAAAGCCTAGATGAAGAACAAATAAATCTGACCATACCTTGTAATGCATTGGTAGGAATTACCACTCTTCAAACCATCAATACAGAAGGACAAATCAAGAAGAAAAAGGTAATAGTGTTGATTGATTCAGGAAGCACCCACAATATTATTCATTGTAAGGTAGCAAAAGAATTGAATTGCTTCCTATATCCAACACCAGCGTGTCAAGTGATGATTGCAAATGGAGGAACAACAAATTGCTCTGGAATGTGCCATAATATCAAGCTATCCATGGGAGAGTATGTATTGACTAGCCCAATGCTTTCCATTCCAATGGAAGGTGTTGATGTTGTACTAGGAGTCCAATGGCTACAATCCTTGGGTACAATAGCTTTTAATTTTCAAGAACTTTTCATCAAGTTTTCTACGGAAGGAAAGGAAGTTGAATTAAGGGGTATTGTATGGAAACCAGGAAAGTTAATCAGCTCTAATGGTATGACAAAGCTTCTAAAAAAGGAGCAAAGAGGTGTAATTGCACAATTATGCACGCTAGATGTTTCCACATTGGAATCATCGATTTCTCCAGATATCCAAAAAGTCCTGGACAAGCATTCCAAGTTATTTGAGACTCCCAAAGGTCTCCCACCTATGCATGATCATGATCATGCTATTCATTTGATTCCAGGAAGTGTTCCTCCAAACATCAGGCCGTACAGATATCCCTATGTCCAAAATAGTGAAATTGAACGTATGGTTGCAGAAATGCTAGAGGCTGGTATAACTCAACCGAGTCAATGTTCTTTCTCTGCTCTAGTAATATTAGCGCACAAGAAGGATGGATCACGTCACATGTGTCCTGATTATAGGGAGCTCAACAAGCTCACTATTAAAGATAAGTTCCCCATTCTTGTCATTGATGAATTACTGGATGAATTGCATGGATCAATTTACTTCACCAAGTTGGATCTTCATTTAGGATATCATCAAATCAGAATGAAGACTGAAGACATTCCGAAAACAGCATTTAGAACTCATGAGCATCATTATGAATTTTTGGTCATGCCTTTTGGCCTTACCAATGCACCTTCAACATTTCAAGGTTTGATGAATTCAATTTTCAAACCATTCCTTAGAAAATTTGTGTTAGTATTTTTTGATGATATACTAATCTACAACAAGTCTTGGAAGGATCATGTTGAATGTGTTGACAGGGTGCTACAACTATTGGAGGAGAAACAATTATATGCAAAAAGATCCAAATGTTTCTTTGGAGTCCAGGAGGTGGAATATTTGGGTCATATTGTATCTCATGAAGGAGTTAAGGTAGACCCTAGCAAAATTGAAGCCATTAAGGAATGGAAAATCCCCACATCCATAAAGCATCTGCGAGGATTTCTCAGGTTGACAGGGTATTATCATAAGTTTGTTAAGAATTATGGGAGAATAGCAGCACCTCTAACAACATTATTGAAGAAAGACGCATTTTCATGGACTCTAGAAGCAACAAAGGCCTTTGAACATCTTAAAGAGGAAATGTGCCAAGCACCGGTCTTAGCTACACCAGACTTCACAAAAACCTTTATTGGTGCTATTCAAATGCAAGATGAAAGACCCATTGCTTTTGAAAGTCGTCCAATCAAGGGAAAGTTTTTAAGCAAAGCTCTTTATGAGAAGGAAATGTTGGCAATACTCCATGCACTTATGAAATGGCGGCCCTACCTAATGGGAAGACACTTCAAGGTAAAAATGGATCATGATAGCCTTAAATACTTTTTAGAACAAAGATTATCCTCTGAAGAGCAACAAAAGTGGGTGACAAAGATGCTGGGTTATGACTTTGAAATTATCTACAAGAAAGGGAAGAAAAATGTGGTGGCAGATGCACTCTCAAGAAAGGATGAGGATGTGGAAGCATTGTTGTGCGCCATTTCTATTATCCAACCAGATTGGATAAATGAAGCAAGGGAGGAATGGAAGAATGACGAAGAAGTGTGGGCACTTATTCGAAAGTTACAACAAGGTTCTAGTACGTCTGATACATTTAGCTGGAAAATTGATTCGTTATGGTACAGAGATCGCTTATACCTCTGTAAGAATTCCCAGCTAAAACAAAATATTCTTATGGAATTGCACAGTTCTCCCTTAGGAGGGTACTCAAGATTTTTAAAAACTTACCACAGGGTTAAGAAGGAATTTTTTTTGGATGGCCTTAAATCAAATATTCAAAAGTTTGTGGCGGAATGTTTGGTTTTCCAACAAAATAAAGTTGAAACAATTAAGACACCGGGTCTATTACAACCTTTGTCCATTCCAAGCCAATGTTGGGAGGAGGTTTCAATGGATTTTATCACAGGTTTACCCAAGTCTGAGGGAAAGAGTGTCATCATGATGGTAGTTGACAGACTTACCAAGTATGCACACTTTTGTGCATTATCACATCCATTTAAAGCTAGTACAGTTTGTACTGCATTTATGGAAACATTTCATAAGCTACATGGAAACCAAAAGATTATTGTAAGTGACAAAGATCCTATTTTCACTGGAAATTTTTGGAAAAAATTATTTTCTTGTCTTGGTACTCAGTTAGCTCATAGCTCATCTTATCATCCTCAATCTGATGGGCAAACTGAGATAGTAAACAAATGTTTGGAAGGATATCTTCGTTGCTTTGTATTTGATAAACAAACACAATGGGTCAAATGGTTGCCTCTGGCTGAATGGTGGTATAACACTTCCTTCCATACAGCAACAAAAATGAACCCATTTATGGCACTTTATGGGTATCAACCACCATCCATCACATCATATTTAAGAGAAAATTCTAAGGTTCAGGCAGTGGAACATCACATCGAACATCAACAATAAGTCCTCCAACTCTTAAAGGATAACCTTGTGTTGGCACAGAATAGAATGAAACAACAGGCAGATCAACATCGCAGTGAAAGATGTTTTGATGTAGGTGATTGGGTATTCCTACAGCTACAACCATATAAGCAAATGTCCCTCAAGCAGGCTAAGAAGGATAATAAATTATCACCAAAGTATTATGGTCCGTACAAGGTGTTGCAAAAGATTGGTACTATGGAATATAAATTGGAGCTTCCTGCAGCTTCTCGATTGCACCCAGTTTTCCATGTTTCATGTTTAAAGAAGGTTATAGGTGACAAGCTCCCAGTTCAAACAATATTGCCAGAACTTGACGAGGAAGGAAAAATTATATTGGAACCGGAAGTAGTTACAGAAACAAGAACTCAACAGCTACGAAATCGATCAATTTCAGAGTATCTTATCAAGTGGAAGAACTTATCTGCTGAATATTGTTGGAAATAATAATTAGAGGGGCGTTGAATCAGTATTATCAAGTCAAATATTCCTTTTTCGAATCTAGATGATATACGCTACTTTAGTTAATTAAAACCGCATATATACGCAATTATGTAGAAGGAAACCTGCATATACAATGCAAACTTATTATTTACTTTATCTTTCAGATGTTGATTATTAATCTATGTATCAGAATCAAATAACCATTAACCAGAAACAGTAAAACAGAGCAGAGGACAATCAAACACAAGAACACAAGATATAAGGTGGAAACCCGATGTGGGTGAAAACCACCTGTTGAAATTCGTCTCTATCTTCTTTTAATTAGAAACTTCCTTTTACAATGTATTGGTGCAGTCCTTTACCAGTACGCAAGCTGCAACCTGAAAAGAGCTACAACCCTCTCTCATTCTCCAGCTTCTCTTGGAAGGGAGCTACAACCCCCTTAGCTCTTGTACTAGCCAAGATACTAGTACGTAGGCACTGGCCTACTGAAGGCTACAACCTTCTTTTTCTTCCAGGGACCACGTTTCATAAATTTTCAGACTGGATCCATGAAGATCAATCAATCATCAAGTATATCTGCATCAAACAATCTCCTTTTCCCAATTAGCACTGAATCAAGTAAACACTTCTCTGACAGCTGTACCCAGAACACACTAATAGTAACCACACACCAAATTCTGAACCCAGAATACTGCAGCAATAAACAGAGGCAGCTAGATCATAATTTAAAGATATACACTACTTCAACAACCTGAAACCTGCGTGCATATCTATAAAGGATAATTCATTCTTTCAAATATTCGGACACTAATTAACCCAGATTGTCAGATTTATAGATCAAGCATGCGCCTCATATAACAGATCAAAATCATACAAATATACTATTATTCAAGCTTAAATATTATGACCCATCAATAGAACTTATCCTTCTTTATGCGCTAAGGTTCCTCCTTAATTCAGAGCTAGATCTGCACCATAACCCAATCACAAATATTTCAGATCTAGCACTTATTAGATATTCAATTCATTCGATGATCCTTTGCCAAATGATCTCCTTCCTCTTTTATAGTCTTAGGCCTTCCACAATACCACGGTCCAAAAAAATACGATCAAAAAGCTGTTGGACTAATACCATGAACCAACAACAAAAGTGTGTGAGATAAACACTTTTGGATGCAATACCATGGACCAAAACCATAGGATCAAAAAATATCAGACTAATACCATGAACCAACCATGAAAGTGAGTGAGATCAACACTTTTGGATGCAATACCACGGACCAAAACCATAGGATCAAAAACTATCGGACTAATACCATGAGCCAACCATGAAAGTGCGTGAACTTTTCTCTTCATGAAAGGAACTTTTCTCTGCATGAAAGTGCGTGAACTTTTCTCTACATGAAATAAACTTTTCTCTACATAAAAGTGCATGAAATTTTCTCTACACGAAATAAAATTTTCTCTGCATAAAAGTGCATGAACTTTTCTCTACATGAAATAAACTTTTCTCTACATAAAAGTGCATGAAATTTTCTCTACATGAAAGAAACTTTTATCTTCATAAAAGTCCGTGAACTTTGCCGCACTATAATTTATCATCTGAGATGAGTGGGTTGCCATCAAGTACAACATATGTATCATAATGCCAACAAAGATTCCACATGGGAGGATGAGAATTTTATGCAGAAGTATCCATAACTACTCAAGCGTTGAGGACAACACTTTTTTTGAAGTAGAGGGGCATGTTGGGTCCCTATAATACTAGTGTTTACCTCATTACTATTGTAGTTATACCCCTTATTAATATTGTTGTGCCCCTATTGCCCCCATATTGTTATTACTGTGCCCCATAGAATCCCTCTATTGTTATTTTTGTGGGTTTATATTATTATTGTTAGGTCGGCTGGATTATATTATGACTCCTTAGACTCCTATATATAGAAAGGAGGTTTTGTCATTTGTATCATCCAAGAATTGTTCATTTATGTAATATAAAGGAGGTTTCCCCCTCGAAGAGGCTGAATTCTAAGGCATTGATCTATCTTTTCTATCTTTTCTTGAGCTGGATTTATAACAGTCTCTGATGAAGGATGCTATACCATCAAAAGAGTCTTTGCCATAGGTAAAGTAGAGGTTTATTACAAATCTGAAGCAAATAAATAAGAACATAGTAATATATATTAATCAAAAACTTTACCACAGTTTTCACAAATTACAAGACCAAAAAATTTTACCCATTCAAAACACTTCTACAATAATCATATAGTCAATAGTTCGAGCGACGCACGACTCCAACACGTCTGAGGGCTAATACTCCAACATAGTGTGAGGGCTAATACTCCAACGCAATCTGAGGGCTAATACACCAACACATAGTCAGTACCGTGTGATCCTTTCCACTACGCAAAGTCAACTAGCAGTCTCAGCTTGGTGTATCCTTGTTCAATGCACAATTCGGTGTTGATTGGTGCACAATCCCGTGTTGATTGGTGCACAATCTCATGTTGATTGGTGCACAGTCCGAGAGCCCTTAATCTGCAGTTATGACAAAGACATATCATTTAGAAAATGTGTGCATCATATTGTTTATGGGATGTTGACTCACCAAGCACTAATCCACAATTTTCCACAAAGAGAAATGTATGCTTTCAGAAGTATGTGCTCTTGCTGTTCATGACATGTGAATTGTTGTATCTTCTTCCTTATACAATCTGAACGGATTTGAGCTCTAAAGACATCGAGGACCTCCTATATATATATATATATATATATATATATATATATATATATATATATATATATATATATATATATATATATATATATATATATATTGTGCATTAAACGAATATAAATGTCTTTTAATTAAGCATACATGAGTTTTGTTTCGGCATAGGTTAACTTACTGGAAGAAGCTTACCTTGAACATGTAAAATCTCATTCTCCCTCATTGTTAGGATATTATTCTCAAGAAAAAGATCATTAGAAAGGAAAAATTATGCTTTACAAGATGGTGTAGGTGTCATCAAGTATTTTTTCTCCTATGTTCGTAAAAAATAATTTTTAATGTGAATGATTAATTATTAGTGGAGAAATGAGGGTAGGGAATAATTCCTTGAGTGTTGGGCTTCTTCATAGATTAATTTCTTCATTGATTTTCTTCTTGATCATATATTTGCCTTCTTCAATATAGGGTCACTATCATCATGTTCAGATGTTTCCTTTAAAGTAGTGAGAAATATGTTTTTTTGTGACTGGTCAATAGATGGTGTAGAAAAATAGAGGATAGTGGACTTTCTTCGTGGATGGGCCTCTTCTTGGATGGGCTTCATGTCATATTTAAGTGTGGTCTTCAAGATTAGGTAAGGACATGTCCTTCATCAAGTATAGTCATGTTGTGGTAAAAACACAACCCCCCCATTATTGATGTGTTCACTTCAAATAATGGGGACCCTTTCTATAAATTTTTTGGCTAAACACCTTTTTGGATTTTTATTTAGTTGATTTCCCTACACTTTTGTTAATTTCTCATTTTCTTTGGATTCTTCTTTTGATTTCTTTGTTTAAATTTATTTTTTATAAGCTTCCCATTGATGCTTGTTTCGCCTCATTTGGTCAACTAGTTTGAAAATGGTACTCCTTTGAAGTCTCATCATTTATCTAGTCTGGGTTAAAAATGCATAAAATGTACAATATTTCATTTTGTAAATAAATTAGTTCAATAATGTATTCATTTTAGATATTAACCCGTAGTTGGTTTTTACTAACATTTTTCCATTTTTAGTTATGCAGCCAAATCATGAAACATCGGGATTTTAGTAATTTATTCTAATTTTCAAAATAGATCACTAATCTCGAAAACCCAAACATCCAAGTGGCTATAGTTTATTTTTATTCTTTTTATTTATTTTTCAAGTGGCTGTAGTTTAGATAATTTCACAACTTAACTAAATTTCATTAAAATAAAACCAAAATAAAAAATGATATGAAATTGTAATTTAATTAAATTACATTAATATATAATTAATTAAATTAAATTAAAATTTAATATATATAAAATAAACCTTAATTGCATTGGGGATTTGAATCGGATCGGGGATTTATATCGGCACATATCATTCCATACCCTCGATACCTCCATTCTCCCGATTATAAAAAGTCAAAGGGCAATAAGCAAAAATATCATAAAATAAAATTTATTAAGGGTAGATCGCATCGGGGCTTTTCAATGGATGCATCTTTTAAAAGACCCCGAGGACCTCTCTTCCTCCGATCCCCGATAAGCATAACTCAAAAGGCATTTACTAAAGTTTCATAATCCATTTGTTTGGGTTTTAAAACTCACTCATACGTGAGTGGAGCAAATGAAGTAAGGTAGGTTAGTTTTTTATTAATTTAAAATAGTTTACATATTTAATAATAAATTTTAAATTAATTAGAATTAATTATTATATAGAATTTAATTAATTAAATTAAATTAAAGTTTAATTATCATTTAGATTAATATTAATTAGTTATTGATTAGATTAAATTTGTTTATAAATAGTTAATTAGATAGCAGTTAGCTAGATTAATAAATAGTTATTAATAATTAGTTTAGTTCATAATTAACAATTAAATTAGGATTAATTATTAGATAATTAAAATTCTAATTTAGGATTTAATTTTTAATTAAAATTCTGATTTTTTTAGCCTAGCAACAAAAATTCCAGAATTGTGCCAAAATTGGCTCACCAAATTTGGAGCCCCATAGATTGAGTTTTACTTGGCCAAATGAGGCCCAAGATGGCTCATTGGAAAGATAAAATCAAGGAGTACATTTCTGAGGAGGTTTCACTAACAGATTTGGTCATTTATTGGGTAAAAAATTGGGCAGAAGATCAAGATCTAAATTTTGAAAACAAAATCAATTTTCTGAGTTTTATTTTCATTTTCCCAAGCCTCTTCTAATTACAGATTCACTCGTCAATGATATTATTGGCCAATTAAAACCATCCCAAGCATCAATAGAAAGCTTGCATTTTATTTTCAATTATTTTTTTTATTGTCTTTGATTGGATTTGATTTAATTGCCAGAAATGATATTTTAATTTTATTGATTGCATCTTAATTTATTTTGATTTTTTTTGCAGGAAAACAGTGGAACAAATATGGAGAAAAGGATATCAATCAATGAGAATTATCTAGCAATTGAAGATTAGAATTTTTGAGCAAATAAAATTGGATTTAACATATTTTCCTTCAACAAATTTTCCTCTCAAGAACTCCTTTGAAAATAGTATAAATGATAGATTGCAGAATGTAATAAGGGGCTACTCTCCTCTACAATTTTAGACTTCTAAAAACACTACTATAATAGGAATTTAGAGTTGTAGGAGAGAAAATCTCAGATCTGGGGATTATTGAGGATTTTCCCTTTGTATCTTGAATTATGCATGAAGGGAAAAGTTTGCACTATTGTGACTTTAGCTTTGAAAGTAGAAGTTCAAGCAACGTAAAGAGTTGTTGGAGACCAAGGATAGAGAAATGGATGCAATAAATTGGCATTTATAATACTACCGTTTCAAATAGCAGTTTCATTTTTATAGTATCAGGAATGTCTCATTTTATTCATGTTTGTGCACTATTTCCAATATGGGTAATTTGTCTCAATATTGTTATTAGGTATCTTTGTTTTTATGAATTAAAATCCGATTTTTGAGTAACTATTTACTCAAAAATCTGTCTTATAAAACTAATTTATTGAATAGTAATGTGTTATGAACTATTTCCACATATTATCATTTAATTATTGGATTTACTGATTTGATAATCAATATCATTTATGTGAACTACTTCTTCTTGAGTGTTGTTGGTTTATTATTTCAGTTGATAGGTCTCAATAGGATATGTTTTGGTATCCATAATGTCAGTTAATTGAACTACTTCATTAATTTGATATTCATTATAAACAAGACATATTTAAATCCCAATACTTTAATTATCTTGTTCTTAGTTGGGTTAGATCTATATCTGCCTAATTAAGATAGGATTAAGATTAGTTTCTTTTTGCTTGCATTTAAATTAAATTCTACATTTTTAAATCCTCTTCTCAAAGAGGCAAAACTTTAGTTGTGGTTTCGCTGAACCCAAATCAGCTTAAGGGTCATTCTCTTGCCTGATCAGCAAGAAGAAGTGTTATGATATCCTTGTCTATTGGTAGTTAAAGATACATCATAAACCAATAGCGATAGGGAGAAGGTAACTGGACCTAGTTAAACCAGTCGGAGCCACCACACCAAACAGAAAAGTAGCTGCTTTAAGGTCTGGATTGGGTGGTTATCCCCCATTGTTGTTGCAACGATTTTCGAGGCATCAAAACTTTTGGCGCTAGAAGGAGGGCCTGATACTTTTTGTCTATTAGAGTTTTTTCAATTTTATCATTTTATTTAATTACGATGGCTCCTCTTAAATTTCCAATTTGGATTTGCATCCATTGACGTACATCTTCCAATACCCCACCCGAAGTGGTAAGACTCTTGTCTCAGGTAAAATTCAATGGTAAGATAAATTCTTCTACTTTTAATCATGCCTTTCAATTTATTCAAAATGTTTCAAATTATGATTTTCAAGGAATTGATGAAGGCATTTTATGAATAATTTTTACTCTCACATTTGCGGCAAAAGCCAGAAACTGGTGTAGAACTCTTCCAGTTGCTTCAAGTCACAGCTGGGATCAATTTGTTACAATTTTCATTTCTAAATTTGACGGCTACGATTATGAACATGTATGTTATGATATTATTTGTGAATATTTGAAAATGAGTCCGTTAAAGATTTTAATATTCGATTTCATTTGAATTGTTTAAGATTTCAAGTTTAAGATAAACCTACGTAAGAAGAATCACTAGACTGGTTTGAAGATATTTTCTCTCTTCCTCCTATTCCCAATTCATATGAAATTAGTTCAAGCTTTGTTCCATCCCCTTCTAATATAAATGAGAATTCCAATATGGATGTGCAAATAAATTCTGATGAAGTGGTTTCACAAAGCTTGGAAAACATTTCTATTCAAATGCAAGAAGACAATAACAACAATTTTGAAGAAAGAGCCGCCTTGAAATCTGAAAGCTACTCTACAGTGAATTCAGAAAATCAGATTGCAAATCATCAAGTACAAGCAGCAATCAAAGTAAATAATAACATGCAAACTGCTGTACAAATTTCTGAATTTTTCCATGATGAGCAAATGCCGAAATCAGAGCAGCAAAGCAACCTTCTTCAAGAAAGCATGAGCACACAAAGGAATGATTTAGAATCTAAAATTTACAATCAGTATAATGTACGAGAGTTCTCAAACCGAGACATTTTTAATTGCATTATTTCAGATTCACATTTTTCCCTTTATCCTGATATTTTTAATAATGGTAATTTTTCCCCTCTTGGTATTAATGATATTTCAAAAAATACAAAGGCTGATCTAAATGAATTACCAATAAGTTTTTATCAAGATAGAGAAATAATAATTGATCATTCTTGTGCCATTAATGAACATTAAATCCTTGTTCCTCCTTGTTTTGGTATATTGGATGAGATTGAAGAGAATTCTAAAGAATCTTGTAAAGTCATTTATGATAATTATTCTGACATCAAGGATGTTGATTTCTATTCTTCTCAAGAAAATCCTCATGATAAAATTCAAATAAGATCTGAGAATGAGGAATGCTTCAATTTAGAAATTATTCTAATCAATACTCATTTTAGAGCAGCAAATTATCTTCATGATTTCATTATTCGAGAAAACTTTCCAATTTATGATTCATATCATGATAAAACTCTCATTCCTACTCATAATCATAATTCATTTTCTAGTTCACAAATTGGAATTCAAAATTACTCAAATTCCATAATTCTGGTCAATCCTTGTGAAAAAGAAATCATTTCAAAACGATCCCAATTGTGTTGTAACATTAGTTGTAACAGTAGTGATTTCATTTTATTTTTGTGTCTTCACTACTTTTGTTTAAAATCAGATTTTATTTCTAATCTTATTTTTCAGACTTTTGACACATTATGATGCAATATTAAGCACTTTATTGTCAAACGTTCAATTGATGCATTGCCCTATTGGAAAATTGAATTTTTATATTATAGTTAAGAGCATCAAACATTATTTCAATTTCAATTTAAATTTCAATGAATGCTAATATTTTATCAAAAGCTTCTATCTTCTCAAAGGCGATATCAACAAGAGAATGTATTTTTAAAAATCTACCAACAATCCAATTCAATCAATAATTTTCCATTTTATTTGAAAGATTTCCATCCATTTTTTAATTCATTTGAAAAATATTTGGAAAGTTTTCTTTCATGGAAGATTGTCAATGATTTAACATTTGTACATAATACTAACAATTTTTTCTAGGCCTTTGAATTTAAAAGCTCATCTTCATAATCTGGCTTATCATCTCCTCTTTTGAACATTTCCCGGGCATTAATGGAGATCCATCCAGATTTCTATGATTCAATTGGTATTGAATTGGAAATTCAATTTCAAGAGAACAAGATTTTAATTATGTTGCTAACAATAACTGTACATTCTGATTTCATATTTAATTTTCTTAGTTTAATTACATTTGTATTTTTATTACTAACATTTGAACTGTAGATACATGCAGCAATTAAAATGAGAAAATGGCTACACTGGAAATATGACTATACCTAGTCATTTTCATGTATATAGTTAGAATAGGAGTAGAATTAATTTAGTTAGTTTGTTTTACAGAGTTAATTTATTTTCTACAGTTCTGTAGATAAAAATAAAACAAAGCAATCAACCCTTCTCATACATGTTCCGTGAAAACATTTTCTTCCTATCAAAACGTCTTAATTCTTGTTTTCTTTTTTAAATTTCTTACAACAATACCTCTACTCTGCTTATTTTGAATAATGTCTTAATTAAATTCAATTTAGGTTGCACTTGGCATCGATCGCCTCAAAGAAACTTTTCTTCATTTCGAGATTTCCTTCTAAGAAATTCTTTTGAAATTTATATGGTAAGGATTTGAGGATATAAAAGCTTCATGATCCCATTATCCCATGAAATGTATGACTGTCTATGATAAGCTTAATTCTAATTCAATCATTATTAGTCAGTCTAACCTTTCGCGGTAATCATATGAAGTTCATATTATCTTCCTCGAAATTTGCTAAGGATGTCCATTCTGCTGTGTGCACACATTCAAATCTGTTTTGATATTTTTCCACAATTAGTGGCTTTATCCCATTTTGATCTTTAGTTTATTATTTGATGTTGTAATATGCATCATATTCATTTACTAAAGGCATTATTGAAAAGTCACTATAACAATACAGATTCTTCTCAAGTTATTCGGAATAAGCAGAGGTAATAAATTGTTGTTTCAATTCAAAAGGGAAGACTATTTTCATATTTATTTTTGGTAAATTTTATATTTCCTAAACATAAATAAACAGATTTTATGTAGGCTGATTGCATATTCCGGTTTGAAATAAATGATAAGATGATTTTGAACGAAGTCAAAATTTTGATAAATCGAAGGAAGAATTTGAAGATTTATGAGGTAAAATCTATAGACAAATTCCTTCCAAGTATGCATTTACAAGTTCATTTTCATCTATTATTAGTTTCTCTTTCCTTCGTTTATTTTTTATTTTTGTTCTGTTTTATTTACAGGTTTTCATTTGTTGAAGTAAGCAGCAAACCCATTTCAATTTGCAACAAGTTCAAGGAAATTTTGTTTGTGATTCATTAAGTTTTGAGCATTTTTTAACTTTGCTTTCATTCATCATTTCAATTTGGTTTTCATATTGCTGATACTACGGTGAATGCATATTCGCAATACTACCATCCCACTCATCTTCATCAATAATTTCCTTCCGATATCACATCATCCATTTCACAACCATTTGTAGCGAAATATTTCATCGGAAGTAGCTTTTAGCATTTTTGATAACAAATTGTTTATAAAATATCTCCAATGTATTACCTCGCTCATGTTTCATATTGAATTTCACATATTGGAGGTTTGCAGTTGAATATACTTTCATTATCATGAATCATTGATCTCCGATAAATGACTTTACCAATATTGCGATGACCACATAATTCCGGATCCAATATGAAATTCAAATCTAGTTCACAAGAGATATCGCGTCTGTTCAATCACGATAGTGATGGGAGCATAATTGAAAGGGCCAATGTCTCGGATCCGATATGTTATCAAATTTTCATCATAAAGTTATCGGGTCCACTCTTCATTGCATATTGGCGTATTGAGAATGGTTACATCATGCGCTTAAGATTTTCGATTGCGATCGCCGATTAGCCACGTCATTCATCACATATCGCAATCACAGGAATCATATTGTGTTACATCGGTGCTTAAGATTGCCGATCGCCGATTAGTTATGTCATCCATCACATCGCTTCCTTGCATTTTTATTTATGGCCATATCATTATTCTGAATCTGCGATGCGAGATGTGCAAAGTACAAATCGAAAGATACGGTGTGCGATGTGAAATTTGCGACATAACTGTCCCCAATCCCTATTATAACATTTCTTTAATAATGCGATCACTTCATTTCATTGGACATGTTCTCATCGCATGTTCTTAATCGGAAATTTGCCATTGCAATCTCCGATGCTATAGCTTCCAATGCATGCCTTTAAGCAATTAACATTTAATTGATATATGGCATAGAAATAAAGGTGATGTCTTGTAAATTAAACTTGAAGCATGGTGAAGAAACAAGTTATGTGAATCATCTGATACGGCAATATGTTATTTTAAAAGCGAGCTTCGATGGTAAGAAAGTAGTTAATGACCAATTTGCAATATATTTAAATCATTTTGATTTCTCATATATTTTAGTTTTAAATATATAATTTGATAATTAAAAATGGAATTCAAGACCTTTCTATCTTCATATTTAAATTTTATCATCTTGGATTTGGTCTTGATTCTGAACAATTTATAAAATCATGGAATTTATATGAAACTTATAATTTTGAGAAACAGTCATTACTACAAATTCTCATTCTCATTTCTGATGCATTTGTTTTAATTTCAACTCCCTTGAACACTAAGCATTCCATCTTTACATTTTACTGCTTGCTTTAGTGTAAATAAAATAAAGAATGATTTTGTGTTATAGGATTTTGGTTAGTTTGACTTCTTCATGTTTTTAATGTTAATTAAAATAAGGAGTAAGATAGTCTGGAGAAATTGATACCTTTCAGGTAAGATCAAAAAGAATTATCCAATGATAAGATTCATTCACCCACTTTCATTAATTATCATTTCGTTAATTTAGTTTCATTTTTTGTTTTTAAATTATGCTGATATAAAAATCTGTTTTGTAGCTCTTCATAAAAGCTTTCAATCCTTCGCCAAATCATATTTTCAAAGTCTATACTCTTCTCTTGGCTTTATTTCAAGAAGCAGCGATAATCTTCATTGAAACAACTAGACTAGGAAGTTTATGAACCTTTAGTCTATTTCTTTAAGCATTCCTTTTATTAGAACATGATTAAGATGATGCTTTGAAACAAGAAGATTGATCATATCAGACAAAAAAATTTCATGGTGGCTAAATTTTATCATCACTACTATCCAAGAAGCTTAAAACAATTACATCCCTGCAAGGTATGTTTTTTCTAAAATCTGGACATAACAAGGAATGATTACACGATTATTTTCCTTTTCTTCATATTGTTGAGACATTGGTATAAACATTCTTGTTTGAGTTTATCTTTTGAAACTTGGATTTTCCTTTCCACTTTTAAAATTTCTTCATTTTTGTTTTGTTTGCTGATTTCTCTTTTCACTTTAGCATAAGAATTCTTTTCTTTTGGTTTTCAGTTTTGATTTTGGTGATTGTACCATGATTTATATAGAAGGCCTACTTATTACCTAACAATGGTCAGCATACATGGAGAAAAAATGTTAACATTCATCTATTATCTTTTTCTCAAATCTCTTGGTAAAGTTTGATTTTCTTATTATAAAGGTAGACATACTTAAGGAAGAGATTACCAATCAAGAGAAGTTGGCAAAGTATCATAAAATCTGGAGAAATTTATTTTTCATCAAAATTGTAATCATTTTGAGATTTCAATATTTTATTAAGATCTTTCAAAGTTTTATTATCAAACAAGAAAAGTTATTTTTAACCAAGTAAAGACACTTTACAGAAAAGCGCCTTTAACTCTGAAATTGTCATTCTTAACTCTTAAGGAGTCAATGTTTCTCCCTATCCCAAAAAGTCTTATCTTTCTAGAGTGTGATCCAGAAGTATATTTAAACTTAAAAGATAAGAGGTCTCATCATGAACCTTCTTACCATGATCATAGGGGAAAAATAGGCTGACATTACCAACACTACTAAACAAACCAGGGTAATGGCTTATGATTGCAAACAATTATAAGACAAGGAGTTTCATCACGAGCCAGCTTGTTCAGTCTAATTATAACCAGTGAATGGCATTATCAACTGTCTGGCTACCAAACCAGTACAATGGCTTTTAGGAACAAAAAAAATAAAAAATCATAATAATAATAATAAAACATATATAAATGGATTTATCTCTAGATCAACACTTCTTAAACAGATGGGATTTTGAATCATTTATGATTAAAAGGTAACCTTGTCGAGACTATAAATGTTTGCTAGCAACAGTGGCTCTACCTGTGACAAATGAGTATATTTCAAAAGCTAAGCTGTAAAGTGACCCCTGTTTTATCTCTACAACTAATTAAGGACTGATATAGAGTTTTGAAATATTTTAATTTATGAGGAATTTTAAGAAAAATTACAGTTAGATGATTCTTGTTTTTATTCAGACTAATGAACCTAGTCAAACATTCCAAAAAAATAATATTTTCTTCTTTGATTATTTTTACTTTAATTTTAGGAAAATCTCATTTATATCAAACATAAATAATTGGTTCTTCTCCAGTGCGTTGCCATTGTTATGGTAAAAACACAACGACCCCATTAGTGATGTGTTCATTTCAAATAATGGGGACTCTTTCTATAAAAATTTTGGCTAAACACCTTTTTGGATTTTTATTTAGTTGATTTCCCTACGCTTTTGTTAATTTTTCATTTTCTTTGGATTCTTGTTTTGATTGCTTTCTTAAAATCGATTTTTTATAATTTTCCCATTGACGATTGTTTTGCCTCATTTGGTCAACTGGTTTGAAAATGGTACTCCTTTGAACTCTCATCATTTATCTAGTCTGGGTTAAAAATGCATAAAATGCATAAAATGTACAATATTGCATTTTGTAAATAAATTAGTTCAATAATGCATTCATTTTAAATATTAACCCGTAGTGAGTTTTTACTAACATTTTTCCATTTTTAGTTATGCAGCCAAATCATGAAACATCGGGATTTTAGTAATTTATTCTAATTTTCAAAATAGATCACTAATCTCGAAAACCCAAACATCCAAGTGGCTGTAGTTTATTTTTATTCTTTTTATTTATTTTTCAAGTGGCTGTAGTTTAGATAATTTCACAACTTAACTAAATTTCATTAAAATAAAACCAAAATAAAAAATGATATTAAATCTTAATTTAATTAAATTAAATTAATATATAATTATTTTAATTAAATTAAAATTTAATATATAAAATAAAACTTAATCACATCGGGGATTTGAATCGGATTGGGGATTTATATCGGCACATATCATTCCATACCCTCGATACCTCCATTCTCCCGATTGCCGATTTCTCGATTATAAAAAGTCAAAAGACAATAAGCAAAAATATCATAAAATAAAATTTATTAAGGGTAGATCGCATCGGGGCTTTTCAATGGATGCATCTTTTAAAGACCCCGAGGACCTCTCTTCCTCCAATCCCCGATAAGCATAACTCAACAGGCATTTACTAAAGTTTCATAATCCATTCGTTTGGGTTTTAAAACTCACTCATACGTGAGTGGAGCAAATGAAGTAAGGTAGGTTAGTTTTTTATTAATTTGAAATAGTTTACATATTTAATAATAAATTTTAGATTAATTACAATTAATTATTATATAGAATTTAATTAATTTAATTAAATTAAAATTTAATTATCGTTTAGATTAATATTAATTAGTTATTGATTAGATTAAATTTGTTTATAAATAGTTAATTAGATATCAGTTAGTTAGATTAATAATTAGTTATTAATAATTAGTTTAGTTCATAATTAACAATTAAATTAGGAATAATTATTAGATAATTAGAATTCTAATTTAGGATTTAATTTTTAATTAGAACTGATTTTTTCAGCCCAGCAACAGAAATTCGAGAATTGTGACAAAATTGACTCACCAACTTTGGAGCCCCATAGATTGAGTTTTACTTGGCCAAATGAAGCCCAAGACAACTCATTGGAAAGATAAAATCAAGGAGTACATTTCTGAGGAATTTTCACTAACAAATTTTGTCATTTATTGGGTTGAAAATCAGGCAGAATATCAAGCTCTAAATTTTGAAAACAAAATCAATTTTTTGAGTTTTATTTTCATTTGCCCAAGCCTCTTCTAATTACATATTCGCTCGTCAATGATATTCTTTGCCAATTAAAACTATCCCAAGAATCAATAGAAAGCTTACATTTTATTTTCAATTATTTATTTAATTGTATTTGATTGGATTTGATTTAATTGCCAGAAACGATATTTTAATTTTATTGATTGCATCTTAATTTATTTTGATTTCTTTTTGCAGGAAAATAGTGGATGAAATATGGAGAAAATGATCTCAATCATTGAGAATGCTCCAGCAATTGAAGATTAGAATTTTTGAGCGAATAAAATTGGATTTGAGAGATTTTCCTTCAACAAACTTTCCTCTCAAGAATTCTTTTGCAAATAGTATAAATGATAGATTGTAGAATGTAATAAGGGGATGCTCTCCTCTGCAATTTTAGACTTCTAAAAACACTACTGTAATAGGAATTTACAGTTGTAGAAGAGAGGAGAGAAAATCTCAGATCTGGGGATTATTGAGGATTTTCCATTTGTATCTTGAATTATGCATGAAGGGCAAAGTTTGCACTATTGTGACTTTAGCTTTGAAAGTAGAAGTTCAAGCAATATAAAGACTTGTTGGAGACCAAGGACAGAGAAATGGATGCAATAAATTGGTATTTCTAATACTATTGTTTCAAATATCAGTTTCATTTTTATAGTAACAGGAATGTCTCATTTTGTTCATGTTTGTGCACTATTGTTAATATGGGTAATTTGTCTCAATATTGTTATTAGGTATCTCTATTTTTATGAATTAAAATATGATTTCTAAGTAACTATTTACTCAGAAATTTGTCTTATAAAAATGATTTATTGAATGGTAAAGTGTTGTGAACTATTTCCACATATTATCGTTTAATTATTGGATTTACTGATTTTATAATCAATATCATTTATGTGAACTACTTCCTGAGTGTTGTTGGTTTATTATTTCAGTTGATAGGTCTCACTAGGATGTGTTTTGGTATCCATAATGTCAATTAATTGAACTACTTCATTAATTTTATATTCATTATAAACAAGACATATTTAAATCATAATACTTTAATCTTTAATTATCTTGCTCTTAGTTGAGTTAGATCTATATCTGCCTAATTAAGATAGGATTAATATTAGTTTCTTTTTGCTTTCATTATAGAATAAGCTTGCATTTAGATTAAATTCTACATTTTTAAGTCCTCTTCTCAAAGAGGCAAAATTTTAGTTGTGGTTTGGCTGAACCCAAATCAGTTTAAGGGTCATTCTCTTGCTTCATCAACAAGAAGAAGCGATCTGATATCCCTGTCTATTGGTAGTTAAATATACATCATAAACCAATAGCGATAGGGAGAAGGTAACTGAACCTAGTTAAACCAGTCAGAGCCACCACACCAAATGGAAAAGGAGCTGCTTTAAGGTTCGGACCAGGTGGTTATTCCCCATTGTTGTTGCAGCGATTTTCGAGGCATAACAATTCATCAAGGTTATCATCTTGTCTTCAAGAGTCATCCATCATGTTTTCTATCTTCATAATTTATCATCCTTGGTCACTATGATGTCCTTGCCTTCTTCAACAATATATTTACATCAATGATAACCTAGATTAACAGCAAAAATAATATATATTTCACCTTCTAAACGGTTTCATCCACTTGCAATTTTTGAAAACAAATTCTCTAAAGAAATGAACTTCCAGACTTTTTTCCTTGAATCAATTTTCCCTACTAATGTTATTAATAATTTTTACTATCAAAAAATTGCACAATGGGAATTGTTGCACATGTTTGGTGACTTTCAACAAATATTACAAACATATTTTTTAAGTTAATCAGCATATTGATCATTTAGGTCTCTAACTTAGCCTGAATTTCTATTTTCAAAGGAGAATTGAAAGAATAGAAACTAGTTGCTAAAGATGTCAAAAATCAAAGAAATCTTCAAAATTTATTAAAATCACTAATTGCATATCAATTTTTTAAGGAGAATTGAGACATACCCTTACTATTTTAAAATCTTATGAAAATATATATTTGCAATGATACAATAGATTGACCCACCAACTTTTTTTGTAACACACACTAGTTCTTAGCATATTTGGGATCCATTAATAAATCCACTAAAAATACAAAGCGCTCACCCTATAAAAAATCATAAAAAAAAAAAAAAATTGATGATGAATGCATTGACGCATTGATTGAATGTCAACTAGTCATCTGTATTCAATATTATAGGCATAGAATCTCTTCATTGCTCCTTGATAGGAAAAGACAATGAATTATTTGGTCAAGTGCAAGACTATTTCTTTACCACAAAATTCCAAATTACAGGAACAAAGCATGACCATGGTTTTCCTTGGATTAAAGATATATGAATATATCAACATTCCCTTGATGTCCATGCCATTACTTTAATTAATCATTATTTGATTTCTAAATCAATAATCCTGTCAAATCAATTGATTCAATTTCAAACTTATCACCACAAAAAAACTTTCAAAAAGCATAAAAAATATACTCGTGTATTTGGTTTCCCTATTCCTCCAATTGATCCAATGATATCTTGTAATGAAAATAATGATATCCATTCGATCCAAAGTAAACTTTCGTTTATTCTGCAAAAAAGAACCTATTCAAAAAACATAACATTTGACATATTTTTAGTCGAAATTGGAATTACAAAACAAGAATACATCTTGCCCCTACGATTTTTTATTATTCGCCCAACTGTACTACTCAAAAGGAATCCTTATGATGTGTGGATAAATTCATTTGAAAAACAATTTACTTCATTATGGCAAGCAAACATAAATTCTTAATTTATTTTAGATGCCTATGCTGCAACAACATATTGCAACTTTTATATGACAAAAATGGACTGCTCCATGACAACTGCCTTTAACAAATTTGTGAAAATAACACATCTTATGGAGACAAAAGAATTGAAACTATATGTAAACTTGCAAACACATTTCTAAATATCCAACAAATGTCAAGTCAAAAAGTAGTCCACATTGCTTTTTCATTTCCTTTGTATTCATCCTCTGGAAAAACAAATTTCATTAACATTGATCCAGCTGAGAAACGAAGATATGTTCTAAAAAGACAAGTCTTGTTACAAGAAGAACCTAATAACCTTGAAGATATTGTTTGCATGACAACCATTGATAGATATCTTTCACAACCCACTTCCCTTGAGCAAGTTTTCTTGGGAGAATATGTTTCCTCCTATTGAATCATAAAAACAAAAAAAAAAAACGTCCATTTGTCATAAGGTTTATTTGATGCAACGAACACATGGACTGATAAAACCATTATAGAGAAAAAATGATGCTCCATATCCCATATAGAGGGTATAAATACACATTAAATAAAAATGACAAGACATGGGCTAAAGCATACTTTTTATATAAACACATTGCCGATGTCACTGAAGTACAATTTTCTTGTTTAAACACATGATGTGGTGATAATGAAACTACTACTACAATTACATCCCAAAATGATGAAATATTTATGCTTCACTTCCCATTTTAAGATGACAATAGCGCTTGTTATAATGAAAAATATGACATTCAACACGAACTGCAGGAGAAAATCAAATTTAGAAACATTTGAACTAAATATATAAAAAATAATGAATTCTTTAAGAATCCCTTTGTTTTGGACACATCGGCATATCATGAAATTATGAGAGAATTAAATCAATAGCAATAATCAATAATCAAACAAATAGTTCTATCGAAAAAAATAATCTAGGTAAGCACTTCTATTTTTTCATCACCGGAGGTGCATGTATAGGAAATATATTCATTGCAAAATCACTTTACATGCACTAGTGTGTCTTTATAAAAAATACTTACAAAGTGGCCCCTTGAAAAAAGGGTCTAATACTTACATTTAATGGCAAAGCTACATATATTTCACATGGTATCACAGTCCATCCAGCTTTGAATTTTCCACTTTCACCATGTCACATCGGTGACATTAACTTCTAACACACTTGATATATTGAACAAATAATATGAAAAAATAACCTTTTTTTTTTATAGATGAAGCTTCATTAATTAGATATTGATTACCATATAACATTGAAAAGTGACTTCACAAAATATTGACATAATATTCTTGGTGACCTATGTCAAGCATAACCTATATGTGATTGTTGGGTACTTGAGAAACAATGTCGTAAAGGAACTATTGTTCCTTATAGCTTCTAGAAAGACAACGTGAAAACTTATGAACTAAAATAAGTAATGCAACAAGACAACAAAGAGTTTGTATCAATATTAAGAAGAATTATGAAATGTTCACATATTGATGCTGATCTTGTAATCTTGAACAAACATTGTTATAAATGTGCACAAAATGGTCCAACCTATTTATACCTCTTCTACTTAAACAAGAATGTACATGAACATAATGAAATAATGTTGTCACTCATCAACACAAAAGAAATAATATTAAACACATATGATAGAACAATTGAATCAACGAATACAAATCACAATGAAGATATCAAAACGCAGTTGTCATCTACCATTATGGTCAAAGAAAGTATGCTTATTGAACTAATTGGCAGAAATTACGATATTCATGATGGCTTTGTCACTAGCACTAAAGGAATTTTTAGAGTGTCCACGACATTTGAAAATGGAAAAAATTTGGATTTAATTTGCATATCCAACAATTGGCACTATTCAATAGGAGAAAAAAATAAAAAATTGACACGTGTTCAAAGATGGAATAATGTATGCCTAGACACCTATTACTGGCATTTCTAGGAGTAATGAATCAATCAACAAAATTAATGTTAAAAGACAACAATTCCTTGCTCAACTAGAATCGACACAAACTATACATCGATTGCAAGGGTTGACAAAGGACAAATTTGCTTCTGGCCCAAAATGAGATGGGAAACATTGACCCGTCTATACTGCACTTTCTCATGTCAAAGATATTAAATCCTTATATTTGATAGATAAATTAGAACATAGAAACCTTTCCCTCAATGAAAAATTTGTTGATGAGCTACATATACTTTGAGAAAATTCCTCTTATAAGATTGAATACAACATATATCAAAGTAAAATAAATAACAACTTGACAATATCTTTATTGAACACACATATTTTCTCCTTGCATTCTGAGGGTATCATTGCTGAATATAATCTAATCAGTCCTAAAATTATTTGTTTCCAGCAAACAAAATCAAAATCACCTCCATCAAATCCATTTTTTCAAAAATATCACTACATACATCTATTCCACTTATATGGAATTCTCAAATACTACACAAAAAATATTGTAGTTGACAATCATTTCATTTATACAGGAAGCGAAATTGAATTGACAATTTCAACATTCCTTGCTGAAAAAAAAACCATTACACTTGCAAATGTATACATGCACCAAATACAAGCATTAAAGAAATAATTAATTTCATCGAGTTCATTTTAGAGAACACATGCAACAAGTAACCAATTGTGTTTCTTGGTGATTTCAATTTGGACATGTTGCAAAATAGCCATGAACAAAGAAAACTAATTTTATTTATGCGATGTAATGGCTTCAATTTCCATACAAAAAGAAAACAACTAATTAAGTCTCAATGGTAGACCACTTTTGGACAAACCCCTAAGTTATTATTATTTATTTCCATGTCTTTATTGCTTATTAGAAAAATTAGCATGCAATTTGTTTTACCATACCTTTGTTGTTGGCATTAGTCACTTTCCCAATGTTCATGTCCTACAATTTCAATGTTTACTTGTCACATTTGCAAATGTAGATCTTAGACATATGATTTGATTTGCAAGAATTTAGAACAAAGGTTTTTCACACAAAAACAAACAAGAAAACAACAAAAAATGCAAATATCAAATTCATGTAAGCCTTTGAACCATCAACATAAATATGTTCAATTTGTCTTCCATAACTGTAACTTTTGATGTCATAGATACCATGGAATATATGCATTTTGGCTTTCACTCTCTGACATTTTATTTTATATACTCAATACCATTATTTGTTTTAGTTTCTATTTCATGTTTCATTGTTTCTAGTCCAACTACCTTTGAAAAAAAAAATAAACATGTTTTTGTAGCCATATTGATTCTTAATAACACATTCCAAAAATGAACCTTATGTGTAATTGTCAATGAAATCTATAAAAATTATTGTAACTTATGCACATTTACTACATGGCAACAACCAATGGCTAATAGTAGTATAAAAATAGAATACATAAACAAAAAAAAAATTGGCTAGTGTCCATACAGAGCCATGCTCATTTTACTTTTTGTTAATTCCCTTTGTTCAATTGGACATTTTCTCTAGATATCCATCTATTTTCCTTGCATTATATTTTCACACACACACACACACACACACATACACTAGAAATAACTATATAATGTATCATTGTAGAGCATACATTGTTTCAAAGGTTCTTTGTACACTTGCTTTAGATTTAACCACTTGTATTTCCATTTTTTGGAAGCAATTGTTTGAGTGATTTGCAACAACATCATGGAAATAACTAGCTCCAGTAAACAAGCATTCAAAAATGAAATAATGGAAGATGAGAATCCAAAGAGGTTAGATGTGTGTTGCACTAGATATTTGTATAGAGAAATGACATATTTTTATTAAATGAATGGAAATGTTTTTTAAGGAAATATGTTGGTTATTTATGTGCTAGCACAAACTAAAAACCAAAACTCACCTGCAAATGCATGAGTTATCCATTCTGATTTGGTCGATAGCCATGGTCAACTAACTATAAAAGTGAAGTGAACATGAGCAACAATATTATAGTGTTTCCAAAGCATGTTCACTCTTGGAAACAATGCTCTAATTAAAAATTTGACAATAAGACACAAAGGAATTTATGAATGAGGACATGAAAAATGTTGTATAGTGTTACAGGAAAAAACGATAGCTGAATCAATTGCAAAATTTTGCAAAAAAACGTATACTACCTATAGATACAACAATATACAGTCTTCATGTTTCAAGTGATACATATGTAGTTGCCTCAATAGGAACAATAGCAATAGGTTGTCAGCAAAATAACAAGAAAGTTAAACTCAATATAAAATATGGTGAAGCTTCAGATGACAATGAAATTTTAAGTTTGTTGCTACAACAATCATACTTTCGCTTTCACCAAAAGATAATAGTTTCTTTCAAGTCGCATTCTCGTATATTTGTGTTCCATTGTTATCAAACTAGAAATTATCTCATAATTTCTTGTGCAAATTTCTTAACAAAAAATATGCTATATGTTTCACTGCATATGTTGTTGAATGATAGTCATAGATGTTGATAATTCAATTGGGAAATGCATATGTTAATTCCCTTAACTTGATATCTTCTTGTGATTTATTTTTACTTATTAGATTCGATCTTTCTTATTCCAATGTGTAATGCATCAAACAACTACCAAAACCCCTCCTCTTTAGGATAAAACCCGTAAAATTTCTCCTTATCTTTAAGAGATTTCAAATTTACAAATACCGTGACCTAGACTAAGAAAAATACCATCCAAGACCAAGTCTTCATTGGCCTCCTACTGAAATATCTTTGACCTCCGAGTAGATTCGAAATATTCCTCCCCAACAAATGTTACAAATGATGTTGCTTCTCTAGGAGACTTTAATCTCCCTCTAACTACTTTTCCCTTGGCCCTCTTTGCCTTGATTTGGGTCCTAGCGCTAGTAGGAACCCCTAAGATACCTTCTCTTTCATTCTTGCTATTCTTTCTTCCAAAATCGAACCTTAGACTTTCCGAGTGAAGAAACCCTAACTTTGCACTTCGAGAAGAACATAGAGGGACCCAAACACTTCGAATTTCCTTGTCCTTCTCTTCTTCGCACTTCCTTATTTGGCCTTTGATTTCTTCCTTTTTTTCATGAGAGATGAGTGAGTGAATAATCCAAATGGAGGACAATTTCCTCTTATATATAGGCTTCCTTCAAGGGTGGATGTGCTCTTCACGTAGACCGACTTGACAACTTATGTAGGCCAACTTGATCTTGGAGATATTTTGAGATTTTCAAGACAAAGTAATTTTTCTTTTACAATTTACACTGTGCCCATAGGGTCTTCAATATATGACAATGATGTTGATATCTAAGACAAACCCCAGAAGCACTCAATTGGTGCTTGACCTATAAAATAAAGGAACTTGAGCATGAAACCCATGCTCCAATAATAATAATAGATTATTTTTCATCTTATATATACAAGAATACATTTCATACTAATGAATATTGAACCTAGTTACAGATTTTTCAAAAATCCCTCTTAACTAAGGGGGTATTTATAGGAGGTACATGGTCATTCTTAATTTAGAAATATCTCATAAGAAGAGTCAGAATGGTAACCATGTGTCTAGCATCATAATAACCAACATTGATGTATAGCAAGACCTTGACTAACATCTCCATTTCTCCACAAGATCAAAGAACAATGTTGGTGAGATCAATGATGTGTAGACACCATTATAATTGTCTCTTCCAGGTAGATACCCCACCTAGGCATTCACAGAGTATGACCTCCCATTGGACTATTCTTATCTTGGGTAGCTAATCCTAAAAGAATGTTGGTCCATGAATACTCTTGTCTTGAATTCCCCACCACATTCTCAAGAGTATCGAATTCCAAATGGTTACCCAATCCTCCATTCTTTCTTCCCAAGTGAAGACAAGAATGTTGTGTCTATCTCTCCCTCTAAAATTAGGAGGACAAATTCACCAAACCAAGCTTGTCCCTTATGTATACAAGCTTCATGTTTGGAAGTGATTTTTTTCAATATGTCGAATACCTATTCATCAATAGAGATATATGGTAGTTGCACCACACCATTTTGTAGTAGCTCTCACACATAGTGATACTTATTGTTAATATGCTTTATCTTCCCATGAAACACTAGGTCCTATTATGAAACCAGCTCATAAAAAGATAGAAAATATAGATCAATGCCTTAGAAAGAAGCCTCATTGAGGGGGCAACCTCCTTTACATTACACAAATGAACAATTATTGGATGCTACAAATGATAAGACCTCCTTTCTAGATATAGGACTCTAAGGGGTCATAATATAATCAAAGCGAACATAACCATAATAATGTAAAGGAACAATAATAACAATATCGGGACTACATTGGCACAATAATATAATAAGGGGGTTGTACTAATAACAATAAGGGGTCACACTAGTAGTATAGGAACCTAACATGCTCCTCCCCTTCAAAAAGTGTTGTTCTCAATGCTTGAGTAGTTCTTGATGCTTCTATATAAAATTCTTGTCCTCCCATGTGGAATCTTCAGCAGTTAATTTCTTCCACTTGAGAAAATACTCTGAAATTGATCGATTTCATAGCTTTTGGGTTCTTGTTTCTATGACTGCTCCAGGTTCCAATATGATTTTTCCTTCCTCGTCAAGTTCTGGCAATATTGTTTGAACTGGGATCTTCTACAACTTTTGAGTGAGTGGCCACACTTCTTCATCCTTCCTCCATTCATCCCTTGCTTCATTTATCCAATTTGGTTGGATAATAGGAATAGCATAAAACAATGCTTCCACATCCTCATCCTTTCTTGAGAGTGCATCTGCAACAACATTTTTCTTCCCTTTTTCGTAGATGATTTCAAAGTCATAACCCAACATATTTGTGACCCATTTTCTCTGTTATTCTAAAGATAATATTTTTTCTAATAAGTATTTAAGACTATCATGATCCATTTTTACCTTGAAGTGTCTTCCCATTAGGTAAGGTCACCATTTCTTAAGTTCATGTATTATTTCCAACATTTCCTTCTCATAAACAGCTTGCTTGAGATGTCGTTGTAAAAATAACCAATCACCTATATCAAAACTTCTTTCACTGCAATGTTGATATTCCTATTGTTTCATTCAATTCTGCACCAAAGTGGCATTATCCTTTAAAAGTTGCAGAACTTTTTGTTGATGCTCGATGTGATCTTTCACTACTTGATTCATTTTCTTCTTGATATGTCCTTCTATATTGAGAGTTTGAGGAGTGGTAATTTCTTCGAATGCATTACAAGATATGGCTAGATTAATTTCTTGATGCTCGATGTGATGTTTCACTTTTTGAACATTTTTCTTCTTCATGTGTCCTTCTATATTGAGAGTTTGAGGAATGGAAATTTCTTCCAATGTATTACAAGATATGGGCAGATTCATTTCTTGATGCTCAATGTGATATTTCACTTCTTGAACATTTTTCTTCTTCATATGTCCTTCTTTCCTGATAGTTTGAGGAGTGGTAATTCTGGCCAATGCATTACAAGATATGGTCAGATTCATTTCTTGATGCTCGATGTGATCTTTCACTTCTTGAACATTTTTCTTCTTGATATGTCCTTCTATATTGATATTTTGAGGAGCGATAATTACGGCCAATGCATTACAAGATATGGTCGGATTCATTTCTTCTTTCTCGATGTGATCTTTCACTTGTTGAGCCTTTTTCTTCTTGATATGTGCTTCTATCTTGAGAGTTTAAGGAGCGGTAATTCTTTCCAATGCTTTACAAGATATGAATAGATTCATTTCTTCTTTCTCTTGGGTGGTTTCCTAGTGCATATCCTTTTTTTTTTATGTTTCTTGATCCTTTTCTTCCTCCTCTTCATAATCTATGTAAAATAATTTCCTCTCAGCACACTTATGACGTTTAGTATATTTTCTATCACAATTGTAACAAAGCCCTTTTTCTCTTTTTTCTTCCACTTGTTGCGGTGTAAACCTTGTAGGTTGTGGAAAGCTAGGAGAAAAAACACTTCCATAATTATAGTCGTGAGTGGTGGGATTCCTTGTTTCCATAATTTCTCTTTCAATTTTTCTTGCCAACCTGAATTCCTTCTCCAATGAATAAGGTTCCCAAAGATGAACCTCATGTTGAATGTTATCCTTTAAAGTCCCTATGAAGATATCAAACATTTTCTTCTCTAGAATATCATTTACCCTTATATTTAATTTTTGGAAGTCCTCAATGTACTTTTCCATTGAACCCTTTTGTTTGAGGTTTATCAATTGGCTAAAGAAGGTGCTTCTCTTTGTATCCTCATAGTGTGGTATCATTTCCTCTATAAAAATCAACCACATGATAAGTGGTTTATGAGAACAAAGCCCTTTATACCATAAAAATTGATTCAATTCTAAATAATTAGATGTAATACGTACCTTTTGTAACATTGGTGCACCATGTAGATCAAAATATGTCTCCATCTGTAGTGTCCAATTTACCGGATCCTTGCCACCAAATTTCCTCATCTTGCTTTTTCTTGATTTTAGGAGCTCGATATTGAAATGACCGTAACTCTACAATTTTGGATCTTCCAGTTCCGAAATCGCGATCTACGGTAGCTCTCTGCATCCTATTTCCAATTCCACTAGTTTGATCGAAATTGGATTTTCCAAGAAAGCATTATGCACAGTCTCCCAAGATGCCCTGATTATATACCTTTTTTGAATATCAAACTTGTATGAAGTGCCACGTGTGAATTTTTTTTACCTTCAAATATGAAAAATATAGATAGAAAATTATAGTCTATCCTCTTTCTATCAATTCTTATGAAATTTCAATCCGATGCTCAGAGAGACCGTTATGACGATTTTCCCAAGGCCACCTGTTTAAGATGTAATTCGGGAGTATGCAAAATCCCTAACTTCATCAGATCATATAACCGAAAATATAGTGAGACAAGATCTGAAATTTGGACCTCAGGTTTAGACTGCTTGCCACTCAAATGGGATTTTCTTTTTTCTTCTGAAACTTTGTAGCGAACAAGTTATAGAAAAACTTCCACGGTGACCTGTTTTAGATGAAATTCTGGAGCTTGCAAAAACCCTAAATTCCTCAGATCATATCTCCAACAATAAAGTGAGAAAATATCTAAAATTTAGACCAGAGGTTCATAGAGATTTTGTCTCAAATTGGTTTTTTGTTTAGCTTCTAAAACGTCACAGAAAAAAGAGTTATAATGAAAATTCCACGATGACCTATTTGGAGCAGCAAAACCCTAGAATCCAAAGCTCTAAAACCAAATGTTATGAAACAAACTCACAAAGAGATAGGAAAGATAGATCAATGCCTTAGAAATAAGCCTCTTTGAGGGGGCAACCTGCTTTATATTACAAAAATGAACAATTCTTAGATGATACAAATGACAAGGCCTCCTTTCTATATATAGGACTCTATGGGGTCATAATATATTCAGAGTTGACATAACAATAATAATGTAAGGGCACAATAATAACAATATGGAGACTACATGGGCACAACAATATAATAAGGGGGTTGTACTAATAACAATAAGGTGTTACACTAGTAGTATAGGGACCTAACAGGTCCTTAGAGAAATGAATACAAGTGGTGTTATCACAACATATCACTGTATGTTTAATTAGTCCTTCAACTAAGTCAAAGAACAACTTTAACCAAATTCATTCTCAACTAGCTTCACACGCTGGAACAAATTCTTCTCTAGAAATAATCAAAGCAATGGTGTATTTTTTTATGCTCATCCATGAGATCATAGATGATCCAAAACTAAAACATCCTCTTGTAGTGCTTCTTCCATCTTGTTAATTGCCTCCCTAGTATGAATCTATATAACCAGTCAAATGAACATCATTCCTTCTATCATATTTCAGGTAGTAGTTGATGGTTCCCCACAAATATCTGAGGACATGTTTTATTGTTATCCAATGATCATGCTTCGGCTCCACTTGGAATTCACTGAGTACATTTACTGCAAAACTTATGTCCAGTCATGTATTCACTAAGTACATTAATGAGCCAATCAAATTTCTATATCTCGAGGGATCCAAAGGGCTTGATTCAGAACTCCTTAGTCCTTTCAAGTTTGTGATCATCGTAGTTTCCGTTTCTTTGCATTCCATCATGTTAAAATTCTTAAGAATCTCATCACATACTTTCCTTGACCTAAATAGACTTCATTAGGTTCCTTCCATACCTCTAGGTCTAGATAGTAATGCATCAGCCCAAGATCCTTCATGTCAAATTATGCTGCCAATTTTTTCTTACATCCTTCAGCTCGACCTTCTACACCTGACAAGATAATATCATCGACATACAAAAGAATAATTATAGGTTCATTGTTTACAACCATAATATAGAGGTTTGAGTTGGCAGAACCTTTTGTGAAGCCTAGTTTCTATAGATATGCATCCATTCTAGCATGCCATGCTCTTGGTGCTTTCTTAAGGCCATATAATTCTGTCTTTAGTGTCAAAAAATATGCCTTCTTATCTTTGATTTTGAATCCCAAGTGTTTTTCTACATAGACATCTTCATCTATAGTGCCATTCATAAACATAATCTTGACATCGATTTTCTAGATGTTCCATCCCATCGACGCTTCAAGAGAGACTAATCATAGAAATGTTGTATATCTTGTTGTTGAAGAAAACGTTTCTTCACAGTTGATGCCTTTAAGTTGATAGAACCCTATTGACACAAATATTTCTTTATACTTATTTATACTTCCATCAGTTGCATGCTTGATACTATAGATCCATTTTGAAGTAACTAGAAATTTTTCTTCAGGCCTAGCTATGATCTCTCAGATTCCATTCTTCATTATAGATTGATATTATTCATTCATGGCATGTTTCCATTCTCAATGTTCTATAGCCTCTTCAAAAGTGTATGGTTCTTCTTCTATTAATTTTGTCATGTATGTAACATACCCATAATATCTCTTGAGTTTTTTACTTTCTCTAAATGATCCTTGACCCACCCCATGACCTTATGCATCAAGTGGTGTAAATTTCAACCAACTAGGTATTTTCCTTGTTTCTTGAATGATCACAAGTTGAACAAGTTCACTAGGTCCTTATTCATCATGGTGAGATCCTTCTTCCTTTTCAATGTATTCCTCAAAACATACAAATCTCCTTGCGGACAAAATCTATAGAAATATCTTTTGATTTCATGAATGCTATGCTCTCACGAAATACATCATGACTAACTTCAATGTGATGTCCATATTTCATATATATTCTATAGGATTTCGATCAATTACTATACCTAACAAATATACCTTTTACACCAGAATGATCCAATTTATTTCTTTAGTCCTTTTGTATATGAATATACACAATACATACAAATATTCATAGATGAGTTACAAATGGCTTTTTCCTAGTGAATATTTCTTCCAGAGCCTTTTTGTCTATCGATCTATGAGGACATCGATTTTGTATGTAGACTGGTGTCTTTGTTGCCTCACCCCAAAGACCTTAGGTAGAACTTGATCGTGTATCATTTCTTTTACACTTTCTTCGATGGACTCGTTCTTTCTTTCTACAACTCCATTTTGTTCAGGATTGTATGGAACTATCAATTTCCTCTTAATCTCATGTTCCTTATATAATTCTATGATCTCCTTGGATGTACATTCTCCTCCTTTATCATATCTTAGTATCTTGATCCTTATTTCTCGAATGTTCTCCACTTTGGCTTTGAATTCTTAAAATTTAGTAAGCACTTCATCCTTGATTTTAATTAAGTAAACCTAGGTCTTTCTTGAGTGATCATATGTGAATTTGATATAACAAGATGTCCTCCAAGTGATTTTGGAGTCATAGGGCCACATACATCAAAGTGAATGAGATCCAAGATTTCTTTCGACTGTGAAGCACTGCTTCCAAATATTCTTTGGTATTTTTTCCTAATGCACATCCTTTACAAACACCTTCATGATCCTCCATTAGATCTCGTATTCGAGCTGCTATGGAATTTAGTGTTGGAAGAATTTTGAACTGTATGACCAAACCTTCTATGCCAAAGTTTATATGGACTAATCTCATTGTGAACAAGGGCATGATTTATGAGAGATATTAATATGTAGAGCCTTCCTTCTCAGATACTAATCACTTTAGCTTGTTCTATGCTTGAGTAATTTCCCCATACAACTAATTTTCCATCAATGAAGGCTTATGTATCTCATTTATCTTCTAAGTTTGAAATAGAAAGTATATTTTTGTGCAAACCTGGAACAAACAGAATGTTGTTGAGGTGGATGTTGCTTCCATCTTCTAGTTGTATGCATGATGATCCAATGCCTTTCACAGGATAACTCTTGTTGTCTCCAGGTTCCACAGAGTATGCATATTTTCCTTTTTATAAGGTCTTCAATTGATGGTAGTGAGCAATCGTGTGTCTTGATGCACTGTTACCAATGACCCAAATGTCTTCATATTGGAATGTCCCAGAGAGAGAAGAGAAGAGTCCTCCATCCATTTCTATGAGTGATTCCTTCTTAGAATAGAATATGAGACTCCATACCTCTTTGATGCCTTTCTTGAGATTGCTTGCAATCCTTTTTATGACCTTCTTCATTGTAGAGGATATCTTCATGATGCCCTTAGAGAACCAAAGCTCTTATACCATGTTTAGAATTCAATAAGGAAATGTATATGTTAATTATGTTAACTTGATGAATACTTGTGTTCTCTTTTTACTTATTAGCTTTGATACTTCTTATTCCAATGTTTAATATGTCAAACAACTACAAAAACAATAAGAACAGTGACACAGTTTGTAGGCCACAAGACAGGGCCAAAACCCCTCCTTTTGAGGGTAAAACCCATAAAATCTCTTATTATATTTAAAATATTTCAATTGATGAATACCATGACATAGACTCAGACAAATACCCTCCGATATAAAGTCTTCCTTAACCTCCTGTTGAAATATATTTTACCTACCAGTAGATTCAAAATTCTAATCCCCACCAACTGCTACAGTCTCTCTAGGAGACTTCGATCTCCCTCTAACTGCTTTACCATTGACCTCGCTTGCCTTGATTTGAGTCCTATGGCTGGTAGGAAACCGTAATAGACCTTTTCTTTCCTTATTTCTCTTCTTGTTTCCACAATAAAACCTTAGACTTGCCCAGTGCAAAAACCCTAACTTTTTACTTCGAGAATAATGTAGAGAGACCCAAACACTTCAACTTTCGTTGTCCTTCTCTTCTTCGCAATTCCTTATTCAACCTTTTTCTGCCTCCTTTTTCGCATGAGAGATGAGTGAGTGAACAATCCAAATGGAGGATGAGTTCCTCTTATATATAGGTTTCCTCCAAGGGTGGACATGGTTCTTCATGTACGTTCACTTGATATCTTATGTAGGTTGACATGATCTTGGAGGTATTTTGACATCTTCAAGACAAAATAAATATTCCTTTACAATTTACAATCTTTCCATATGGTCTTCCATATATGACAATGCCTCTTATACCTATGACAAACCCTAGAAGCACTCACTAGGTGCTTGACCTATAAAAATAAAAGAACATGAGCACGAAACCCGTGCTCCAATAATAATAATAATTTCTTTTTCATTTTATATATACAAGAATACATTTCATACTAATGAAGACCAAAACTAGCTAGACATTTTTCAACAATAGAGGCCATTTTTTCAAAATACAACATGAATTAGCATCAAAGGCGACTCCACTATATTTGTTCAAAAACATTCTTAGAAGTGATGTGAAAGGTAGTCAATAGTTATGCTATGGATCAACAACTTTTGTTGATCCATTGAATGATGAATTTGCAAGAGTGCATCTCTTCTATTTTGTCAAGTCAAGAATATAGGTATCTTTTCTAATACCTTCTTTGTTCAACTAATAATAGTTTTACTTTGATGTACAAAATCTTGGATTTTGGGAAAACATATTTGTACCTAACAATTCAATTTTTTCAAGAAAAAAAAAATATGGAAGGAGTGCTAAAAGACAAAAATGTTTTCTCTCCTCCTTCTAAGTGAGTTTGCATTAAATTCAAACAACTCATTCATCCAAACACAACTAAATGGATTTTTTGTAAGGATAACATAACATTTAATTATGAGCACAAATTTGAATTCACACATGAAATAGATGGCTATAAAATTGATTGTATGTTGCAAATGGTGAAGCTAAAAGAACAATTTCCAATTATTGATGAAGTAAGATTCCAACAATACCTACAAAGCATATCATCAATGGTTTTCAATCTAAGAAAACTTTGTATTTGAGGCCCTTTCACTTTAACTCTTAACAACGTTATTTCTAAGATAAAAGAGTTGTGACAAACAAAAAAATGCTTCCTCAGCGCATCAAGTTTATATAATTTGATTGTTAAGATAGTCTTCCCATTTTCTTTTTTACCTCCTGCATTTCACCGACTTATAATTCACAAATCCTTGCACCAACACTAATGTACAATTTTTCATTTATTTTTGGTTCCAAAATTACAAAATAAAAAAAAAAATTTCTCGCTGCCTTGTTGATGTTTGCAACAATATCTGAATCAAGATTTTTTTATTTTTATAACTAGTTCTTGCTCTGTTTTTCCTACAACTTTTGAATCAAACATATTTTCCTCCTGCAAATGAAAACAGATACCTAGATGCATATTATGCAATATAGTAATTTAGTTACATCAAAAATTATTCCAGACTGTGGCATCGTTTAGTTAATAAGATCATAATATCTTAGTTCCATAGTAATATAATGTAACTCCAAAATACTCATTATACTATATTATATATATTTCCATCTTCTGCTCTCCACCGTTAGCATATTAACTTGGATTGTCATTTTTTTTGAATTCCGAAATTGTGTTGTGTTAGGAAGAAAAAAATAGAAAAGAAAAGAAATGCATGTGTATCAATCTCTTGATTTTTGTATATGCTCAATGAAATGGTCTGTGTTAAAAGAATCTAGTACAGGATAATTGAGATATCCACATTCTCCTTTTCTTTTCCCATATATCAAATCCTCATTATTTTCCTATTTGCATAACTATTTTTCATGTTGTTTTTATTTTATGATTGACATTCTTGTTTTCATTTTCTAATATCTATAGTGTTGCATTGCAATTATATACGATTTGAAATTTATTTCTTATTGAATTAACAATTCTTGTATCACATTTTTGTTTTCTAGTTTCTTTGCCTCCTCTTAAGATGCATTTCAAGTCACACATTTTTTTTTGCAAATTTGACTATAATCTAAGGAGATTGTGGTTTTATTGATACTATATGCTTCAACGATGGTGCTCAGTAAATTTTTCTTGTTTTTCCCTAAGCATAAACAATGATGAATGTGTTTAGTTTCTACATCCACTTGTTCATTGCAAAATTTCTACCAAACAAGAGCATCATTTTGTTAATAGGATCATACTATCTCAGTTGCACAATAACGTAGTGTAATTCAAAAATTATTATTATACCATATTATATATATTCGCATATTTTTCTTTCCATTATTACAATATTAAATTGAATTCTCATTTGCTATAAATTATAAAGTGTTCAATGAAATGTTATGTTTCAAAGGAAGTCTCCATAGGAGCAGTGAGACATCTGGTTTTTTTCTTTCTTTTTTTCCATATATCAAATATTTGAGAAAATTCACTTTCCTATTTTCACAAGTGCTTTTTCATGTTGTGTGCTTTTGTTAATTCAATTTCTTGTACGCATGTGTCCCTTTTCAAATCTATATAGCATTCGATTGCAGTCATTTATAATTGCAAATTTATGGTTTAATGAATTAACAAAACTTGCATCTAATTTTTGTTTTCTATTTTTTTTTCTTTCCTCTCATAATTCATTTCAACTTTCAAAAAATAACAATTCTAAGTACAATTCTTCAACTATGGTTCCAAATAATTTCTTGGCTCTTTTTCCCTAGCCATGAATGGTAACGTGTCTGTGTAGTTTTGGCATCCCATTTGTTAATTTTTGCAATTGTGAACAAATTCTACCTTGGACATCTAAAATGACTAATATTATGATTTCATTAGCTTCATACTTTTTAGAGGACCAAAAGCAACCTAAAGATCAACCAATTTTGTCAAGCGGAAATTGAATTATGAATTATTTTATTCATACATGTATTATGGAATGGGTTGGCCCTAAACACATGGGTAATCGCTTAGGTCGGTCTTAAACCCTAGTGGACCCTCATGAAATTCTATAAATAGAAGATACCTCAATATCATCTTGACACATTCGATCAAGATATCTTCTTTTCTCCTATTTTCTTGGTTCGCACAGGTTCAATGGAAGGAGTTCCCACAAGGGTCTGAAATCATAAGCGTAAGCGTAGGGTTCACTAAAAATATTTGTGCCTAGATCCTAGCACAAAGGCTTATGGGAGAGTCCACAGAGCCTCGGACGTTGGTACAATGATCTATTGGAGTGTCCAAGGCTTGAGGGTCAGATCGGGCTGCATTAGTCCCTAGACGCTTTCACAGAGTGATCCTGACAGCGTCCGGCATACCATATATGATCACACAGTAACCGTATGAGAGTGTACATGGATTGGATTAGGTCTAGGTACGTTTGACCCCAGATGCCCTCATCCAATTCACCTGGGAGCATCCATATCTATTACAGACGCAGTCATCTAGTTATGCAGAGAGCATCCATATCTACTATAGAAGCTTGCACGACTCCTCCTCCATGCATCTGGGACTCTTGGATGATATTTCTATATTTCTAATTTTCCACTCATTGTTTAGTAGTGTTCGACATAGTGACAATAGTATTAAAAAGTTGTCTACAGTTAGTGGCAACATATTATAATCGTCAAAATCAGGGCTTTGTTTTCAAGCATGATTAGATTTGTTTCACAAATATAATTTTTTTTGTTGTTGCATAGATAAATTTATGGATCATTATACTCTCTTTTGCTAAATCATTTGATCATGGTCTAAGAAGAAGAATATTTGCAAGGGTTTTCCCCATAGTGGGTTTTGCCCTGGTCTCATACCGATCCTAATCTCTCTATGTGTGTGCATTCTTTTCTTATAATGTTCCTTTATGTTCTATTGCATTGATGATGATAATGTTGTTATTTTTATATAATTGCATATGTTGATGAATAATGGTATAGATCTGAATAATCTAATGATTATATGGGGAAAACATAATGTATTATTGAAGAAATGAAATTGTCAAAGAAAAGAATAATGTAGTACTATGAAAATTTAACATGGTATCAGAGTTGGGTTGAAGAAAAGCCATGGAGATCACCCTGATGATGACACAAGTGATAGAATAAAAAAGCGAATGTTGGACACCTAAAAGAATTCGAGGGTTTGAAGAAAACCTTAGGCATATTGATGATTAGGGTTTGATGGATTCTTTGAGGTTAGGGTTGGAGTGAAAACCTTGGATTATGGAAACAATATGAGATATGAAACTTAGTTGGTCAATGTGAAGATGCTAAGCACTTGACAAAGATTTGATGAAGCCCTAGATGGGATAATCCCTAGAGACTTGGTTAGACAATTGAAGGAAACATTAGTATATGGAGCATGGACATTGATGGCTCTTGAATATTGGTTCAAAGAAGGAGAGAATCACCTGTCATTGAAGAGAAGTATTTCTTGACTTATGATTCTTCTTACTTGTTAGACTTATAGATCTGATGACTATGTTTATTGCATGTACTTCCTGCATATGTATTTAAGTATATGGATGTTTCTAACCTCCTTGATGCGATGTGATGAGTATATCCTTCTTGAGGATAATTTTGAGATACATATATGGAAAAAGATAACGAGGTACTTGATGAGAAGATGACAACATGCTTCAAGCAACCTATGTCTAATGAGAAGGTGCACAGGTATTTGAATACCACAAGGTATGCATGGTATTTTGTGTTTCATCTATTGTCTCGGTAAGCCTTGAGGTATGATGATAATGTATCTTTCTTTAATGGCTAATAAATTCATATGAAAAGTAACTTGGATATATGTTTCCTATGATAAAATGATGCACCTGGTGTTGGACATTTTGATATTCTTGAATTATATGAGGCTATCTAATGTTGATACATTGATACATGTTATGTTTGGCTAACATCTATGATCCATCTATTAGATATCTTGATCCTAGAACGAAGGCTAGCACATTGGCTCTAATAAATGATACTCTTCATACTTTTCATGATACATTTCATATAGAAGGATAGTTATTTGAATCCTATACATGATTCTAGTGATAATTCTTGTGATAAGCATGATGAAATAATATGGAAAGAGGTTTTGACACTTATTTTTTTGGTAAAGTTTTATTGAATGACCTAACTTAATCTTATTGGTCATGAGGAGAATGGTAACCTTGATGTCATAAGTATAATTGTAAGAATGATAAGTAGATGTCTTAATAACTATGGTGATGTCTTGATAGCATATGGTTAAAGTGAATGTCCTAACTTGATGCAGTGACTTGATAGAAAGTGTCCATAATCTCTGAGATATGATGTTGAATCTATCTACTAATTTCATTCAAACCTTTGATGAAATATTGATGTCATGATGTTGATAGACATGATAGATATATGTTTATAATCTAACAGATCTGTTGTTGCATCACTCTAGTAGAGACAGGTTGATTACATGAATGAAGATGAATGACATATACTCCTATTCAGAGGTAGAATATCTTCTCGATGACATAGAGCCCAATCAGAGGGAGAATATCCTCTCAAGATTCTAACCCTTATTACTATTTTCATTCTGTGATGCTGAAGTATGACTTATTCGCATTGGAGAATATTGAAATGCAGAAGGTCTTAGATCTGAAGCCCATACAAAAGTTAGAGTTTTTGCTCTAGACGCGGGCATACAAATGGGGAATCTTGTCCTTGGACGGATGCATGCTAAGGCCTATATAGCATCCAAAATGCTAAAGATACTTCCATGCTAATCTAAAGGGAGCATCTAGATATTTGACTAAAATTAACCATCATTTCAAGCTTTATGAATTTGCCTGAATTCTACCACTATAAACGGTGCTCTAAAATTGTTGAGTTAAATTCTTGATCATTGTACTTGATATCAAATTTTCACCTAGGATATGCCAATCCTTTATATCTGAGTTATATAACAGTTAGGTCTGCAAGGAGGAAAAGGTTGAATGTTTTCCATAACATGAACATGCAGATTGATCTTGTGTTTGTAGGAGATCGAAACATACATATAAATATGTGACTATGTTTGTGCTACAAGAGGTTCACATGATTTGGTTGATTGGTATAGATGAACAACATTTTGTCATGATGCTTGATAATAACTTTGAATTGATTATTGAGGTAAGATTTGACTGTATAGCTCTCTACGATGGAAAATTTGGACTTGACCTAATATCTAATGATTTGATCTAATGATTGTTGATTTTCCTTGAAATCAATACTTTTTGGGCATAATGACTTATGTGGGTTTGTATTGGCCTCCTCATTTGTAGCACACTGGTTGAGGTACTAATAGTTGTGATTTAGAATGAAATTTGAACTTGAATGACTCATCCTTGGTGTATGCATTTTCTAGCGACATAAATGAATTGTATTATGTATATGAGAATGACTTGATGAAGTTTCAAATTGATATTGCATGACTGGTTACAACTTGTTGGCATGCTAATAAATGAATTCATGAGTTCATATGAGCTCTCCTTGTCTCTGTTGGGTGTGGAGCTTGATTATCTTCTGTATCCAAAGGTATTGCCACGTTCGACCCCAATTCAAAATGGGATAGCAACACCGCCTATAAAATATTTGTTGTAGGGGGCCTCATGGGGGCGGTTGCGACCTTTGGGGATCCCCCCCTTGGCAGGGGTTTTCGGGGGTGCTAGGCAGTGCCCCCGAAGCTAAAAACTAATGTAAAATTGCCTTGTAAAAGTATAGTAATTTCTATTCAATCTGGGTCGTTCATTAGGCGAATGATCTCACGGTAGAACTTATGTTTAGTTTAGGGTTTCTTGCCCTAGAAGGTAGCCCCTCTCCTTCTATGAGGGCATTGTATTGAGGCTATGAGATAGATATGTATTCTATGAGCGAGAAACAGAGAGGTGAGACTGTGAGAAAAAACAAAGGATATTACAACGGATCTGCTATAGGTTGTGTCTCTTCATTTCGCTAGATAATAGAAAGGAAGGACTGGTTGTTCGAGGTGGATGTAGCCAAAACTGGGTGAACCACATATATTTGCGTCTCTCTGGTTTATGCATTTTCTATGTTTATATTTATGCAATATTCTATGTGTTCCATTGCTCTATAATATATAATTTTCTAACAACTGGTATCAGAGCTGAAGGTCTATTTGGCTAACAAACTCGTAGGAGAGAAGGGTCCTAGTTATAGTGGGAGAAATGGTGGAAGATGGTAAGTTTAGGGTTGAGAAATTTAACGACCAAAACATCTCACTGTGGAAGATGCAGATGGAAGATTATCTGTAACAGAAAGATCTGTACGTACCATTGGACAGAAAAAAAAGATGCTGATGGGTATGACAGATGAAGAATGTAACCTTCTTGATAGGAAGGCTCTCAAAATAGTACGGTTGTGCCTTGCAGCATCGGTCGCCTTCAAAATTTCGAAGGAAACAACGACAGAGGGTTTGATTAAGGCTTTGGCGAAACTATATGAAAAACCCTCAGCCACAAACAAGGTATTTCTTATGAATCGGTTATTTAATATGAAGATGTCGGAAGGTGGATTTGTTGTAGAGCATTTAAATGATTTTAATACTGTTACAAGTCAGTTAAGTTTTGTAGGGGTAAACTTTGAAGATGAAGTTAGAGCTTTGTTATTCTTGTGCTCATTGCCAGAAAGTTGGAATGGTTTAGTAATGGCCATTAGTAACTCTATGTCTGGATCTAGTACTTTAAAGTTTGATGATGTTATTGGTGCTATCCTTAGTGAGGAAATACGACAGAAAAGCTCTGGTGAGACATCGGGTAATTCTTTGAGTGCAGAGTCTAGGGGAAGAAAAATGAAAACAGGAAAGAGCTCAGGATATCGCAGTAAATCAAGGAAAGGTAGATATAAGTCTAGATCAGGGACAGTGTGTTCGAAATGTGGAAATAAAGGACACCTAAAGAAAGACTGTAGATCTCGGAAGGGAAAAGAAGGAGATGCAGGCAAGAAAACAATCATGAAGCAAATGTGATAGGTGAGGTGTTACAAGATGCTTTGATTCTTTCTTTCGAAAATATTACGGATTCCAGGGTGGTAGATTCAGGGGCCTCATTCCATGCCACACCTGATAAGAAATACTTTCATGACTATGTTCAAGGAGATTTTGGACAAGTCCGTTTAGGTGATGATAAACCCTGTAAAGTCGTTGGAATGGGTAAGGTTCTTGTAAAATAGAATAATGGGAACCAATGGCTACTAAAGGAGGTAAGGCATGTTCTAGATCTGAAGAAAACTCTGATTTCAATAGGGCATCTAGGTGGTGAAGGTTGTGTGATAACTTTCATAGATAAAGCTTGGAAGGTCACCAAAGGAGCCTTGGTAATAGAAAAAGGTGAAAATGTTGGAACATTGTATTTATGCAATGGTATTTCTAGCTTTGTTAATGCTTTAACTTCCAAAGGAGTAGATGCAACATTATGGTATCATGGGCTCGGACACATGAGTGAGAAGGGGATGAAGATCCTTCACTCAAGGAATTTTTTGCCAGGTTTGAAGAATGTTGATTTGGACTTCTGTGAGAATTGAATTTATGGAAAACAGAAGAGAGTCAAATTTCTTAGAGTTGGGAAAGAAAAGAAGAGCGAAAAATTAGAGCTTGTGCATACAGATGTATGGGGACCTTCTCAAGTATGATCTCTTGGTGGCTCTCGTTATTATGTTACTTTTATTGATGATGCAACTAGAAAACTTGGATTTATTGTATTAAGAATAAATCTGATGTATTTGATACTTTCAAGAAATGGAAAACTTTGGTTTAGATTGAGATAGGAAAGAAATTGAAGTGTCTCGAATCAGACAATGGAGGTGAATATTGTAGCAAAGTGTTTGATAGGTACTATTCAGAGCATGGAATTTGCAGAGAGAAGACAGTTCCAAGAACACCACAAGGAAATGGCATGTAAGAAAGGATGAACAAAACAATCATGGAGCGTGAAAGGTACATGAGATTGCATGCAGTGTTGCCTTTACAATTTTGGGTAGATGTCGTAGATACTGTTGTTTATCTAATAAACAGAGGGACTTCAAGTTCCTTGGATGGTGGTGTTCTAGAGGGAGCATGGAAAGAAAAAAAGGTAAACTACTCCTTTTTAAAGCCTTTTGGTTGTGAGGCCTTTATCCATATTAATAAAGAAAATATAACAAAGCTTGAGGCAAAGTCAAAGAAATGTACGTTTATTTGATATGGTGTTAATGATTTTCGTTATGGCTTCTATTATTATGAAAATCACAAAATCATTAGGAGAAGAGATGTAATATTCAAAGAAAAGGTCTTGTACAAGAATTAGTTGCAGGAAAAGAGACAAGAAAAAGAAAACAAGGAATACATAGTTCTTGATCATATCACTGAAAAAGTAAAGGTGCCTGAAAATAATAATAATCAACAACCACAATAGCAGCAACCACCACAACAGCAACATGCACCCCAAACACCTGAAAGTGGTGTTACAAGATCTACTAGGATAAGTATACCCCCTAAAAGATACTCTCCTTCATTATATTATTTATTGTTGACTGATTCTGGTGAACCCAAATGTTATGAAGAAGCAATGCAGGTTGAAAGCAAGAAGAAGTGGGAGCTAGCCATGAATGAAGAGATGGACTCCTTAATGCATAACCAGACTTGGGACTTAGTCAGGTTTGTTGCAGGAAAAACTACATTGAAGAGTAAATGGATCTACAGGCTGAAGGAAGAAGATGGAGGAAAACAAAGGTACAAAGCTATACTTGTGGTGAAGGGGTTTGCACAGAGGAAAGGAATTTATTTTGATGAAATATTTTCTCCTCTTGTTAAAATGACTTCAATCATAACTATTTTAAGTCTAGTAGCAGTTGAAGATTTACATCTTGAGCAATTAGATGTAAAGACAAATTTTCTCCATGGGGATTTGGAGGAAGAGATATATATGCAACAACCACAAGGATATGAGGTGAAAGGGAAGGAGAAACTAGTGTGCACGTTGAAGAAGAGCTTGTATGGCTTAAAATAGGCTCCAAGGCAGTGGTATCTAAAATTTGACAAGTTTATGTCTGAACAAGGTTATACTAGATGTCACTCTAATCATTGTGTTTATCAAAGAAAGCAAAATGATGGCAGCTATACTATATTTTTATTGTATGTAGATGACATTTTTGTTATAGGGTCTAACATGAAAGAAATAAATGTGCTCAAAAGAAAATCGACAAATTCATTTGCAATGAAGGATTTGGGAGCTGCAAAACAAATCCTTGGTATGAGAATAACTAGAGACAGGAAAAATCGCAAATTAACATTGTCTCAGAATGAGTACACACAAAAGGTGTTGAAAAGATTTAATATGCACAATGCAAAACCAGTTAGTACACCTTCTGCTAGCCATTTCAAACTTAGTAAGGAAATGTGCCCAAAGACCCAAGAAGACATGGATTATATGTCTAAATTTCCATACGCATTAGAAGTTAGAAGCTTAATGTATGCAATGGTCTACACAAGGTCTGATATTGCACATGTAGTGGGAGTTGTAATCAGGCACGTGAACAATCTAGGAAACGAACATTGGATGGTAGTGAAATGGATTCTCAAATATTTGAAAGGTACCACAAATCAAGAATTATGCTTTGGTGGTTCAAACATTTCTATATAGGGATATGTTGATGCAGATATGGCAGGTCACAGAGATAATAGGAGGAGAACTACATGATATGTATTTATTGTAGGTGGAACAACTGCCAGTTGGGTTTCAAAAATTTAAATTTTTGTTGCACTTTCAACAATAGAAGCAGAGTATGTTGCTACTACAGAGGCTAGTAAAGAAATGATTTGGTTACAAAGGTTTATGGATGAATTGGGTAAGGAGCATGATATGGGCATGTTATACAGTGATAGCCAAAGAACCATTCATCTTGCAAAGAACTTAGCATTTCATTCCAAGACTAAACACATACAGCCCAAGTACCATTCCATACGATCAGTGTTGGAAGATGGATATTTGAAGCTAGAAAAGATACACAGTAGCTAGAATCCTGCAGATATGCTAACAAAGGTTGTAACCAGGGAGAAACTGAGAATCTGCTCAGTTTCAATTGGTCTTCATGTATGATGAAGAAGATGAGAAACAACCAGGTCCAAAGAGGAGTCATTGTCCAGCAAATGAGGTAGCGATGGAGTTGCTATAATTAGCCTCCAAGTGGGAGATTTTTGGGTGTGGAGCCTCATTATCTTCTTTATCGAAAGGTATTGCCGCATTGGACCCCAGTTTGTTTCCACCCATAAAATATTCATTGCGGGGGGGTCTAGGTAGTGGCTTTGAGGGCAGTGCCCCCGAAGCTAAAAACAGATGTAAAATTGCCTTGTAAAAGTATGGTAATTTCTAGTCAATTTGGGCCATTCATGAGGTGGATGATCTAATGGTAGAACTTATGTTTAGTTTATTGAACACATCTATGATTGAGTTGCTTCACTCACATAAAGTTTCCACCAAGCATCCTTTGAAATGCCTGCATGAGGTGTTCTATTTTTTAGAATGAGATATTTCTCATATGATATGTGATTACATGGATGTATTGTTTCTATTTTATATTATTGTTGATAAGCACATTTGGATGTTGCTTTATTATGAGAACTACCATTATATCTTATATGAGAGGTCCATAACATTACTAAGTTTGAATATGATGTTGCTAGCATGGCTAGTTGTGAGGCAAGATGGAGAATCTCCTTAGAAAAATATTTCAGCATGATATGAAATGAATACATTGTGATGACATAAGGTGAGATCTGATTTGTAGGAAGTCCCTTATTTATTGTTGGGATAGAGATAATTTCATATATTGAGGTGGTGCAGTTGTTCGAAACAATCACAGGCTTGTGGTTGTCACCACCTTGAGAGGGAGGATGATTATGGTATCTTTTTTTGATTTATATGATTATATATTATCTGACATGATATATGGTTTGATGTTTTGTATGAACAAGAAACAACTTCTATTGAGACAAGAATATACCATATTTGAGTATGATGAGAGTAATGCTAATCGAGTACATTGTGCCAAATCTTCCTCCCTGTTGAGCTCCTAGGGTGAGGAATTGAGTAAGGGGGCTCCTAGGGTTGAGGGATATTTGGAAAATAGGGTACTCCCTTATCTATTACCCATAGGTTTGAGGATACTGCTACCCTATCTTTATAGGGTTAGAGAATGTTGCTCCCCTATTTAGTCTTTGCAGAGTATACCAAAAATGGACTCCTACCCACAAGAAGTGTCAGCTTTTTGAGAATAATGCTTCTCGTTTGGACAACGAATTGAAATTGTACTTTGTGTTCACAATCGTAGTCGATTATGATGCAGGTGATTTACAACATGACTAATGAGACTCATTTTTGGGAATATCAGTAGGCAATACGATTATGTTGAGAGTTACTCCCCTTTTGAGGGTGATTTCCACAATGAGATCCTAGCTTTGATTTGTGCTCCCCTATGTGGTTTAATATCCTAATGCTAGATATGGGGTCGTAATAGTAGCTACCCCATGATATTTTCAATTGCGTAGTAGCTCCACGATGTGGTTCCGGGTTGAGATGTACTCCCCGATGATATGCTCTTTCATGATGATTAGTGATGAGATTCCATGTAGCAGCGTGATGGATAGAGGGTGGTATCTTAAGCTCCCCTCCAGTAAGAAATTGTTCTTCTTTTAGATTCGAGAATGTTTAGCATATGATTAGGAATGATCAAGAGATAAGAAGGAATAATAAAAGGATAGATCGAGATGTACAATGATGATTTGTGATGATGAGACACTTAAGAAGGACATGGAATGATGACTACATGATAGAGATGATATATGATGAGACGTGATCACAAATGAATATTCTAGAATGGATTTTTGATCAATGGACATATATTGGTAGGTGGAATTCTCCCTAGTTGAGAGGGAGTGTTAATTTTTTCAACTACAGTCAAATTCCACCTTCCAGAGCTCACAGTACTGTAGTGATGATTGCATTAGCTTCCCCTTTTCGATAGGACATAAACCGACCTAAATATAACCCAATTTGGTCAAGTGGAAGTTGAGTTATGAATTATTTTATTCATATATATATGATGGAATGGGTCGACCCTAATTGCATGGGTAACTGCTTAGGTTGGCCTTAACCCCAAGTGGACCCTCACGAAATCCTATAAATATTATAGGCCTCAAGGTCATTTGGACACATTTCATAAATATATATTATCTTCTCTTATTATCTTGGTTCGCACCAATTGGAAAAAAGGAGTTTGTGGAAGGGTCTAAAATCATAGGTGTAAGGTTTGTTATGACTTTGGGTTTTCTCATTCCCAGACGCTGGCATAGAACTGGACATTTTAGCTCTTAGATGCTGGCACATAGTCTTATGGAAGTGTATAGTGAGCCTTGGACACTAGTACAATGAGTTATGGGAGCATACAAGGCTTGAGGGTCAGATCGGGTTGTATTAGTCCCCGACGCTCACATAGAGTGGTCTTAAGTGAATTCAGGATACCATAAATGTTCGCATAGCAGAATTATGAGAGAATGTAGGGCTTGGAGCATGTCTAGGTATGTTCAACCCTACAAACACTCATCCAATTCACCTAGGAGTGTCCATATTTGTTTCAGACGCAGTCATCTAGTTATGGAGAGAGCATCTAGATCTTCTATAGATGCTCACACAACTCCTCTTTCCTGCACCCATGACTCATGGATGATATTTTTTTATTATGAAGTTTCCTCTTAGTGCTTAGTAGGGTTCAGCATAGTGACAACAGTTGTCTACAGTCAGTGATAGCATATTACAGTCATCAGAATCAATGTTTTTTTTCAGTCATGATTATATTTGTTTCATGGATATCATAGTTCTTTTGTTGCATAGATAAATTTATGGATATTTGTACACTCTTTTGCTAAATCATTTGCTGATAATCTAAGAAGAAGAAGATTTCCAAGGGTTTTTCCCATAGTGTGTTTGGCCCTGGTCTCAGACCAGTCCCGTTGTCCCTACGTGTGTGTGTGTGTGTGTGTGTGCTTTTCTTCTATTGTTCCTTTATGTTCCATTGCATTGATGATGGTTATGGTGTTGTTTTTCTTTATATATAACTGCATATGGTTATGAATAATGTAATGATGATATTGAGTGAAATTAATGTATTATTGAAGAAATGCAATTGTCGAAGCAAAGAATAATGTAGCACTATGAAAATATAACACCCTTATTGTTTCTTTGCACACTATTTCGATTCGTATTAATCATATCATATGTTAATAGTTTGTAATATTTGGCATGTGATAATGAATCTTTAGTGAATGGTGAAGTATATATGTAGTATTTAAGGTAAGTTATCCATTTTTTATAAGACAACGTCATTTATATGTATATATATATATATATATATATATATATATATATATATATATATATATATATATATATATAGATATATAACTTTGACTTGTTATGATAAATTTTTCATAAACCTATATAATCACTTCTACTTAGAAATTATGACATATTTTACTCTCTCACTAGGATTTCATTTTTTCTAACAACGTTCTCTTAGGTATTTTTTATATTTGTTATTTAAAATATGCAATTTACTACTCCAGATATATTGTAAAAAAAGCATTCAGAAATTTGTAAAATGATCTCTAAATCATTGGTGACAAGGATGCTTATTTTTTATCTGTCATGTCACTTTAGGCTCTATGATTCCATTGTAACAATAGAAAATCGGTATCATTGACACAAATATCAATAAAATTCTATATTTAGACTCAGCTACTTCAGAAATATTGCAAACCTCTTGAATCGTTGAGCCAAGTTCTTTTATTCCTTCATCTATTAAGCATAGTAGAACTATGGCCAATTTTTTGAAAAGAGTTTTTGTTGGCATTATGACACAGGTTTGGCTCAATGACATAAGTGCTGTCCTTGATGGCAACTCACTCAAGTAGCAAATCACATGTTTAGGCTCTCAAAATAGTAGAAAAAGAGATACTCGCAGGTTCCTGTTCACAAAGTTGCGGTCATCAGCAGCTTCCGCAGGTGCGCCAAACAAAATATGCAGACATGTTTGCAGGTGTACCGAACAAAAAGTGTAGTCGTAAAGTACACACACTTTCATGCAGAGAAAAATGTGCGCATGTGGGAAATCTTATGGTTGGTCCATGGTATTTAGTCTGACATTTTTGATCCTATGGTTTTGGTCTGTGGTTTTGCTTCTAAAGTACTGAACCCGGGTTTTGGGTCCCTAGTATTGGATTTCTATGGTTTTTGAGCATGGTTTGAGTAAGGCCTAGTCTATAAAAATGAAACGAGATCATTTGGCTAATCACTCATGTGTTGAATATATTAAGGAGAGCAAGATCTGAAATACTAGTGATCGGTTGGTGAGTGATAGCTGGATCTGAATCAAGGAGAAACCTAAGCATTAAAAGACAGATTTCTTGATGGGTCGAGATCTCTATGGCGTATGATCATATCTGTAAATCTAATAGTTTGGGGTATACTTGAAGTCTGATAAATTATCTATACCTGCAGGTCTACAGGTCCGACAAAGCGCAGGTGCGTATACCTGCAGGCTAGACATGGCGCAGGTGTGGAGACTCGCAGGTCTGACAGAGCACAGGTGTACTGATTCGTAGTCTGGACATGGCGCAGGTGCAGAGATCCGCAGTCTAGATATGACGCAAGTGCGGAGATCCGCAGGTTTGACACAGCCAAGGTGCGGACACCTGCAGGTTTCTATTGGTGAAGTTGTGGAATTTTTCTTGAAATATGTTTTAGTTGCTTTTGTCTATTACTGCAGTGTTCAGGTTTCTGAATTGATGTCTGGTTGCTCTGTGCTGAGAAGTTATTGGTTCAGTATTTGTACAAGGAAGTTGATTGATTGCAGATCTACTTGATGTTTGATTAATATTCATGGATCCAGTCTGAAAATTTATGAAACATGGTCCCTAGAAGAAAAGAGAAGGTTGTAGCCTTCTACAAGTTGAAGCTTGCATGCTGGTATAATACTGCACCAGTACAGAATTATTTTGAAAAGAAATTTTTAATTGAAAGAAGATAGAGACATATTGCAGCAAGTGGTTTTCACCCACATTGGGTTTCCACGTTATATCTTGTGTTCCTTGGTGTGACTGTCTGCTCTATTTTTCTTGTTCCTGTTTATTGTTATATCGTTCTGATGCACAGATTAATGATCAACGTTTGAAGAATAAATTAAATTATAAGTATGGAAGGTATACGCAAGTTTCATTAGTCATATCTACAAGTATTTGTATAAACTGAAAAGAATTAGATAATACTGATTCACCCCCCCCCCCTCTCAGTGTTATTTTCAACAATTGGTATCAGAGCAGTTCCTTCAGGAAAAGCTTTATCGCTTGAAGGAAGATCAATCATCATGAGTAACTACCAAAAGGAAGCATCTATTAGGCCATCGATTTTTGATGGGAGCAACTTCGTCTATTGGAAGGTAAGAATCACTACCTATCTTCAATCTCTTGGTACAAAAGTTTGGGATATTGTGGAAACAGCATACTCATTTCCATCAGCAACTCCTACAGAAGTAGCTGGTAAGAAGCAGTATGAAACAAATGCAAAAGCTATCAACACTCCATTAGGAAGCCTATCTCAATCAGAATTCGTTAAGGTTATGCAGCTTAAAAATGCAAAAGATATACGGGACAAGATCGTTCTGAGCTATGAAGTAGATGAACAGGTAAAACAAGCAAAATTACAAACTCTTAGAATTCAATATGAAAGTCTCAAAATGAATAATGATGAAAGTGTGGCTAGCTATTTCCTACGAATAGATGAGATCGTAAATTGGATGAAAAACTTGGGTGAAGAAATAAGAAAAGTTGTTTTGGTTGAAAAGGTTCTAAGATCTTTGTCTCCTAAGTTTGATTCAAAATTTTCTACCATAGAATAAAAGTAGAATCTACAGAACCTTACCATGTCACAGCTGCATGGAATTCTAACTGCTTACGAAATGAGAAAGCAAGGACCATCAGATAGGAGAGAAGCTACATTCAAGGCTTCAAGAAAAGGAGATTACTATGAGTCAAGACATATCTCAGAAGAAGAGGAAGAATCAAATTTTTTCAAGAACCTTCAACGGGGAACTGGAAGATTCAGAGGTAAGCAGCCTTTCAAATGCTTTGCTTGTGGAAGAGTCGGTCATTATCCTACAAAATGTCCACATAAAGATAAACCAGACAAAGGTAAGGAACCTGTTAGATGGAACAGAAAACAAAATAAGAAGAGCTATTACACGCATGAAGACAGTGATGGATTGTCAAATAGTGATGAAGATGAACAAGGTAATGATGATAGACTTTTGATGGCTTTTGAAGATGATGATTTCTTGGAAGCTATAAATGAAGAAGGTCTTTATGAAGAAATTTCTAAACTTAAAGCTTGTTTAGAGGAAAAGAATATGATTATAGATACTCTAACATTCCAACTTGCTGAAAAAGATAAACACAATGAAGAGTTAGAATGTGAAATTGTGGGACTTAGAAAATAAATTGAGAAAAAAAAGCCCTTAATCTTAGATTTGCTAAAGGATCTGAAACTCTAGATGAGATTATCAAAGTGCAGCGTTCTCCTCTAATCAAGACATGTCTCGGATATTCTGAAGAAGCATCTCAAGCTCAGAAGCAAGTGCAAAATCCATCCACCTCCAAAAGTTATCTTGATGTAGCAAGGAGAAATGAACAAGTTGACAATCGACAACAAAAGCATAATACAGATCACCAGGTAAATCGGGGACAATTTGCTTCGAGAATGATCAAAGATTATCATGTAAATCGAGAGAAATCTACTTCAAGGATGAACAGGAGCCTCAACCGACCTCAGGTAAATCATTCTCAATTTAGCTCAAGCATGGATGAAAACTACAATTAGATGGTTGGTAGATTTGATAATCGCGGGAATTTCTTCAATGGCCAATGTTTCTCTTGTCATAACTTTGATCATAAAGCTGCTCAATGTGTTGCCTACAAGACCATCATGGCTAGGGATGCTAAAAGACAAAGGAGTATGATAGGAATCATGAAAAGAACCTACAATAACTTCTCTGCTCTTGAAAATGAAATAGAATGTTCTATCTGTAACAACTTCAGTCATGAAGATTCTAAATGCAGAAGCAGGTTTTGGCAAACAAATTAGAAGGAGCAAGATGCATTGAGTTCCAAAACATGGAAAAAGAAAGAAATGCAATCGGTAAGATGTGGGATAGCCTTATATGCGGAAGGACATGAAAATCAATGTTACATCGACAGTGGACGCTCGAAACATATGACAGGTAATAAAGAAAAACTTCATTCATATAGTGCCTTAGAAAAGGAAAAGAAGGTCTCATTTGGAAATGACACCCCCGCATTCATAAAAGGTAAAGGCTCTATTCGTTTGAAAGAAAAGTTCAAGGCTGGAAATGTTTTGTATGTTGATGGCTTAAAGCATAATCTATTGAGTGTCAGTCAGATGTGTGATCAAGGAACTGAGGTAATATTTCGATCAAATGGATGTATTTTTCGTGAGCTTGATACACGAAAAACAGTGATCTGAGGGATAAGAACTCCAAATAACTTATATGTACTCAAGGGAGAACAAAAAAAATGCTATTTAGGAAAGAATGATGAACACAGGCTATGGCACAGAAGACTAGGGCATCTTAGCTTCTCTGAGATTAGGAAAGCATGCAAATATCAGGCAGTTCATGATCTTCCTGACATCAGAATTCCAGAAAATACAATATGCAAATCATGTCAATTTGGTAAGCAAAAAAGAACTAATTTCCCTGAGAAGGAAGGATAAGCTAGCAAGCCACTTGAACTTGTCCACACTGATATATGTGGTCCAACTAGGAAGAGGTCACCTCGAGGAGAAGAGTATTCCATATTGCACATTGACGACTTTTCAAGGATGTGTTGGATAGGACTCATGAAGTATAAATATGAAGCTTTCGAAAAGTTCAAGTCATTCAAAACTTTGGTTGAAAACCAATCAGATCACATAATCAAATGCCTCAGATCTGATCGAGGAGGGGAATTTACCTCAGAAGAATTTTTCAATTTTTGTGAAGAACATGGAATCAGAAGGGAATTTTGTGCTGCAATGACTCCTCAGCAAAATGGAGTGGTGGAAATGACGAACAGAACGGTTAAACAAATGGCCCGTGCTATGCTTGATGAGTTTGGAACTCCCGCAACCTTCTGCGGTGAAGCCGCATTTACTGCTGTTACTATTCTCAACAAGACAAATGTCTGGGTAAACAGCAATTAGACTACTCATGAACTTTGGTACGGTAAGACTCCCATGGTAAAATACTTCAAAAGTTTTGGAATAAAATGCTACATTAAAAGGACTGATGAAAACCTTGGCAACTTTGTACCTAGAGCAGATGAAGGCATTTTACTTGGCTACTCTCTCCACAGCAAAGCTTACAAATGTTACAACAAAATACTTGGTAAAATTGTTGAAAGCATTGATGTAGTGGTTGATGAAAACGGAAACACTCCTAGGCAGGTAAAATATGAAGATTTTGAAGAAGACTATCCGTCAACATCAAATTAGATTGATGATGAAGAAGAAACCCATGAGGCACCAGAAGCATAGATAAGGATAGAAGAAAAGACTCCATCTAGATATGTTTAGAAGAATCATCCAGAATCTCAAATTTTGGGGTAGAAAGAGGCAGGTGTGCAAACAAGAAGAGCCATTTTAGAAGCTTGAAGCTATCTAGCATTGCTCTCCTCCACTGAATCGAAAAATGTAAGAGAGGCTTGCAAAGGTGAATGATGGGTCAAGGCCATCGAGGAAGAACTCGCGTAGATTGAAAAGAATAGCACTTGGGAGTTGGTTCCTAGACCAAAAGATAAGAATGTCATAGGGACAAAATGGATTTTCAAAAATAAGCTGAATGAAAATGGGGATGTGGTTAGAAACAAGCCAAGACTTGTTTGTAGAGGATATGTACAATAAGAAAGCATAGACTTTGAAGAAAATTTTGCTCTAATTGCTAGACTTGAGGCTATAAGAATGTTCCTTGCTCTCTCAAGATTTCAGAAGTTCAAAGTATTTCAGATGGACGTAAAATCTACCTTTCTGAATGGAGACTTAAATGAAGAAGTATATATTAAACAACCAGATGGGTTTATTCTTTGAAATGATCCAAAATTGGTATGCAGGCTCAAAAAGGCTCTCTATGGCCTTAAATAGGCTCCAAGGGCGTGGTATTATCAGTTGTATAAGTACCTCCATCAACAAGGTCTTGTAAAAGGATCAACTAATAGAAATCTATATATAAAAATTGACAATGATAAGTTGTTGGTACTTGTTGTGTATGTTGATGATATCATCTTTGGTAGCAATGAAGAAGACATGAGTCAAAATTTTTCTTTGGTGATGCAGAAAGAGTTTGAAATGTCCATTCTTGGTGAGCTCACATATTTTCTTGGTTTACAAGTCCAACAAAACAAAGATGCAATTTTTCTATCACAAACCAAATATCTCAAGCAGATCTTGAAGAAGTATGGGATGGAGGATTCGAAACTTGTACGTACCCCTATGGTGACAGGATGCAGCCTCAGCGGAAATGATGAATCGGTAGGAGTACATCAACCAATCTATAGATCCACGATTGGTAGTCTTCTCTATCTAACAGGTACCTGACCAGACATTATGCATGTAGTGGGAATAGTTGGAAGGTTTCAAGAAAATCCAAATGAAACTCATCTTTAGGTAGTTGAGAGAATTTTCAAGTATTCTCAAGAAACTAAAAACTATGGCTTATGGTATCCTAGAGGTACAGATCTCACACTTCATGCATACACATATGCGGATTGGGAAGGAAGCGTGGATGACAGGAAAAGCACTAGTGGTGGTGTATTCTTCATGGGTCCTAGATTAGTATCTTGGTTCAGCAAGAAACAAAGCTCTATTGCATTATCTATAGCTGAAGCAGAATATGTAGCTGCTGCATCTTGCTGCACACAACTCCTTTCGATGATGCAAAAATTGCAAGATCTTCAAATCACTTGTACTCCACCTATCTCCATTTTTATTGGTATTACAAGTGCAATCAGTATTTAAAACAATCTTGTCATGCATTCAAAGACTAAGCACATACCAATCAAGTATCATTTTATCCCAAAACAAGTGCTGGAACAAAAGGTCAAATTGGAGTACGTTCCCTCTAAGGAACAACTTGTTTATATCCTCACCAAACCACTACCCAGGGAGACCTTTGAATACCTTAGACAAAAGCTGGGGGTAGTTGATGCATGATCTTGCTATTGAATCTTGTCTGTTTCAGAGATTTTTATACGTGAGTTTCATATGGGGTATACACGTACATACGTTGGGTTTATGTGGGTATAGTCATGTTGACTTGAAGAAAAGAAAGGATGAGAAGAGTCTGATATGGGTCTGTTAGAGGCCATCTGGAACAGGTTCAGGGGGAGCATATATTCTTTTAATAATGCATTGTTGGCATTATCATAGAAGACATTGGTTCACTTCTTCAGTTGTTGTAATTTTAAGAGGAGATAGTGCAGAAGGAGAAAATGGATTCTAATCTGATCTATGATTGACATATGTTGCTAATATTTTGTCTCTATATTTCTTTTTTTCAAGGTCATATAACGGCCTATCTTGGTTGCCCCACTGTGCCTGGGATGGTTAATGTAATGTGATTTTTATATCATGTATTCCCTCTTGTTTGGGAGTCATATGTATGAGTCTTTGGTGATAGGGAGGTCAGTTATGATGTATAAAGTCAGATTTCTTTTGTAGAACATCTTCTTGCAGATCTTGCCTATATGTCAGGGGGAGCTTGGACAACACAGCAGAGCAAAGATTTCCTCATGAACTCAGGGGGAGCATAACCCTTTGCCCTTGATGTCAAATGGGGAGGAAATACTTTGAGTGACTTTGGGTTGCCATCAAGTCCAAAGGGGGAGATTGTTGGCATTATGACATAGGTTTGGCTGAATGACATAAGTGTTGTCTTTGATGGCAACTTATTCAAGTAGAAGATCACATGTTTAGGCTCTCAAAATAGTAGAAAAAGAGATACCTGCAGGTTCCTGTTCACAAAGCTGCGATCATCGGCAAGTTTCATAAGTGCGCCGAACAAAAGATGTGGACATGTTCGCAGGTGTACCGAACAAAAAGTGCGGTCGTAAAATACATGAACTTTCATGCAGAGAAAAACGCGTGCACGTGGGAAATCTTATGGTTGGTCCATGGTATTTAGTTTGGCATTTTTTATCCTATGGTTTTGGTCCATGGTTTTGCTTCTAAAGTACTGAACCCAGGTTTTGTGTCCCTAGTATTGGATTTCTATGGTTCTGGACCATGGTTTGAGTAAGGCCTAGTCTATAAAAAGGAAAGGAGATAATTTTGCTAAGCACTCGTGTTGAATATCTTAAGGAGAGCAAGATCTGAAATACTGGTGATCGGTTGGTGAGTGACAACTAGATCTGAATCAAGGAGAAACCTGAGCATTAAAAGACAGATCTATTGATGGGTCGAGATCTCTGTGGCACATGATCAGATTTGTAAATCTGATAGTCTAGGGTATAATTGAAGTTTGATAAATTATCTATACCCGCAGGTCCGACACAGCACAGGTGCGGAGACCCGCAGGCTAGACACGGCGGAGGTGCAGAGACCCAAAGGTTTGACAGAGCATAGGTGTAGTGATCCGCAGTCTGCACACGACGCAGGTGCGGAAATCTGTAGTCTAGATACGGTGTAGGTGCGGAGATCTGCAGGTTTGACACAACGGAGGTGCGGACACCCACAGGTTTCTATTGGTGAAGTTGTGGACTTTTTCTTGAAATATGTTTTAGCTGCTTTTGTCTATTATTGCAATGTTCAGGGTTCTGAATTGATGTCTGGTTGTTGTGTGCTGAGAAGTTATTGATTCAGTATTTGTACAAGGAAGTTGGTTGATTGCAGATCTACTTGATGTTTGATTAATATTCATGGATCCAGTTTGAGAATTTATGAAACGTGGTCCCTGGAAGAAAAGAGAAGGTTGTAGCCTTCTACAGGTTGAATCCTGCGTGCTGGTATAAGACTGCACCAGTACAGAATCATTGTAAAAAGAATTTTCTAATTGAAAGAAAATAGAGACATATTGCAGCAGGTGGCTTTCACCCACATTGGGTTTCCACCTTATATCTTGTGTTCCTTGGTGTGACTATCTGCTCTATTTTTCTTGTTCCTGTTTACTGTTATATGGTTTTGACACATAGATTAATGATCAACATTTGAAGAGTAAATTAAATTATATGTCTAGAAGGTATACGCAAGTTTCATTAGTTAGATCTGCAAATATTTGTATAAATTGAAAAGAATTAGATAATATTGATTCACCTCCCCCCCTCTTAGTATTATTTTCAATAGTTTTCAGCAAAAATCACATCATAATTCATTTGTCGACCCATTTTGAACCAACAAGTGCCAATGTTAATTAACTTTCATTTAGTCCCGAATTTCATGGATGAACTGTTATTTCTATGAATGCATGAATAAATAAACATATGTCATATGACAATGTGAAAAGATAGTTACAGAGTGTAACAGAGAATCTGCCAAAAAAATTTCTTCAACCACCTATTCTTCCTTTTGGAGTATTATCAAAGAATCAATGAATTGGGCTCAATGATGATGGAAAACACATGCAACACACTTCAAATGGTTGAGTGGCTAAGTGAATAGAAAAACATAAATTTATGAAAAACAAGGTATGCATTTTTTAGGCACCTCTTACCTATTATTTAATATTCTTAGGAAGTTTTATCAAATGTGCTTTAAGTTCACTGATATGACATTTGATGTGTTCAACATGCTAGTATTATGCAGCCAGATAATCATGACCCAGTCAGTAATGCAGTCATTGTTGAAGCTAAAAATAGTCTCCATCCATTGCATGTTTTAATATTTCAAGGTCAATATCATAATTAATTTGATCATAAGTTATTTTTGCTATAATCTTGTGACTTATTCTAAGTATTTATTTTATCTTGTGCTTTTGTAAATAACCCATTCTCCTGGATTTCTCATGGGTTGCATATATCTAGTTGTTCTACTTACAAAATTTTACAAGTTGTCACGCCAAGTCACTAAATGCAGAAGATACAAATGCAAGGATGATGTGAAATTAATTTGTAGGTAAACCAACAACTCATGAATGACATTCTTTACTCTTGTCCTTTTTGAAAAGAAAATATTTACATTCATACTAAGGCCTTCTTTTTAGAATAGAAATTATTATCTATTAATTTTTTCTCTATGTGGCTACAAGGTGTCTCTATGTGATTGGGCTGAATATTCAAATCTTTATGGTTTCCTAATTTCTTATACAATTATAACAGTTATGAGCACAACGTAAGAATTAATTGCAACCTAGAAAGACCTTGCATCTACTCAAATATTTTTAAGGTATGTTTTGGTTAGGCTGGAGATTATTTTGATACGTAGTGAATTCTAACTATTGTTCTTGTAATAAAGAAATAAAAATGGAAACATGCTTTTAGGAACAAGGGAAAAATTATCTTTTTCATATATTAAGCAATCTATATATGGTTGTCTTTCATGTGTTAAAGCTTTTATTGTCTCAGGTGCCAAGGATGCAGGAAATTTCATGGCTTTCAACCATTGCAGCCACCATGTATTTTTCATACTCTTCTATTGGGCTCATTCATAGCGTAACAACAACTGTAGGTTTTCCTTCTTTTTCATATTCCTCTTTTTATTTTCTCATCCAATTTAACTACAACTATAGAGATGGTATTTTCTAAATCAACTATGAATGGAAAATACATTACTTAACATGAAGTCAATCTAATGATCCTTGCAAATAGAATGCATTCATATGCAACCCTAACCGGACTACTTATTTCTAAACTTTTGTCGACAAACAAGATAGGGTATATCTTCCAATGAATGGGAAACAATGAACTTTCCTACTCATTTTCCATAGTTCTGGTTGAAATAGAGGCAAGTATTAACAGTGATATTTCCCTTCATGTACATGTTCAATGTTCATAAGCTTCCTCTTGTTGACTTTGGAATTGTGCGTTGTGTAAGATACACTCATATCTCTCCCATAAAAGAACAAAATCATGTAAAATGCGAAGACTATGATATATGTGGTGATATTAGTAATAATCTTCTATGTTTATAGATTCAGAATCCAAATAGTCGGTTACTCATTTACCCCTGTTATTTTGATATGGTTCTTATTTATTACCTTCATTAGAATCTAGAATATTTCCAAGCATGATGCACGTATCTTCAAAGCTTTCTATCCCAAAAATATCATTGGTTACTTTAGAAGAAGATCAAAACAACCATGGATTTTACTTGGAGGAATAGTTCTATGCATAATAGGTATGTAGTATGCTTCTAGTTGTTGAATATTTGTTCTAGACATTATCAAACCCATTATTCAAAAGTAACATTAACTATGTCACATGCAAAAAATTATTTAGAAATTACCAAGCCCAATCTTCATTGCTAACTTCAAGTAAGTAGAATGTAAAAAAGTATTTATACATTAAGAAACCCAGTCTTTATTACTAATGTTAAGTCGGTAACACACAAGAACTACATATATGATTGCATATGTGTGTCACTTTTCATTCTCATACATACTTGAGACATTAGCATAAATTAATGGAACACAAGAGCGATACAATGCTAGTGATATCGTTGTTTCTTCTTCAAAATCAAAATACAACACTCATTCGTGGGGTTTGTTTGTATATAATTTTTTAATTTAAATTTAATTAATTCCATTCATAGGAAAAACTTAGTTAATATTTATTTCCATTTCTTTTCATTTCTAAATATCTAATTAGCTCTAGTATGTTCTGTTGACCAAATTTTGAAAGATGGAAAAGTGAAATTTGGTATCTTGCAGATGTTGCATATTGAACGATGTTTGTGGTTGTTATTATTGTTGTGGTTTTTGCAATCTAGACTATGATTTATGCCACTTTATATCATAAAGCAGTCTATGGTCCCCAATTTCTTCCCCTATGTTGTAGTTATCCACACTTTATCTAGATATGGATTCGAGGCCTACATCAGAGAAATAAACTTCATCCTCATGATTGCATCTATTGTAGTACCCGCTTCCTTCAAAGATATAAGAAAAATTGGTAATGCATATGAAATGTATTAGATTGATTTTAATAACTAAAGCATCAACGAATTAGCCTAAAGGTTGTAGTAAATATTATTGAGTATTTTACTCTTTAGACACTTTGAAAATAGGAGGACTCATGTTGTGGAATTGTGTGATATGAAACATTTAATTAAAAAATCCATGGAATAATTTGCATTCCTATTATCAGGTATACAAGAACCGTTTTTGTTTTGTGCATAAAAAAATGAATAAAAACAAAGGCCCTTAATATTTTTTTTCTTTTTGAAGGCTTAAATCGAAGGTCAGATTCATAAATATTTTGTAAATACAATTGTAACCTCAAGACTACCTGAGCTTTCGACCACCTGACTAGCAAGTCGTGTTGACTAAGAATTTGTTTCTAAATAATCTGTACAACCACCCAACTTCCTGACTTCCCAACTATCCTACTTAAATACAACACTCGAATATGATACAGTCAGGGTCGAGATAGAATAAATAAATCATAAAATAAAAAGGGTCGAGATAGAATAAATAAGTCATAAAATAAAAAAAACATCTGACTTCCTAACCTCACGACTGTATGATCATCCTTATAAAACATTATTTTTCTTGATTTGCATGCAGTCCACATTTTTTTATACATTTTCAATTTTTTATGTTTCGTGTTCAATTGATTCTTTGTTAAATCAATAATAAATTTCTTCATTTTTTCTCAATTCATGAAAAGAAAAATAGCTGGCCAAGCTATGGGAAATTAATGCACACATTTAATTGCATTTTTCTTGTATTTTTAAACAAAATTTGAAGATTTTAGAGTATTTTTCCTACATGTTGTTTTCTTAAGTCTGGTACAAAGAAATATTGAATTAAGGAAATATAGTACCAATTTCAAAAAAAATGTGTAAACAAGATGTCATTTTACAAATTCCTAAATTCAATTTCAAATTTCAAATACGGAAAGATTATATATGCTATGTTACTATTCACATATCATAAAATTTGAAAAAAAAAAATCTCCAGCAAGAAGGGAACAAATAGAGCTAATTAGGTAAAGGATTAAGGAGATGGATGATCCGCTACTAGCGAACGTCAACTTCAACCGATAGAGAATTTGTTCTCGGTAGCCTAGTTCTCAAATCAGATAAAAACCATAAAGAGAAAGGTATGAATTCTAAGTTTCAAAATTTTTGGATTGGTCCTTTTCAAATGTTTTCAAAGTTTGGTCCATCAAATTATATTATTCAAACATTAGAAGACCAAGAAGAAAATTTTCCAGTAAATGTGAAAATTTTGAAAATATATTTTTTATAAATGAAAATATCCCTAGAACACTTGTAAATATTCCATTTTAACAAGGATGTTGGGATCCTTTAAAAGTAATTTTTTCATTATTTTTATTTTTTGTTTTGCTTTCAATCTTTTATACATATTCTTTATTTAAATTTATTTCTTTAGTTGTAGAATTACAAATGTGATTACATACTTCAAAAAACATATTTTTACTATATATTTTCTTATATTTAAGAAAAAGCAAATGTTTAAGTACAAAATATTCTTAAAATATCACAATTCTAAAATAACTTAATTTTATTTTAACTCTTTCTTAAACATTCAATAGTATGGAACATGATAGATTGGCTATTTTATGTTATAAATATCCATCATATTTAAATAATTTGAAGAAATAAACCAATTTGGTGCAGCAGTCAAAGTCTAAACCCAATAAAAGATTTCATTTATTAAATCGCACTCCAAAAGCTTGAGCATTATGAACAATTACATGGCTATTTATTTAGAGGAGATAAGTCTCTCTAATATCTTCTACAAAAACTTCCTACTAGTTTTTTGGAGGAAGTTGAGAGCTATCCTCGCAACTTTAGGATTATTTCCTAACTTCCCTATCTCCTAACTGATTCTAGAATGACTCACTAATTCTAGAAAATCTCAAATTATTAAATTAAATATTTACATAAAAATTAGACATGAGATGCTCCTGCATCATACTACCAAGGAAGAAAAAAAGATACAATCGTATGTTTTTCTTTTGATGTTCTTCAATGTTGGTACCATATTTTGAAATCTTTTCTATTGTCATCCAAGTAGCGTCTTCAACTGGTTGATTTCTCTATTTAACCAAGTATTAAAAATACTCTTTGTTTCTGGTCCTTTTAGCTACTCTTTTTTCAATGATTTATTCAGTATGCTTTGCTAGTATTGAAGTTAGTTGTTTCTCCCAATTAACTTTATCACTAATAGGTGCATCTGTAGAATCATTCATTGGTTCCTTAAAGGGGTATATATATAAAATATTAAATATTGGTGAAAACTGACATCTTTGGATTATTCTATTTCATAAGCATTTGAGGTAAATTTCCCCAAAACTTTGCATGGTCCAATCTTTTTCAATTTTAATTTATTATATTCCCCTTTAGGAAATATTTGTTTGTGAAGGTGTGCTATAACCAAATCTCCAACACTAAAGTCGAGATGTCTTATTTTGGAATCCACTCTTTTTTTATACTTGGTGTTACTTTCTTGTAGTTGATGTTTGACTCTGTCCCTTGTTTCACGCATACTGGCTGCAAAGTATTCACCACCTGCATTTCTAAATTGTGTCCTTCCCAGGTTCCTCAACTCATAAATTCTTCTTGGATGCATTCCATAGACAATTTTAAATGGACTCAATCTTGTACTTCTGTTGGGTGAATTGTTATATGCAAATTCAGCCTGAGCAAATACCTGATCCCATTGTTTGGGATGTCCACTTACCAAACTCCTCAAGATATGACCAAGGCTTCTATTTACCACCTTTGTCTAACCATCAGTCTGGTGATGATATGCTAAGTTAAAACTGAGATTGGTTCCCAACATTTTCCATAGAGTTATCCAAAAATGACCCACAAACTTTGTGTCTCTGTCAGAAATAATACTTGTAGGAAATCCTTGAATCTATTTATCTCTTTGAAGTTTTCTATGTTAGTTGCATCATTTTTCTTTTTACAAGCCATAAAATCTGTCATCTGAGAGAATCTATCAACCACAACAAATATTGAATCATTTCCTTTTTGTGTTTTAGGTAGGCCTAATGCAAAATTTTTGCTGATAGAATCCCATGGTCGATTTGGTATTGGAAAAGGTTCATATAATCTATTGTTCTCACATTTTCCTTTTTCATATTAACAAAGCCTGAACCTTTCCACAAATTTCTTACATCTATTGGCATGTGAGGCCAATAATAAAATGCTTGTAATTGTGCTAGAGTTTTATCTTTCCCAAAATGACCTAATAAACCTCTACTATGGTTATCTTTCAACAAATTTTCTCTTATTGAACATCTTGGAATGCATAATTGTTTGCTTTTGAATAGAAATCCCTCCTAGATTATATAATTTAACCATGGAGTTCTATCTCTACTTACAGGACTTTCACAAGATGCATAATATTCTTTGAAATTTGGATCATCTTTATACATATCTTTCAATTCATCAAATACAAAAACATTTACTTGAAATTCTTGCAAAATTAAATTGATTTTGCTTAATGCATCTGCTACTTTGTTTGATTTCTCACTTTTATGTTTGATGACAAATGTGAAATTCTATAGCAATTCAATTCACTTAACATGTCTTTGACTCAATTTTGTTTGATTGTTGATATACTGTAGGGCATGATTATCTTTGTAGAGGATGAACTCTTTTGGCATAAGATAATGTCTCCATTCTTTTAAAGTTTGTATGATGGCATAGAATTATTTATGATAAGAAGAATATTTTTTCTTGGCCTCATTAAGTTTTTCACTGAAGTAGGAAACTGGTTTTCTTTCTTGACTTAGGAAAACTCCTATTGCAGTTCCACTAACATCAATATCAACCTTAAACAAATTATTAAAATCTAGCAGTAATAAAATAGGTTGTTCTATAATCCTTTCTTTTAATAATTGGAAACTTTTACTAGTTGCTTCTATGCAACGGAGTAGTTGATTTTTCTCCTTAATATTTTCTACAATTGGAGCACATATGCCACTGAAATGTTTAACGAATTTCTGTAGAAACTTTCCAATCCATGAAAACTTCTTGCCTCTGAAATGCTTCTTGGAGTTCGCCAATTGATTATGGTCTTCACTTTCTCCTAGTCCATCTTCAGGCTTGCCCTTGAAATAACAAAGCATAAGTACAATAGTTTTGTCTTCATGAATCTACACTTCTTTAGATTGATTAACAATTTCTCTTGTTCTAGCTTCATTTAAACTATCTCAAGATGTCTTAGGTGATCTTCTCTTGCTTGATTGTAAATTAAGATATCATCAGTGTAAAGTATAACAAATTTTCCAATGAATTCTTTTAAAACTCCATTCATTAACTTCATGTTGTAGCGGCTACAAACACTCTCCAAAAGTTTACCTTAGCTTTGTTTTGGAGCCTCCCTACCAACCATCCCTAGCAGCATGTCTTGCACCATTGAGCATATAGGATTCAACTGTTTCTCAATGTCTTCTCAACCTGTGCTTGTCAGTTTGTTTCACTCCCTTCACATGCTCTCTTTCCAAACTTAGACCATGTGTTGGCTGAGTAGATCTCCCAAAAAATTGCATAATTCTGGAAGTGAACTATTGGGTAGCAGAGGCCCCGCGTAATGGTTTTAGGGCTTAAAGCCTAGAAGTTAGGGAAATAATATTGTAAATCTCCAAAATAAGCAGAGCGCGAAATGTAGTAGGTCAATTAAAGGGCTTGTCCACCCATAAATAATATAGAATAATAAAAAGCAAGTCAGTCTACCCATGGTCTGTGGACCATGAGAAAGTATAAATAAAGCGAGGCTCGAAGGGTAGAAGGGGGTGAAGTTTGGTTTTCGATCTTGATGATTATGGGTTTGTGAAGGAAATATTCTTTGCATCTGTAAGTCTGAGTTAAGGGTGTCGGTAGATAGATAGAGGCTCTGTAGCTATGTGCGCAGAGGCCTGGTAGAGTCCGCAACTATATTTGTGGAGCCCTGTAGTTGAGTGCGCAGGGCAGATCTAGTTATATTGACAAAATATATTAATAAAGATAAGTTTTTTTCTAAAATATTGCAGATCTATTGTGTTCTAGTTTATGCATCCGTTATTTGATCTTATTTCTCTTTATAATTTCATGCACTGGGTTTTATTGCTAAATGTTTGCTTGAAGACTATAACAAGAAGATCAGATCTATAATAGTTTCCTTAATAAGAAAGTACACATGTTGTCCGATAGTAGTACAGAAGTGGTGCGAGGCCATAGAATGGTTTGTGACCCCCCTACAGACCACATCAAGATATCACAAGGGTGCGGAAACCTAGTTCTAGCACCCTCCCCTGCTACCTTGAGTGAGACCTCAGTCCGCGCACTACAGGCTGTTACTGAAACGGTCGATAGCTACAGGATTTGTTTGGCTGAAAACTCTTCTGTACCTGGGTCAAGGCCCAATAAGCCAATAAATGGTTCCATTGCTGGGAGGGATCTACCTAAGGGGTGTTTTTATGTTGGTAGCTTGGAACCCTACGAAAAAAGAGATTGAAGATTGATTGGATCAGAAGTGGTACGAGTTCGTAGGCGGCCTTAGCACACCTACACGCAATCCAGAAGTTTAGCATGGAAAAAGCGATTAATTTTCCTATGCTCAAAGGAGTAGGAAGTTAAGATCCAGAAACATTTTGGTTCGTAGTAAGGGCAGTATGGGAAGCACACAAAGTTACGGATGATAATATTAAAAAAGCTACCCTGGTAAGTTCACTACAAGACCGCACGCTGGCTTGGTATATTAAGCACTCTATCGATTATTGTACGCAATCAAGATTGGGTCAAACCAACTGTAGAAGGAAAAATAGTGTGGAAGCGTGCAGAGTCTTGCACTATATATTTAGATGAGGAAGACGAGTGGTGGCATAATCGGCTGAATGGAGTAACAACGTTAAACTACAATATGATGACTAGGTCACTGTATTGCCTAAGATTTCAGGATCGCGAACTGCCGATGTATGATGGGTTGACCGTGGTAGATGAATTCCTAACCATGTTTGAAAGTGTGGTACTAGCGCACCAATGGTTCGATGCGTTAAAATGGGCATTGCGCATGACACCTGCACGTTGGTGGGGAACACATGAAGGAACCTTTGAAGACTAGCGTGACTGCAGGCGGATGATGCAGATAAGGTTTTGTAAGCCAAAACTACGAATAACTGAAAATTATGATGGGCGTGATGACTCGCGCACACATCTTACCAGATGGACCAAGGCCTATGGTGAAGAGCCTCAACCAGAGTGCGTACACTTATTTTATCACACCCTGGATGTCATCGCAAGGGACTGGTACACCGAAACAAAACTTCGACATGGTACAGGCGAATGGGATATCTTGCGCGAAGGGTTTTTATTAACATTCTTATTTGAGGAACAATGGATGGACACTGTTGACGATGCATTGCAAGTGGTGAAGGCTACCATTTTCAAGGTACCACTAGAACTAGAAGAAATAGTGCCGCCAGACTGGTTGCGTTAGTTGAGCCAAGCCCTCGAATGTTACAATGTAAAAATAGAAGATGATGAGGATGACCCTAGAAACATCAATATTCAAGAAACAGAGGGGAGTCATGAGGTTCATGGACCAGCAATTGAGGGCCCCAACATCACCGCGCCACTGAAAAATAAACAAGTGAATATTCGTATAGAGGAGGAGCCGAAGTATGCAACGCTTGGGGACTGTTGGGATGATGCCACAGTGGAGAAGGTCATCGAGTTATTACGAGAATATTAAGACTTATTCCCGACAAAAATCATGGAGCTAAAAGGGATCCTCGGTGACCTAGGAATGATGAAGATAACTCTGAAGCCAGACGTGAAGCTAGTGAAGCAACGGCCTTATCGGTTGAATCCAAAATATAAAGCAAAGGTCCGCGAAGAATTGGACAAAATGCTTGCAGCAGGAATAATTGAACCAGTGGATGAATTTCACTGGGTAAGTCCTATGGTTGTACAGGAGAAGAAATAGAAGGGAGAGATTCGTATCTGTGTGGATCTTAGGAAGCTCAATGATGCATGTGTTAACGATCCATTCCCGATGCCATTTACTAATGAAGTACTGGAAAATGTGGGTGGACAGGAAGTTTACTCCTTCACAGATGGTTTCTCGGGGTACCACCAGATCAAGATTGCGCTAGAGGATAGGAGTAAAATGAATTTCACAATTGAATGTGGTTGTTTTCAGTACGTTGTGATGCCCTTTGGACTGAACAACATGCCAGCGATATTTTCACGCATCGTGGTAGTTGCGTTCAAGGAATTTATACACAAGTTCTTGGAAGTATATCTTGATGATTGGACTGTATTTGGGCTAGTTAAGAAACATACCATGAGTTTACGGTTAATGCTGGATACATGCCGATGACACCAGATTGTGCTAAGTCTAAAGAAGTTTACTTTCCTCATCCCCTTCGGGAACTTGCTCGGCCATGTGGTCTATAGGCAAGGCCTCATGGTGGACCCGGCAAAGATTGTTGTCATACTCAATCTGCAAGCACCACGAAGTGTCAAGTAGCTACGTGCCACACTGGGATACACTGGTTACTATCGAAAGTTCATCAAGAGCTACAAAGATATCACAGCACCGATGGAACAGTTGTTGAAAAGGGACGCTACTTATTGTTGGAATGACAAATGTAACAAAAGCTTGGAAATGCTCAATGAAAAGATGGCATCAGCTCATATCTTGGTCTTTCCAAAATGGGACATTGAATTTCATGTGCATGTTGACGCATCTTGTATCACATTGGGCATGGTACTCACATAAGGAGTGGAAGGAATTAATCACCCGATAGCATTCGCAAGTCGACAATTGGCCAAAGCTGAGAAGAACTACTCCACTACAAAGTGTGAGGGATTGGTGATGGTATATGCACTCCAAAAATACCACCACTACCTACTTGGAGGGAAGTTTAAGCTGTATACTAATCACTCTGTGCTAAAATACCTAGTGAATAAGCTTGTGTTGTGGAGCGCATTTGTAGATGGTTGTTACTATTTCAGGAATATGATTTTGAAGTCATCGTAAAGCGAGGACATATAAACGCAGGCCCAGATCATTGCTCCCGAATTGAGAATGGCGAAGAACCCACAAACCTCATGGAAGGGCTGCCTGATGCCCAGCAAGATGCAGTTCACATCGTGGATAGCCACTTTGAGGACATCATCCAATTCTTAACCACAGGAACCGCACTGCAGGGGTATTCAGTTCAGAAAAATAAAGAATTGGTGATACACGCAACCGACTTTACGGTCATTACAGGGAACCTCTACAAAATGGGCAATGATGAAATAATACACCAATATGTACCAAAATTTGAGCGCAGATAGATCCTTGCTGAAGCACACGGCGGGGGGGTGTTGCAAGAGGACATTATGTCGGATGCGCCACAACATAGAAGATTCTTCGCACATGACTATGGCGGCCAACTCTACATCAAGACTCAAAAGTGTACTGTTAGGCCTGCGATGTATGTCAACGGACTGGGAAACCTTCACGAAGGGATGAAATTCCGCTCAATCCACAGCCAACACTACAACCATTTGAGAAATGGGCAATCAATTTTGTGGGGCCTATCACACCTCCAGGAAGATAGGGGTGCGCTATATCATCACCGCGATAGAATACTTAACCCGATGGGCAGAAGCACGGCTGGTTAAGGATTGCACAGTTGCTATAGCTGTGAAGTTTTTGTTTGAGAATGTGTTAACCCGATTTGGATGTCTAAAAATCCTAATGAGAGACCGTGGAATGCACTTCCTAAATGAAACTATTAGCGCACTCACTGAGGAGTTATATATATATCATCAACAAAGCACACCGTACCATCGACACGCAAATGGAACCATATAAGCTTTCAACAAGATCTTGGAGATTGCATTGACAAAGGTATGTAATGTATAGCGGAAAGATTGGGATTTGTGCATACCCGTTGTGCTATGGGCATATTGAACAACATGCAAGAAGTTGATAGGCTAGAGGCCTTTCTACTTAGTCTATGGCAAGGAAGCCATCATGCCAATGGAGTACGTTGTACCCAGTTTGAGGATAACAACAACGACATGCATGGCATACCACACGGATTTGGAAGAAAGGATCACACAAGTAGAAGAACTTGAGGAGGAATGGTTCCTAGGAGGATTCCATCAATAGTTAAAAAAGCAGCAGGAAAAAGCTTGGCATGATTTCCATATCAAGATATGCACATTCAAAGAAAATGATCTATTATTACTCTATAACAACAATTTCGAGAAATCCCATGGAAAGCTCTAAATGCATTAGTTGGGACCCTATATAGTACAAGAAGTCACAGATGGGGGCACAGTCGAGCTTGCCAAGCTAAATGGAGAACCTTTCCCAGGTAGAGTAAATGGTAGTCACTTGAAGCTTTACAGGCTTGTTGGGTAGTGGAGGTCCCATGTAAAGGTTTTGGGGCTTAAAGCCTAGAAGTTAGGGAAATAATATTGTAAATCTACAAAATAAGTGGAGCGTGAAATGTAATAGGTCTATTCAAGGGGTTGTCTACTCAAAAAAATATAGAATAATAAAAAGTAAGTCGGTTTGCCCATGGTCTACCGACCATGGGAATGTATAAATAGAGCGAGGCTCGAAGGGTAGAAGGGGGTGAAGTTTGGTTTTTGATCTTGATGATTATGGGTTTTGTTAACACCTAAATCTGCCCTAGGCTGAAGGAAGGCAAAAATTAGGGTAACCACAAACCACGCTCAGTCTGGTAGCTAGCCCTACCAGAAGAAGAGAGGGCTCTCTCCGAGTCATGCTTAGTGAAGAGATAATCGAAATTGGTCTGAGATGACTTACAATGAGATATTTACCTTAGGCTAGTAAGTGAATAGGGATTCAGGAAACAATTTTCATGAATGACTGAGCTTCTGGGATGTTATGGGACCAACGATCAGCTATGAAAAGAAAATTTAATATGAAGGCACAGATTATTCCGTGAGGCAAGGCAGGCGGAAAATGTAGCAATTTTAGTTTGAGGTAACGCAGAATGCAAATATTGTTGAAGAAAGTGAAAATGGCATAGCTACATGAATCCTTTTCAACACAAGAAGAACACTAAACATGAAATTTTCCCACAGGAAGAGAAATAAAATTGAATTCTACCTAATATCACTCAGAAAATTTCACTGGAAATGAACATGAATTGAACTATGAAACATAAAGAAATACATATGAAAACATAAGAAACACATTTTATACACTCACAACCACAAGAATCTCATGAAACAGAGCCACTTCCTTTCATTAATTCTCTGTCAAAAATACACAGTGAAGAAATAAAGTTTCTTTCCCACAGTCTCCCAGAAGTTACAAGCCAACCAACCCTTTGCAAATATATTGCATACAATATATAGAATGTGTAAAGAAGAGATAGAACACCCAAGGGTTGGGGAGTTACTCGAATCATTACAAAATGTAGATGAAGAGCCAACCATCAGCTACAAGTGCAGTGTTACAAACATGACATTTGGCCTTGGTGACCCATTGCCTTCCTTTGCCACTTGGATAGAAGCCAATATGGAGAAAAAAAAACTTCAAATGCCACCTTTGGTGCCAAAAAACTGAAGTGCAGAGGAGTGGGCCCACTTGGAGAAGTCGCGAACCGAAATTTCGCGAAACGGGAGCAAATTGGCAATTTTTCCTTTGTGCGCCGCACCAATTTCTCTGTGTGTCATGCTACATTTGGGCCTGTTTCGGGGCACTTGCATGTGTCCAAAATGTGCCCAAGTGGGCTTGTTGGAAATCCTGTCCCATCTACTTTCTAGCCCAACTGGAATTTTTGAATTTGGTGCTCATTTGCCCCTCAAAATCTCTATTCTCCCAAGACTGCTTTCTATGTGTCAAAAAAGTGGTAGAGAGGCCATTTTTTGGGTGTTTTTGCGCTCTAGGAGGCTCAGATCTTCCCAAAATTTCTTGCCCAGGCACCAGTAGTCATGATTTTCCATTCTGAATCCAAAACTGCAAGCCATTCCTCATTTGGAGCTCTATAATTTTTGTGTCGCGCCAGTGGCGTGGTGCACAGGGAGAAAATCCCAGTTTTTTGCCCAAAAAATTTCGATGTGACCAAAATTTTCCCAAATTTCTTGAAATTTGGGCTGGAGGTTCTCTATGGAGTGTCATGCTGAGCCAAGGAAGCCTTAGCTAAGATTCTAAGTCTATCTCACTCTTTTTCCTCCTTTGCCTTCCTTGTTGCTTTCCTCAATTTTGCTTTTAAACTCTTTATTCAGGCCTTGGCGCTCATGTTTCGTGCCCTGTAATGAAATGCCATGTGTCTCAACAGAGAAAGGTCCTTTTTAGCCTTGTCTAACAGCCTCTCCAAATCCATATTGACCCTCTCAAGGTTGTCCTCCTTATCCTCATTTATTTCTTGCTCCAAAGATGTGAGCTCAACCCTTCTTCTTTGAGCAGCTTGGCGATGCTCTCGATTATTTTACAGCTCCATGGTCGCCTCTTGCTCATCAAGCTGCTTGTTTCTCTGCTCTAGGTACTTCATGTTCCACTTGGCCCTCTCCAAGTCAAGAGATAAGGCCTCAATCTCTGACTGTTGCTCCTGGATGACCTCTCTAAGCTTTGCATTTGTTGGCTCTGTATCGGTCTCATCATCGTGAAGGAGAATGAACTCAGTCTCTCATAAACCTAATGGCTCCCCTGAAGGCCCCTCATCATGCGCAGGATCCTTACCTTTGCCTTGCTCCTGTGATGTTGATGTAGGAAGCGAGGCCCCTTCAACCCCGGGTGGAGATAACACTCACTTTGCTGCTGCAAACAAAGGTCTACTGCCCTTCTGGTAGGTGATGTATACTGCCATGGTAGCTGTCTCATGGCGCTCATACTGATGTGAAGGACCACCTAGCTCATGCTCTGCCTCTGATATAACCTGTAGAGTGTTGAAGAAGTCACGGGAGATGAATTCCTCCCAAGCAATATTCTGCAATCCCAACTGATGGTCCACCAAAATCCAGATAAGAGCAAAATGATAAACATTGTTTAGCTGCTGTCGAGGGGTCTTGTGCTCCATGAAGTTTTTCATCTTCTCTATGTTACTGCAGATGAAAAACGGGAGGTTCATCATCTGCACCCTGGTAAAGTGCATGAGAAAGCTGATGTGATAGGCATAAAGGAAAGAAAACCTCCCCTCACAACTGAAATACTTCATGATCAATTTCATGAGCGAAGCATCCTCATCTCTCAAAAATATGAATGGAAAAACTCTGGTGAGCTAGTTCAAACAGCTGGCCTTAATGTAAGGCTCATAATGATGCCTCTCCACCTTCTTCTTATAACACTGTTCTCCGATGTTCGGTATGCCTGTTGCCACTGATATGGTTTCAGGTGTCAATGTGAAAGTGACCCCAACCAAGATAGACTGACCTCCATGTAGGTGAAGTGCAAAAAGATGGGCCAACTCATGATGGACTCTGACATTTGCCGCCCTTTGAAAAAATTCATAACATGCTAAGTGCTAGAAACAGGACATAGCAAGGGGGCATGCTTGCAACTCAGTGAGGGTGTTTGGCTCATCCCTAAGATGTCTGCACCCCGGTGATGTCTTCTGTGGGCCCTTTCTGTTGAAGTTGTGTCGTTGTGGGTCTCCTCCTCATATTCTGATGAAACTTCTAATGCCATGACTACTGTTTTGTAAGTTGAATTTAGGCTGCTCTTTGATTTTATTGATGCTCGAGTTTCCTTTGACAATCTGCCACCAAGGGGACAATTAAAAAGGGAGCACTAGGATGGGGATAATATAATGGGGATAGGGGTTTATAGGAAAACTTTATTTAGGGATATACAAGGGTTTTGGGGTATTCTGATAGGGTAGGGTTTTGTGTTGTGGGCAAGGTAGGGTTTGCGTATTTTGAGGTAGGGTTTGTGTTTTTTGAGCAATAGGAGGAGTGGGGAAGGGAGTATGATTTTAGTGGTGTTAGGGTATTGATTATGGGAAAATGGCATAGGGGAATGAGTGATAGTGGTAGGGTAGGAAAAACACCTTGGCAGCAATATCACTGTAGCACAAACTCTAGCATCATGGTTTTCTTGATGTCTTCTTTTATTTTCTTTATAAAAAATTTTGCATTTGATTTATAATCCTAAAACCATGCTATTCCTTTCAATTTTGATGCAAAAGTGGAGGTAGGTTGCCTACCTTTCAATTTGATCAGCATCCACAAAAAATTTTGAGCGAATTGGGTGTTTTCTAGGCGTTATACCCTTGTGCGCCGCACGCAATGCCCAGTGCACCACACGCCCTGAGCATGCCACGCTAGTGGCGAATTTACATAGTGGATGGGCTCTATGTGTGCCACGTCCAATGAGTGCACCACGCTCCTTTCTGTGTACGCCGCGCACTCGCAGATTACCCGAAATTACTCCAAATCGCTTCAACTCTTCAACTCTTCGACCTTGCACCCTTCTTCCAACGCCTTTCTTACACAATGAGCTTGTCTTATGGTGATTTTTGTGTATATAGGCTTGGAGGTCATTTTTAAAATTAACTTTTTCAAAAACCCACTTTTCTAATGTCTTGTTTCAACACTTTTTTCACTGACTTTAATACACCTTGATTTTCACTTTTTCTTTGAATTTTGGGCTCAAACGACAAAATTTTCAACACTTTTCGCAGGGATTGCATGACAGAGCACTTTGGCCATGAAAACCATGACTGCACCTGAAGAAATCAATTGTCGACCCTTTTTGAAAATTTTGTCACCAATAGCACTGTTGGACTTTTCTTCAAAACAGAGTTTTGAAGAACCGTCGATTTTTGTCGATAAGATGATGGAGGACTGCGGATCATTACTTTACAAGAGCATCACTCTGGCCTTCATGGCTTTACTGGGCATATTTCAAGGCCAAACTGATCAATTCCTAGACCTAATGACCAAAAATGACTTTTGTCCATTGAAGGACCAGACCTTGACTGTTATGGACCTTTCGATTATTTGACATAAAGACTTAAGCCAGCAGGAACCAGACAAGATGGAAAGGACTAGCATGACCTTTTCCGTCGGATTATGGCATGCCCCTAGCGGAATGCAGCTGATTGAATGGAGCGGGACACCTAAAAAAGAAATGCATAAAGAGTTTTGATCTCTGACGAAGGGCTGACCAGACCGACTCTAACATTGGCTCCAATGGGGGATGGTAGCTCCTTGGAGGTGCCAATAACAGCAGATATCTGGAGGAGCTAGGCAGTGCCTTTTGTCCATTGGGCTATGGAGTCATCATTTCGACAAAACAACATAGGACTCTGACTCGTTTTAGAAACTAAAATGACCAAAACCTGACTCAACTTGACATTGAAAGGACTCAAAAACTAACTAGACAGACTGAAACCAAACTAAAATAAAAATGGTATTTACAATGATAGTGGAAGCAATGTTAATGATTCAACAGTGGTACCGCTTGAGCAGCCGACCATTTATTGTCCCTCTTGGACAATCTTCCCCGTTCATTTCCTTCAGAAGAAAGGCATTCTGACCCCTATATGCTGCAATTTTGAAAGGACCTATCCACAGATTTTCGAACTTGCCGTGCTTACCTTTCTCTTCATTCCTTACATCCCACTTCAGCACCACATCATCCAACTGAAATCTATCTACCTTTGCTTTTCTATCATAGATTTTCTTTATTTTCTCTTGCAATTTAGATGTGTTCTTGAAAACTTCTTCTCTTGTCTGCTGCAAGTGAACCATTTGATTCAACCTTCTCTGCATGGGATCTTCTTCACTACCAGCCTCCTGAAGAAGTCTGATTACTTGGCAAGCGAGAGAGGTAGGTAATATTGTATCAACTCCATAAACAAGCTAAAACGGTGACATACCAATGGATTTTTTCTGACTGATCCAATCTGCCCAAAGCGCATGGACCAACCTCTTATTCCAGCGCTTTTTTATTATTTCCAACAGCTTCTTGATAATGTTGACCAATGATTTGTTTGAAGATTCTGCCAATCCATTGCCTTGTGGATTATAGGCAGTTGAGTGAGCCAAAATGATGTGATATTTATGGCAAAATTCTACCATCCTTTTCGATTTGAAAGTTGCTGCATTATCAATGATTAACTTGTTAGGACAACCAAAGCAAGACTGGATTTTTCGAGAAATGCACTAATTACCGTATCTATAGCTTGTCTGGTGGGAGCTGCCTCAATCCATTTTGTGAAATAATTTGTCACTGTAAGGATCCATCTATGTTGTCCAGAAGAAGCGACATGAATTTCCCCAATGAAATCCAAACCCCACTGCTGGAAAGGAGCGCTCACCTCAATAGGCTTAAGTGGCAAAGGCTGTAATTTCTGTTTTCCTTTGAAAATCTGACATTTATGACGGCGCTTGACCATCTTATACACATCAGCAAACAAAGTAGGCCAATAGTATCCTGCTCTCAAAATTTTGTTCGCTGTTGACTTCCAAAAAAGGTGACCACCACACTCTCCTCCATGGAAATCCTCCATGACTTTCTTTGCCCCCTCTTCCACCAAAAAATTTAACAAAATGCCACTGGGATCTTTCCAATACAGAGCAAAATTCAAAATGAAAAACTTGGTAGCCTTCAATTTGAGCATTCTCGCTTTGTTTCTAGTCATGCCCGGCGGCGATGACAGATTTTCCAGCACATATATTATATCTGAATAACATGGCGACAAAGAAAACATTTCAAATACATGAATGAAGTTCCTTCCTCATTCCCATCAGACATGGCAGTGATCAGATTTATGTCCAATGCATGCAAGTTTGATTCGGCCATTAACCTTGCCAATCCCTGTCCTTTGACCAGCTTTGTGGGCTTTATTTCCACATCATATTCTAGCAAGGCTACAATCCATTTGCCTCTTCTTCCTTCCGGATGGGTCTGCACTAAAACATCTTTTACTACAGCATTAAGAACATAGGCCAGAATGTGAGAACATAAGATATATACCAAGAAATCCTCTAATGCTTTCACAAGTGCCAGGGCTTGCCTCTCAATGATGTTGTACTTTAAAGCTCCATCTCTTATAGCCCTGCTAAAGAATGCTATGGGTCTTTCATGATCATCTATTTTCTGCAATAAGACTGCTGCCATAGTGTGCTCCGAAGCAAATGAAAACAATATGAAATCTTGAGTATAGTCCGAGCTTAGTAGAACTGGAGCTGAAGAAAGGTCCAATTTGACCAAGTTGAAAGATTTTAAAGCCTCCTCTGTCCATTTCACCTGGCTGTCCTTCTTAAGCATGTTGGTCATTTCTTTTAAGTGTTCAGCAAGATTAGGCACAAAGAGATGCAGAAAATTCATCTTACCATTGAATGATTGTATCTCTTTCTTGTTCCTGGGCAGATTTATTTGTTGAATTGCTTGCACATGTGCTAGATCAATACGAATGCCATCCTTTGAGATAATGTGCCCAAGTAATTTGCCTTCCTCCATGGCGAACAAGCTCTTCTTAGGATTCAGCGATAAACCATATTTTCTTCACTTTTGAAAGACAATTTTTAGATGGTGCATGTGTTCTTCATCAGATTTGGGAAACACTGTCAAATCATCCAGATACACCACCAAAAACATGTCCTTCTCATTTGCAAAAGCCAAGTCCACTGCCCGCTGAAAGGTGGCACCTACATTTTTTAAACGGAAAGGAATTTTGGCATAATGAAAGGTTCCCCATGGAGTGGTGAATGTCTTTTTGTCTCTATCATATTCATGGACACAAATTTGGTTATATCTGGAATAACCATCTAGCAGTGACATACGAGATGCCCCCACTACTCGCTGAAGTATATGGTCCATTTTGGGAAGTGGATAGTTTTCCATCAATGAGACTTTATTGAGGTTTCTGAAATCGATGCACAAGCGAATCTCACCTATCTTCTTGCGTACAGGCACCGAGTTGGATTTCCAATCTGAAATCTGATGGGCACAATGATACCTGACTTGTACAACCTGTTTACTTCCTTTTCGATAGATGGCAGCAACTTTGGATTTATCCTTCTCAGATTCTGTCTAAATGGTTTTGCATTGGGATTGATGGGTATCGTGTGTTGAATGATATTGGTATCATAGGTCTTTAAATCAGAATAATCCCAAGAAAATACATCTGCAAATGAAGCCATCAAACTAATGTATTTGTCCTCGATTTTTGGCGGTAATACTTTAGACAATTTTTACCATCTTAGGATTGGCAGCTGTTTCGATGTTAACCTCTTCTACACCCTTCTCTGTTGGCTGCAATGTTGGCTTGCGGGCTACATCATCTTGATTAAAATGTTCTTCTAGAGGTATCAAGCCTTTAGGAATAATGTTATTTTTCAGCTGCAACACGTCCATTTCATTGATCTGCACTTCATCTTTTCCATTCCCTTTGCCATCATCATTTTCTACATCAATTGAGGTTTCTTTGAACTTGCCTTTATTTTGCAGAAAATCTTTAATCTCCTCATCATCTTGAAATACCTACCAATATCTCTGATTGTCTAGAATGGTTGGATGGTGCTTGACATGGATTTCAAATTTATTGTTGGAGTTCATGGGGATCTTCAAACACTTGATTTCTCAGAAATACTATTTTGTATACGGGGCACACATGTCAAAGTGTATTCTGATAATAATTTTAAGATATCTAAAACTACATTACAGTAGGCCCGCATCCTAGGATGCTTTGCTTGATACTCGCCTCTAACCTGCTTTATTACCAATTTGGAGTCACCATATAATGAAATCCTTTTAGCATTCAGCTTTCTAAGAATCTTCAGGCCCACAATTAGAGCTTCATACTCCGCTTCATTGTTTGAACACTCAAAGGCTGACTTGTAAGAGCAAACCCTCACGTTACTAGGAACTTTGTTTGGGGCAGAGAAAGGAATGCGTACCCAAATTCCAGTTCCAACGCCATCATTACCTAATGCTCCATCAAAATCCATGGTCCATTAGCCTTCTTCCTCTTCTTGTAAGTGCTAGAAATCTATTTGTTGTGCCTTGACTGATTGTTGTCCATTGCTTTCAGTTGATTGCCCAACGTTTTTATGCTTTTCTTGTTCTTCTCTCTTCAAAATTTCTCTGAAATTTTCTGTTATTTCGGGAATGTCATCTGCATCTACTATCTAACTATCTATATCATTTAAACTATCTGAAAACGAAACAAAAGACTCTAAATTTGTATGTACATAGTTAATTGGATGATTTATAGGTTTCTCCTTGCTTGTGATCATATATTTCATTTTCTGTTCCCGATACAATTTCCTCATTTTTCCAAACACTGGGATTGTTGCATAGGAGAAATCCAGCTGTAGTGTCCCTTTCAATTTCGCTACCCAAGACCTGGAAAGAAGCATGCCAAACCTTGGAGTAATATCTTCTACCACCACATCCATCAAAACATTTTTCATGGGAAGCTGATCCAAACTCACAACTAAGCCCTTGATGATTCCTATACATCTCACTCTACTGGAATCAAATGAATAGAGATCGTGGTACTATCGGGTGATGTCCAGACTGAGCTTATCCATAATAGCTTTGGGCATGAGATTGTGAGAAGCTCTGAAATCGAACACAGCATTATGCAACACAAAATCATGCAGTCTTAAACTGATGTAAAATGGTGGCACATCACTATCAGGAGACTCACCATTTTATGCTGGTCCAAAAATCATTTCAGGTTGATCATCTTCTACACTTACCATGTCGAACATTGGATCCAAATTCAACATTTTAGATATCTGTCCTCTATAACTTCTGTTTTTCATTATTTCAGTCAAGGGGATGGATACCTTTAACTTAGAAATCTCGTTCTCTAAGCTAAAAGTGGGAGTCTTTTCTACCTCTTTGACTGGGATTTCTTTCCTTTCCTTTTCCTTTGATGCAGTTTGTTGTTGTGATTGTTATGTTGATTTTGATTTGCTGCTCTCTGGACCAATCGCCTCTTTTCCTTTTCTTTGTGTAGTTGATGAATCATTCTTTGTGGCTTCACCCTCCTCCTTTTTTTGAATTGGATTGGCTGGCACATCTCTGTTTCTGAGTGAATATCACTGCTGTTGTGTAGACAAAGCATTCATATATCCCCTTTGATATTCTTTTGATTCTTCTTCCAAAACAGTGTCGCTAGCTAAAATGAAATCTGCATCTTTGTGTGTAGTTGAGCTCACTACACACTCCTCTTCTTCGGTAACATAAGTAGGCAGCTCATCTGGAGTAAAAAGGTGGTTTTCTTCACCTATTACATTTCCATCCTCATCCGAATCCGGTCCATGTACAAAATTTTGCTGCAAAGGTGTTTGTACCAGCTGTTGTGTTGTTTGCTCTTAGGGTCATTGATCTCTCTATCTTATTCTATATTGTGGTTGTTCCTAGCCACAGAAGTTATTATTTCTAACTTGTGGCTCAGGCTTATCGAGCTTCACCCTTTCAGGCATCTACTCTACTTTTTTGAGTAGTTGATCTATTGAAGAAGAATCTTCCTTAATAGTCACTTTCTTTTCTGCTTTCACTCTAGCTCTTTTGGATAACAGATTTTCTTCAACGCTGACTGCAATTTTCTGCATATCTTCCATTGTGGCCGGTTCTCTCTCTCTCTTAATTGATAGGCCATGTCAGCACCAAAACCATCTAGAAAATTCATCATAGCTAGTCCCACAGGTGGCTTAAGATGATCTGGAATTTTGTTATAGACTGCATTAAATCTAACACAGTAATCTTGGACTGGCTCACCAGCGTTTCATTTGATTTGTTCATATTCAGCCAAAATTTGAAGGGGATTCTTTTTCACTTCCCACCGGTTCAAAAATTGTCTTTGTAGCTCAGCCAAGGTAGTGATACGTGCTGCCAGCAAACCTCTGAACCATTTCCTCACTTCACCTGCAAATGTCTACACAAAGAGTCTCATCGCCACATTCTTCTCATCGATCTCGTGCAATTCATAGAAGTCTTCCATTTTGTCTACATGTTGCTGAGCAGTAATGCTGCTTGGATTTCCATCAAAAAATAGAATTTTTCTTTGATAATCTGAGGGCATATCATCTAGAACTTGGGGCAGAACAAAGGGTGTGAAACGGGCAGTCATCACTCTCCGTGGATTTGACCTTGGAGGTGTTGGAGGAGTGTGCAGAGTTTGCAAGGGACTACCATTTGGAGTTTGGGGTTGTGTCGCAATATAATTATCGATCGATCAGTAAGCTCTTTCTGTTTCTAAGTCTACAAAAAATTTTGGATTGGGGACAGTATAGTCAACAACCCTTTCGGACTTAGACTCAAACAATGATATTTTGAACCCCTCAGCAAACTCAAGCTCTTCAAGGTACTCAACAATGTCGAGACATGAATGGGATTTTAACATGGGGTATGGTCCTTTCTTGGCAAAGGAGTCTTTGAATCAAATTGGGATTTTCATAGATGTGAGGAGGATCTGGGTCTGGACTGGCTCTGGTATATCGTCTAAAGCCAGCGTTCTATTGAGAAAAATCACAGGACACAACTAATTTACTCAGCCTATCCAATCCTAAGCTCATCATCTGGAAGCTTAGAATTATTATGATATAAGGGGATTTGATTTCAGTTTGATTACCTTCCCTAGTAGATTCGCCACTATGTTATCAACTAAATCTGCCCTAGGCTGAAGGAAGGAAAAAATTAGGGTAACCACAAACCACGCTCAGTGTGGTAGCTAGCCCTACCAGAACAGAAGAGGGCTCTCTCCGAGTCATGCTTAGTGAAGAGATAATAGAAATCAGTCTGAGATGACTTACAATGAAATATTTACCTTAGGCTAGTAAGTGAATAGGGATTCCGGAAACAATTTTCATGAATGACTGAGCTTCTGGGATGGTATGGGACCAACGATTAACTAATAACAGAGAATTTAATATGAAGGCACAGATTATTCCATGTGCCAAGGCAGGTGGAAAATGTAGCAATTCTAGTTTGAGGTAATGCAGAATGCAAAGAATGCTGAAGAAAGTGAAAATGGCATAGCTACATGAATCCTTTTCAATAGAAGAAGAGCACTGAACATGAAATTTTCCCACAGGCAGAGCAATAAAATTGATTTCTACCTAATCTCACTCAGAAAATTTCACTCTAAATGAACATGAATTTAATTATGAAACATAACGAAATACATATGAAAACATAAGAAACACATTTGCTACACTCACAACCACAAGAATCTCATGAAACAGAGCCGCTGCCTTTCATTAATTCTCTGTCAAAAATACACAGTGAAGAAACAGAGTTTCTTTCCCACAGTCTCCCAGAAGTTAGAAGCCAACCAACCCTTTGCAAATAGCTTGCATACAATATATAGAATGTGTAACGAAGAGACAGAACACCCAAGGGTTGGGGAGTTACTCGAATCATTACGAAATGAATATGAAGAGCCAGCCATCAGCTACAGGTGCAGCGTTACAAACATGACATTTGGCCTTGGTGACCCATCGCCTTCCTTTGCCACTTGGATACAAGCCAATATGGAGAAAAAACACTTTAAATGCCGCCTTTGGTGCCAAAAAACTGAAGTGCAGAGGAGTGGGCCCACTTGGAGAAGTCGCGAACCAAAATTTCACGAAACGGGAGCAAATTGGCAATTTTTCCTCTGTGCACCGCGCCAATTTCTCAGTGTGTCGCGCTATTTTTGGGCCTGTTTTGGGGCACTTTTTGGTGGCCAAAATGTGTGCAAGTGGGATTTTTGGAAATCCTGTCCCGTCTACTTTCTATCCCAACTGGAATTTTTGAATTTCGTGCTCATTTGCCCCTCCAATTCTCCATTCTCCCAAGACTACTTTTTGTGAGTCAAAAAAGTGGCAGAGGCCGTTTTTTGGGTGTTCTTGACCTCTAGGAGGCTTAGATCTTGCTCGAATTTCTTGCCCGGACACCAGTAGTCATGATTTTCCATGTTGAATCCAAAACTGCAAGCCATTCCTCATTTGGAGCTCTATAATTTTAGTGTCGCGCCAGTGGTGCGACGCACAGGGAGAAAATCCCTATTTTTTGCCCAAAAAAATTCCATGTGAACAAAAATTCCCCAAATTTCTTGAAATTTGGGCTGGAGGTTCTCTATGGGGTTCTATGCTGAGCTAAGGAAGCCTCAGCCAAGATTCTAAGCTTATGTTTCTCTTTTTCCTCCTTTGCCCTCCTTGTCGCTTTCCTCAATTTTGCTTTTAAACTCTTTATTCGAGCCTTGGCACTCATGTTTCGTGCCTTGTAATGAAATGCCATGTGTCTCAATAGAGTAAGGTCCTTGTTAGCCCTTTCTAATAGCCTATCCAAATGCATGTTGACCCTTTCAAGGTTGGCCTCCCTGTCCTCATTTATTTCTTGCTCCAAAGATGTGAGCTCAACCCTTCTTCTTTGAGTAGCTTGGCGATGCTCTCGAATGTTTTGCATCTCCATGATCACCTCCTCGTCCTCAACCTACTTGTTTCTCTGCTCCAGTTACTTCATGTTCCACTTGGCCCTCTCCAAGTGAAGGGATAAGGCCTCAATCTCTGACTGTTGTTCCTGGATGACCTCTCTAAGCTCTGCATTTGTTGGCTCTGTATCGGTCTCATCATCGTGAAGGAGAATGAACTCGATCTCTCATTCACCTGATGGCTCTCCTGAAGGCCCCTCATCATGCACTGGATCCTTACCTCTTCCCTGCTCCTGTGATGTTGATGTAGGAAGTGAGGCCCCTCCCACCCCAGGTGGAGATAACACTCGCTCTGCTACTGCAAACAAAGGTCTACTGCCCTTATGGTAGGTGATGTATACTGGCATGGTAGCAGTCTCATGGTGCTCATACTAATGTGAAGGACCACCTACCTCATGATCTGCCTCTGACACTACCTACGGAGTGCTGAAGAAATCACGGGAGATTAATTCCTCCCAAGCAATACCCTGCAATCCCAACTGATGGTCCACCAAAATCCGGATAAGAGCAAAATGATAAACATTGTTTAGCTGCTGTCGAGGGTCCTTGTTCTGCATGAAGTTTTTCATCTTATCTATGTTACCAAAAATGAAAAATGGGAGGTTCATCATTCGCACCCTGGTAAATTGCATGAGCAACCTGATGTGATAGGCATAAAGGCGAGAAAACCTCCCCTCACAACTGAAATACTCCATGATCAATTTCATGAGCAGAGCATACTCATCTCTCAAAAATCTGAATGGAAAAACTCTGGTGAGCTGGTTCAAACAACTGGCCTTAATGTAAGGCTCATAATGATGCCTCTCCACCTTGTTCTTCTTATGCCACCATTCTCCAATGTTCGGTATGCCTGTTGCCACTGATATGGTTTCGGGTGTCAATGTGAAAGTGACCCTAGCCAAGACAGACTGACCTCCATGTAGGTGAAGTGCAAAAAGATGGGCCAACTCATGATGGACTCTGACATTTGCCACCCTCTGACAAAATTCATAACATGCTAAGTGCTGGAAACAAGACGTAGCAAGGGGGCATGCCTGCAACTCAGTGAGGGTGTTTGGCTCATCCCTAATATGTTTGCCACTCCCATGATGTCTCCTATGGGCCCTTTCTCCTGAAGTTGTGTCACTGTGGGTCTCCTCCTCATATTCTGATGAAACTTCTGATGCCATGACTGCTGTTTTGTAAGTTGAATTTAGGCTGCCCTTTGATTTTAATGAAGCTGGAGTTTGCTTTGACAATCTGCCACCAAGGGGACAATTAAAAAGGGAGCATTAGGATGGGGATAATATAATGGGGATACGACTTTATAGGAAAGTTTTATTTAGGGATATATAAGGGTTTTGGGGTATTTTGATAGGGTAGGGTTTTGTGTTGTGGGCAAGGTAGGGTTTTGGTTTCTTGAGCAATAGGAGGAGGGGGGAAAGGGAGTATGATTTTAGTGGTGTTAGGGCAGTGATTATGGGAAAATGGCACAAGGGAATGAATGATAGGGGTAGGGTAGGAAAAACACCTTGGCAGCAATATCACTGTAGCACAAACCCTAGCATCATGGCTTTCTTGATGTCTTCTTTTGTTTGCTTGATAAAAAAATTTGGATTTGATTTATAATCATAAAACCATGCTATTCCTTTCAATTTTGATGAAAAAGTGGAGGTAGGTTGCACTTTGGCCACAGAAACCATGACTGCACCTGAAGAAATCAATTGTCGACCCTTTTTTAAAATTTTGTCACCAATAGCACTGTTGGACTTTTCTTCAAAATAGAGTTTTGAAGAACCGTCAATTTTTGTTGATAAGATGATGGAGGACCGCAGATCATTACTTTACAAGAGCATCTCTCTGGCCTGCATGGCTTTACTCGGCATATTTCAAGGCCAAACTGATCAATTCCTAGACCTAATGACCAAAAATGACTTTTTTCCATTGAAGGACCAAACCTTGACTGTTATAGACCTTTTGATTATTTGACATAAAGACTTAAGCCAGTAGGAACTAGACAAGAGGGAGATGACTAGCATGACCTTTTCCGTTAGATTATGGCATGCCCCTAGCGGAATGCAGCTGATTGAATGGAGTGGGACACCTAAAAATGAAATGCATAAAGAGTTTTGATCTCTAACGAAGGGCTGACCAGATCGACTCTAACAGGTTTATGAAGGAAATATTCTTTGCGTCTGTAAGTCCAAGTCAAGGGTGTTGGTAGATAGATAGAGGCTCTACAACTGTGTGTGTGGATGCCTGGCAGAGTCTGCAGTTGTGTGCGTAGACCCCTGTAGTGGAGTGCGCAGGCTGGATCTAGTTGTATTGATGGAACATATTAATAAAGATATGTTGTTTTCTGAAATATCAAGGATCTATTGTGTTTTGGTTTACACGTCTGTTATCTGAGCTTATTTCTCTTTATAATTGTGTGCACTGGTTTTTCTTGTTAAATGTTTACTTAAATGTTATAATAAGAAGATCAGATCTATAATAATTTCCTTAATAAGAAAGTACACCTGCAGTCCGATAGTAGAACAGAAGTGGTGCGAGGCCACAAAACAGTTCGTTACCCCCCTCCAGACCACATCAAGACATCCTAAGGGTGCGGAAACCTGGTTCCAAAACCCTCCCCTGCTACCTCAGGTGAGACCTTATTCCAGACTCTGCGGGCTGTTACTGAAAGGGCCAGTAGCTACGGGATTTGTTTGGCTAAAAATGCTTCCGAATTTGGGCCAGGGCCCAATAAGCCACTAGGAACCATCCTTCCCTGTAGAAATTGTGAAAAAAAGCTCACCAGCATGCCGAACTCAAGAATTGACCAAATTAGTCTCTTAGGATTCCCTATAAAAATTGCACAATTCTCAAGGGGACCCAACCTTCCCTCCAGAAACTACGCAAATCTGCCTAGAAGCCTCCTAGGCTCTAGATTTACGCAGAGAAGTAAGTAAATATTCGTCCAAAAAAATACACAATCTAACCTAGCACTACTGCTCAACCATGAAATTGTGAAATTTTGGGAGGCAGTCACCTGCTAACCCTAGAAATTTAACAATCCCTCTGGGATAGTTAGCCCAACTAAGCCCAGGAACTATGCAAATTTTCATCACAGGATCAAACACTAATGCATGTGCCTTCAAGTTGACTAGTTCCCTCTAGGACTGAGAAAAACTGATTTTCATGCATGGACTTCTTTTGCCAAGGGATCATGCAAAGTCATCCCTAGATTTAGGGATTTATATTTATCAGTTGGAGGTTACATGAAAAGCTAATTTTAGAGACGTCTCGCCAAGTGTCACTTTTTCATAGATATGTGGCATGCACGTCATAACCTCAATCTTATCAAAACCCATCAATCGGACTCCGTAGAGTTCATTCCTCACATCGACCTTATAGCTCTGCCATTTGACATCACATTTAGCAGTCCTCGGCACATTTAGCTCAGTTGTTTCGGGGTAAGCGTGCTTTGCATGTCTTGCACTGTGTTTCTATTGCTTTTTGTGTTTCATCTTGTGTAAGTGTTCTCTACCTGATTTCAATGAGCACCTATTATCGTTTTTATTTATGTTAGCTTGTAGAAGCACCATTTTAGCTTTCGTTTGCATCTCACTATTGTCACATACATGACACTATTTTTTCACAGAGGGTCGTCATTGTGGTGAATCACTTCACATGCATGCATGTTCTTGCCATTTTCAAAATCATGCACTTGTTGTTTGCATTCATGATCGTTCACTCTTGTTTACACTCTGTATCACCATGCATTCAGACTTCTCATGTTTTCAGTCACCCATCGGCGAGTCTGGGCTGCTTTAACCCAGACCATGCCTTGCCCAGCTAGCATTGTGCATTTATGGCAGTGACGTTTGTGCCTTCCCTCTAGAAATTATGCAAGTCTAGCCCAATACTAACCTCCAAGCTTTCATTGCACAATTCAATGAGACAGTGCCTTGTTGGCCCCAGAAACAGTGCAATGCAGCTTGCTGGTTTCCATGTCACTACTCACTGAAATTTCACATTGCATAGTTTTAGTCCTCAACATGCCATGTTGGACTATGCATTGTGTATTTTAAACTATTAGTTAGCCTTCCAAAAGCTCGAACTATGCCTTGCGTAGCTTTGGCAGTTAGTCTCCTAGCATCCCGTTGAAAATCATGCAATCTTTATAGACAATCACAAAGGTATGTTGCATGTCAGTCCTCCAGCTTGTTTTGGTTTTCAACTGAGATATTTATTTTAATTAGTGTTGTTATGTCTCCAGGTATCAGATTTTTTCCTCTGCCTCTCAGCAACATAGGTACAATGGCTTCTAGGAAAGTAGAGTTGATGATACCATTCAAAACACAAGTGGGGATGTAGTCGACCAAGTGTCTATGAACTTGCCTATCTATGAAGACAACAAGTTTTTCATGGACAAGGATATCAATATGAGATGGAAGCAGCATAAGAATGATTAGCACCATCAGAAACAACAAAAGTTAACACACCTTCTTGTGACAAATGTAAGAGGAAGGTCATTGATAGTGCATAGGCAGAAAAAAGTTGCAAGTTCAAGAAGATCCACTTGTAATGAAAGTATCTTTGGAGATTGAGGCTATGAGGCAACATCGTGAACAGAGGATCACATGAAGGCAGAGAGAGAAACAGAAAGGAGTTACAGATGCTGAAGTGGCAACTCAAGGAAGAATAGGAGTTTCATAGACAACAAAAGGAGTTGCAGCAGGAATAGGCACAACATCGGGTGCAACATGCACAGACTGATGGAACTATGCCCATATAGGTTATGGACGCATCCAGCAGCTGGCATGGAGTAGACAGGGTGAGAATTGTTGTCGATTGCATCCAAGGGTATTAAGGAGAATGGAATTCATTATGCACATGAATTTGATCCCAACGATTTGGAACACTCACCGAGGCAAAGACAAGAAGCAAGTTCGACTTGAACTAAACATGTATTTCAACAAGTTGATACACATGGTCACCAACACAAACTTGGAGATAAAAAAATACACTATGCATCAGTATGTTACTCACTCAATTGCACTCAACACGATGATGTGCATGTTATTAGATGAGTTACACAAACGAGCCATATCATTTTACCCAAATGCAACAGAGGAAAGAGTTCATTTTCAGGTAGATGTCACCATTGAGCACATGGACACCATCACAGATGACCAAGCTTGGCATCAATTCACCACCTCTGATCATCGCAAGCATGTCAAAGAGTTGGTGTCACCATAATTGTCTGAGTTTTAATGATAGCTTGCATGGTTTTCTCAAGCCTATTTTCTCTCACATGGGTACATGTGTAGATTGGATGTAACATCTTGTCAAGTGGAAGTTTAAGTCTCAATAGTTGAATGAAATAGTCATAGAGTAGTTGAAGAGTCATGAGGGTAGGTGAACAATAACAAAAGGGAATGTTAAGGGGCACCCCACCCTTTTCTATATATCGTACCTCATAAGTCCTTGTAGAGGCTTTTGGTTAACCAAGCTTCCAATAGGAGTATATTAGAGAAAGCTTGGAGAGTATCGTAACGAGCCTTGGCTTCTCCATAGTGTAGAGCTAGTACATATCTCTGGAGGAGCAGGCGGTAGTGACTGTAGTGTTCTGTTGTCAGGAATAGTGGTCGGTAATGGTTGTATTGTATGATTGGAACTTTCACTTCTTAATATAACAGAGCCAATTCATTTCATGCATATGCCACATTGTATTTCAACTATATTTTTTACTCTAAATGATATATGTATATGTTTTCTTATGCATGTTTGTATAGACTCTTTCTCTATATATATGTATGAATCTTACTGAAATGTTTTGTTGGTTTAACCATCACTTTGGATTGTCAGCTTACTTTCCTTCGAGTTCATGATGCATCTTTGCTTGTGTGTTCCTTAGCCATGTGCTTTCATAGGTTTCCAAGGGGTGCACTTACATCACCCTCCATGTGTTAGAACCATTCATGCACCCTCCTTGACTTGCTGCATATGTCAGACCGTTACTACCAACAGGAATATCTTACTTTCCTTTGCATGCAACCACAGTCAAGGCGATACCGTACGACCCACTGATAGGACTCCTACACCAAATGATCTAAGTTCTAGTTGCGACTTCTTACTGGGGAGATCTCCTAACATACTGGTAGGTCCAACACCATCAACATTTTTGGTGCTAGAAGGAGGTCTAGATGACAAGCTGTGTCCTCTCATCCTATTTTGAACCTTTTCACATCTATCATGGATTCTATCACACTCATCCCTCCACGATGTCTCTCACATGCTGAACCTCTCAATATCACGGGGAATTTTTTTGATCTCTTGTCTGAATTCACGTATGATGGTGAAAGCAAAGTAGCCTAGCCTGAGTACTTAGAAGACTTCTATGCATTCTTTGATAATGAAGAAGAGTTTTATGCAGAAGAAGTCAGTCTGCTACTATCATACACACTTCATGAATCCCCACAACGTTGGTGATGTAGTCTACCCCCTGGTAGAATGCACTCACTGGAGTAGTTATGTGATCTCATTGAATCTACTTTCCAACATTTTGATCCAAAACCTCTTGACCAAAAACTATTACAACAATGGAAGACCCCACATGAATCGCCCCTGGATTTTTGGCAACGCTTTCATGATTTGCAGTTTGAAGCTATGAAAATTCAAATGAAATTTCAATATCTTTGGGATAGATTCAAATACTATCTTAACAAATCAGTCATTCCCAAGAAGAAGTTAAAGATCAAGCCCCACTTAGCATACTTTAGTGATGGAGCTGTGCAATCACGAACGCACATGTTTGCTGTCATAAGTGACTTTTTGTTGTCCCCTCATCAAACAACTCCACTGTCGTAGAGTGATGTGGGAGAGCATGCACACACATATGTTCAACCGTCACATGCTCCCGACATCACTCCTTTTGATTTTCGCACAATATTGGTTGTGATTCCATTGGGTTGTCACATGAATTTTGTACCTCAACCCCCGTCTTCGTACTCGGATGATCCTCCAGATGACATTCTCTTGTGTTCTTTCATTCCAGACTCTACACTTGTTGTAAACGAGAATCAAGCCATCGACGGAGTTGGTGTTGCACAACCAACATGCTCTGTCATTCATGAAGACTATGACTAGGATATTGAACATCCACCCATAGTAGAGGACCATCCCTCTATGTCCGTACCTCCTCTGTTTTTTTTTCTGACATCCTTGATGGTCCTGCCATCTCTGATTTTTCATGTGTATCTTCGTCCATGGATGCACATATTGTTGATCATTCGTAGGACACAGTGTATGTCAAACCATCATATGAGAATGGAGAGGACTAGTTATTCATTGAACAACCACTTGATTATTCATTTACTTTTTCCTAAAATGCAAAGGGTGAACATCCTTGATTCTCATCTACCCCTCTGTGTCATTCATCAAATCATGAGGATTCCGACAAACATACTGAATTTTCTGATCTTGATTGTCATGATCTCTCTACTTCTTCATCCAATCACGATATTGATTCAATTGTTGTTAATCTGTCCAAGGCACTGGTCTACGATGATCTATCTATCGAAAAAGTCGAAACTCCATAGACTGTTGAGGAACTTAAGCCCGATATGATAGTTATGTTAGGCCCTTGCTGTCCTGAGGTTGGTCTCACTTCCGATCAGGAAATTGTTGAAACACCTGAGGCTCCTCATCACTCATTTGTATGCATTGATGAACAATATCACACACATATTTCTCTTCCTCCACTTTAACTACATGATCTCGTCACTCATGCATTGAAGGAATCTTACACAACAAGCGCACTTGCGCAATGTAAGTGGTCTACCTTTCTCACATTTTCTTTCATGTCACAATCAAGAGAATGCATACACTTAACATATGCACACACTGTAGCACAACACCATTGAAAGTCCACAGAGTGTGTGTCATGCGCTTTGTTATGAAACCAGCTCAAGAAAAGATAGAAAAGATAGATCAACGCCTTAGAATTCAGCCTCTTCGAGGGGGCAACCTCCTTTACATTACATAAATGAACAATTATTGAATGATACAAATGACAAAACCTCCTTTCTATATATAGGAGTCTAGGGAGTCACAATATAATCCAGCCTACCTAGCAATAATAATATAAAGCCACAAAAATAACAATAGAGGGATTCTATGGGGCACATAAATAACAATATGGGGGTAATAGGGGCACAACAATATAAATAAGGGGTATAACTACAATAGTAATGGGGTAATCACTAGTATTATAGGGACCCAACATGCCCCTCTCCTTCAAATACAGTGTTGTCGTCAACGCTTGAGTAGTTCTGGATACTTCTGCATAAAATTCTCATCCTCCCATGTGGAATCTTCAGCGGATAAGTTCTTCCACTTGATAAGATACTCTGAAATTGATTGATTTCGTAGCTGTCGAGTTCTTTTTTCTGTGACTGCTTCTAGTTCCAATATAATTTTTCCTTCCTTGTCAAGTTTTGGTAATATTGTTTGAATTGGGAGCTTGTCACCTATAACCTTATTTAAACATGAAACATGGAAAACTGGGTGCAATCGAGAAGCTGCAGGAAGCTCCAATTTGTATGCCATAGTACCAATCTTTTGCCACACCTTGTACGGACGATAATACTTTGGTGATAATTTATTATCCTTCTTAGCTTGCTTTAGGGACATTTGCTTATATGGTTGTAGTCGTAGGAATACCCAATCACCTACATCAAAACTTCTTTCACTGCGATGTTGATCTGCCTGTTGTTTCATTCTATTTTGTGCCAACACGAGGTTATCCTTTAAGAGTTGGAGGACTTGTTGTTGATGTTCGATGTGATGTTCCACTACCTGAACCTTAGAATTTTCTCTTAAATATGATGTGATGGATGGTGGTTGATACCCATAAAGTGCCATAAATGGGGTCATTTTTGTTGTTGTATGGAAGTGTTATACCACCATTCAGCCAGAGGCAACCATTTGACCCATTGTGTCTGTTTATCAGATACAAAGCAACGAAGATATCCTTCCAAACATTTGTTTACTATCTCAGTTTTCCCATCAGATTGAGGATGATAAGATGAGCTATGAGCTAACTGAGTACCAAGACAAGAAAATAATTTTGTCCAAAAATTTCCAGTGAAAATGGGATCTCTGTCACTTACAATAATCTTTGGGTTTCCATGTAGCTTTTGAACTGTTTCCATAAATGCAGTAGAAACTGTACTGGCTTTAAATGGATGTGATAATGCACAAAAGTGTGCATACTTGGTAAGTCTGTCAACTACCACCATGATGACACTCTTTCCCTCAGACTTGGGTAAACCTGTGATAAAATCCATTGAAACCTCCTCCCAACGTTGGCTTGGAATGGATAAAGGTTGTAATAGACCCGGTGTCTTAATTGTTTCAACTTTATTTTGCTGGCAAACCAAACATTCCGCCACAAACTTTTGAATATCTGATTTAAGGCCATCCCAAAAAAATTCCTTCTTAACCCTGTGGTAAGTTTTTAAAAATCCTGAGTGCCCTCCTAAGGGAGAAGTGTGCAATTCCATAAGAATCTTTTGTTTTAGCTGGGAATTCTTACAGAGGTATAAGCGATCTTTGTACCATAACGAATCATTTTGCCAGCTAAATGTATCAGAAGTACTGGAATCTTGTTGTAGCTTTCGAATAAGTGCCCACACTTCTTCGTCATTCTTCCATTCCTCCCTTGCTTCGTTTATCCAATCTGGTTGGATAATAGAAATGGCACACAACAATGCTTCCACATCCTCATCCTTTCTTGAGAGTGCATCTGCCACCACATTTTGCTTCCCTTTTTGTAGATGATTTCAAAGTCATAACCCAACATCTTTGTGACCCACTTTTGTTGCTCTTCAGAGGATAATCTTTGTTCTAAAAAGTATTTAAGGCTATCATGATCCATTTTTACCTTGAAGTGTCTTCCCATTAGGTAGGGTCGCCATTTCTTAAGTGCATGGAGTATTGCCAACATTTCCTTCTCATAAATAGCTTTGCTTAAAAACTTTCCCTTGATTGGACGACTTTCAAAAGCAATGGGTCTTTCATCTTGCATTAGAACAGAACCAATTCCATTTCCTGAAGCATCACATTCCACAATAAAGGTTTTTGTGAAGTCCGGTGTAGCTAAGACCGGTGCTTGGCACATTGCCTCTTTAAGATGTTCAAAGGCCTTTGTTGCTTTCGGAGTCCATGAAAATGAATCTTTCTTCAATAATGTTGTTAGAGGTGCTGCTATTCTCCCATAATTCTTAACAAACTTGCGATAATACCCTGTCAACCCAAGAAATCCTCGCAGATGCTTTATGGATGTGGGGATTTTCCATTCCTTAATGGCTTTAATTTTGCTAGGGTCTACCTTAACTCCTTCATGAGATACAATATGACCCAAATATTCCACCTCCTGGACTCCAAAGAAACATTTGGATCTTTTTGCATATAATTGTTTCTCCTCCAATAGTTGTAGCACCCTGTCAACATGTTCAACATGATCCTTCCAAGACTTGCTGTAGATTAGTATATCATCAAAAAATACTAACACAAATTTTCTAAGGAATGGTTTGAAAATTGAATTCATCAAACCTTGAAATGTTGAAGGTGCATTGGTAAGGCCAAAAGGCATGACCAAAAATTCATAATGACCCTCATGAGTTCTAAATGCCGTTTTCGGAATGTCTTCAATCTTCATTCTGATTTGATGATATCCCGAACGAAGATCCAACTTGGTGAAGTAAATTGATCCATGCAATTCATCGAGTAATTCATCAATAACAGGAATGGGGAACTTATCTTTAATAGTGAGCTTGTTGAGCTCCCTATAATCCGGACACATGGCCATGATCCATCCTTTTTGTGCACCAATACTACTGGAGCTGAGAAAGAACTTTGACTTGGTTTAATTATACCAGCCTCTAGCATTTCTGCAACCATACGTTCAATTTCACTTTTTTGGACATAGGGATATCTGTACGGCCTGATGTTTGGAGGAACACTTCCTGGAATCAGATGAATAGCATGATCATGATCACGCATAGGTGGGAGACCCTTGGGAGTCTCAAATACCTTGGAATGATTGTCCAAGACTTTTTGGAGATCTGGAGAAATAGATGATTCCAATGTGGAAACATCTAGCGAACATAATTGTGCAATTACACCTCTTTGCTCCTTTTTTAGAAGCTTTGTCATACCATTAGAGCTGATTATCTTTCCTGGTTTCCCTGCAATACCCCTTAATTCAACTTCCTTTCCTTCCGTAGAAAATTTGATGAAAAGTTCTTGAAAATTAAAAGCTATTGTACCCAAGGATTGTAGCCATTGGACTCCTAGTACAACATCCGCACCTCCCATTGGAATGGAAAGCATTGGGCTAGTCAATACATATTCTCCCATGGATAGCTTGATATTATGGCACTTTCCAGAGAAATTTATTGTTCCTCCATTTGCAATCATCACTTGACACTCTGGTGCTGGATATAGGAAGCAATTCAATTCTTTTGCTACCCTACAATGAATAAAATTGTGGGTGCTTCCTGAATCAATCAACACTATTACCTTTTTCTTCTTGATTTGTCCTTCTATCTTGATGGTTTGAGGAGTGGTAATTCCCACCAATGCATTACAAGATATGGTCGGATTTATTTGTTCTTCATCTAGGCTTTGTTCCTGAAGTATATCTTCTTCTTTTGACCTTTCTTGCTCCTTTTCTTCTTCCTCTTCACAATCTATGTAGAATAATTTCTTCTCAGCACACTTATGACCTTTAGTGTATTTGCTATCACAATTGTAACAAAGCCCTTTTGCTCTTTTTTCTTCCAATTTTTGTGGTGTCAACCTTATAGGTTGTGGAAGACTAGGGGCAACAACACTTCCGTCTTTATAGTTGTGAGTGGTATGCTTCCTGGTTGCCATAATTTTGCTTTCCATTTTTCTTGCTAACCTGAATGCCTTCTCTAATGAATCAGGTTCCCAAAGGCGAACATCATGTTGGATATTATCCTTTAAAGACCCTATGAACACATCAATCCTATGCTCCTCTGGAATATCTTTTACCCTTATGTTCAATTTTTGGAACTCCTCAATGTGCTCCATTACTGAACCCTTTTGTTTGAGACTTATCAATTGGCTAAAAAAAGTGTTGCTTTTTGTATCTTCATAATGTGCTATCAATTCTTCCATAAAAATTGCCCAAGTGATAAATTGTTTACGAGAGAAAAGCCATTGATACCATACAAACTGATTTGGTTCCAAATATACAGTTTCCATACGTACCTTTTGTGTGTTTTGCACATTATTGAGATCGAAGAATTGCTCCATCTGTAATATCCATGTGGCGGGATCCTTGCCATCAAACTTCCTCATATCGATTTTTGGAATATGGTGATTCTTCGATCCAACATTAGTGTCTATGGAATCATGATTAACATTTCTTTTGTTCTCATCATGAGTTTCCTTTACTACCTTTTCACCATTAGTGACCCTTTCTTGTAGCAACTTCTTCAATTCTTCCATGTCTGTCTTCATATCTATCTTCAAATCTGCCATGTCTCTCTTCAAATCTGTCTTCGAATCATCCATCTTAGCTTCCATGACCTTTATCTTAGATTCCACACCATTTATCTTAGATTCCATGCCATTTATCTTAGATTCCACGCCACTTATCTTAGCTTCTGTTAGCTTTTGTGAGCGTGACATTTGTTGCACTTGTTCTTGTAATTTTGATATATCATGTAGCATTTCTTCCTCTTCTTCATGGGTCATGCTAGAGCTTTCAGGTTCCTTACTAGGTGTTTGCATTTTCTTTCGTCGGGGCATCAGTTACCAATAATAATGATTTACTATGCCCTTTGAATTCCGTTAAACCAAGCTTACACAAAAATTAAAAAAAAAACTACACACCTCTTTTCACTTTATAGAAGCCTGATATTGAATCTGATGTATCTCTGTAATTTCGGATCATTCAATTCTGAAATTGCTACCTGTAGTAGCCTTCTTCGTCCTCTTTCCAATGCCACAAGTCTGATCCAAATTGGATTCTCCAAGGAAGAGTTATGTGAAATCTCCCACAGTGACCTGTTTTTAGACTGGTTCAGTAGAGCGAACTTGTACAACGTGCCACGAGTCACTGTTTCAACCTTTGAATCTAAAACATACATAAAAGAAACTATATTCCGTCCTCTTTCTGTACCTTCTTACTAAATTTCAATCCAATCCCCAGAGAGAAAGTTATGATGATTTTCCCCAGGTCACCTGTTTTGAATGTAATTCAGGAGTCTGTAAAGAGACAAACTTCCTCAGATCATATCTCCGCAAATATCACGTGAAAGGCTCTAAAATTTGGACCCAAGGTTCAGCGCGGTTTCTTCTCACATGGGTTTTTTTTGCGACTTCTGAAACGTCACAGCAAAAAAAGTTATAGTGAAAATGCCACGATGACCTGTTTGGAGCAGCGAAACCCTAGAATCCAAAGCTCTGATACCAAATGTTATGAAACCAGCTCAATAAAAGATAGAAAAGATAGATCAACGCCTTAGAATTCAGCCTCTTCGAGGGGGAAACCTCATTTACATTACATAAATGAACAATTCTTGTATGATACAAATGACAAAACCTCCTTTCTATATATAGGAGTCTAGGGAGTCACAATATAATCCAGCCGACCTAACAATAATAATATAAAGCCACAAAAATAACAATAGAGGGATTCTATGGGGCACAGAAATAACAATATGGGGGTAATAGGGGTACAACAATATAAATAAGGGGTATAACTACAATAGTAATGGGGTAATCACTAGTATTATAAGGACCCAACACGCTTTCACTTACTTATGTTTTGTGGATGTTTTTAAACTAAGTGTGTGTTTGTCTCCATTGTTATATCATTCTTGTTTGATGGTTCGAACAATTGTCTTGTTTGTTAGCCATGCCTTCACCAGCATGGGTCGACCAATGCACCGATGGTTGAATTGGAAGTATCACTTCATGTGAGCAGACCCATGCACCATTAGCTTAGGAGCAGGAGTAGTGTTTTCTTTTGGTTTGTGTGATCGCATGCATGTTTTCTTACTCGCTTTTCATGTTTGCTTGTTTTCCTGCTTGTTTTCTTACTTGCTTTGCTTATGCATTTACTTCTTGCTTTTTATTTGTTTTATATTTTGTTTGCTTGTTTGCATTCATTGGTTAGTTTCACATGGATCATGTGTGACTATTGAATCAAGAAAGGCCAAGTACAAGAGGATTTTTGTAGTTATCAATATTTGGTTATCTGTCATCCTGCCTCTGTATGAAGAACTTGTTATCTACAATCCATGATATGCCAATGGAAAATGCGTACTATTCAAAGAGAACGTTGGTGAAAACACAACAATTATGCGTTAACTAGTGCCACCTACTGTAGGGGCTTATTTTTGGGTTAATCCCTTTTAGCTTAGTCAAGTAGAGTAAGGTGAGGGGGGAAACCTTAACAAGAACGTCAAAGGTATATATAAACTACTTCTCTGAAGGAACAACCTCTTCTTCTCTCAATAAGTCAAGATCCCTCCTTTACCTCGTAAACAAATAAGTGTTATGCACAATTACAAAATATTAAAAAAATAAAATGTGAAAAAAAATTGAAGAAATGAAAAATGAATAAGGCGAAAGGAGAGAAAGGCTTCTTGCGTATAGAGGTGATGCAAGTAACTCTGTCAGGGTACTGACCAGGCTCGTTGGCAACGAAGAGATGCGTGTGTTCTTGTGTGACTCCATTACAGTATTTTCTAGGCATGCTGGCAACAGAGCAACACCAGAGATGAGACTAAAACTCTCGTCATCATATGACTTGTGCACCAATAAACCCCTCATCCCCAATCAAAACAACTGTGTTGACTTGGCTTGGAATATGTGTCGACCGAAAAAGGGATTAGCAGATGTTACATATTATAATCAAGAAGTTGTGGAATACAAACAGAGAGTTGAAGAATACTTCCAGAGGTGTTAAACTTTCTTTTTGCAAACAAGGTCCATTTATAGAGCTAGAGTTCTACTAGTGTGTCGCCAAGTGTTGTAGTCACTACAAACAACCTCCAAAATTTTGCCTTAGCTTTATTTTGGAGCCTCCCTACCAATGATCCTCAGTAGCATGTCTTGCATCATTAAGCATATAGGCTTCAGTTGTTTCTCAATGTCTTATTATCTTTTCCATGTCAGTTTGTTTCACTCCCCTCAAAAGTTGTCTTTCCAGACTTATTCTTGTAGAAGCACCATTTCAGTTTTCTGAATCCTCCACTTTTTGTTTTCATGCATGATCATTCATTCTTGTTTACGGTCAGTATCACCATGCATTTAGACTTCTCATGTTTTCAGTCACCCGGTCAGCATGTTTGGGCTGCCTTAGCCCGAACCTTGCCTTGCAGAGCGAGCATTGCACATTTCTGGAAGTGAAGGCTCTGGCTTTCCTCCAGAAATTGTGCTAGTATGGCTCAACACTAACCTCTAGGCTTGCATTGCACAATTATGGGAGATTGACCCAAGAAACTGTGCAATGCATTTTGCTAGTTTGCATGTCACTGCTAACTGAAATTGTGCATTGCGTAGTTTCAGTCCTCAGCAGGCCAATATGGAATGTGAATTACACAGTTCCAGTAGTCAGTCAGCCTCGAAACAACCCAGACTATTCCTTTTTCATTTTTGGCAGTTAGTCTCCCAACCTCTCGTTGAAAATCACACAATATTTATGGACAGTCACACATGTATGTTGCATGTCAGTCCTCCAGTTTATTTTGGTTTTCAACTAACAGATTTCTTGTCACGAGTGTTTTTGTGTCTCTTGGTATCACAGGTGTTTGTCTACCTCTCAACAGCACAAGCACAATGGCTCCCATGAGAGCAAAGTTTATGACATTGTTTAGAATACAACTGAGGATGTAGTTGATCAAGTGTCTATGAACTTGCCTATCTATGAAGACATCAAGTTGTTTATGGACAAGGATATCAAGATTAAATGGTAGCAGCATCACAACGAGCAGCACCATCAGTAGTAGTAGAAGGTAGCACACCTGCATGCGACAAATGTGAGAAAGGTTGTTTACATCTCAGAGGCAGAACATAGTTACAAGTTCAAGTAGATCCACTTGTGATGAAAGCATATTTGGAGATTGAGGCTATGAGGTGACAATGCGACTAGAGGATCATGCGAAGGAAGAGAGAGAAAAAGAGAAGGAGTTACAGCTGTTGAAGCGACAACTCAAGGAAGAACATGAGTTACATAGACAACAAAAGGAGTTGTAGCAGGAATAGGCACAGCAGGAGGCGCAACATGCACAAACTAATGAAACTACGCCCATACAGGTTATGGACCCATCTAGAAGCTGGCATGGAGTAGACAAGGTGAGTAGTGTTTTCAATTTCATGCAAGGGTATTCAAGAGCATGGATGTCATTATGCGCATGCATGCGATCCCACCCATTTGGCACAATCACCGAGGCAAAGACAATAAGCAAGGTTTAATGGAGCTGAACATGTATTTTGACAAGTTGATGCACATGATCACTAGCACACACTTGGAGATTAACAGAGAGACTATGCAGCAATATGTTGCTTGTCCAGCTACACTCAGGATGATGATGTGCATGTTATCAGATGAGTTGTACAGAGAAGCAATATCAGTGTACACAGATGCAACGGAGGCAAGAGTTCACTTTCATATAGATGTCACCATTGAGGGCACAGACACCATCACGGATGACCAAGCTTTGCATAAGTTTTCCCACCATCGATCATTGCAAGGATGTCAAAGAGTTGGTCTCACCACAATTGTTTGAGTGTTATTGATAGCTTGTAGGGCTTGTTCAATCCTATTTTGTCTCACATGGGTACATGTGCAGATTGGATGTAACATCTTGTCAAGTGGAATTTCAAGTGTCGATAGTTGAATGTAGCAATCATAGAATAGTTGAAGAGTCATGAGGGTAGGTGAACAATCACAAAGGGGAATGTTAAGGGTCACCCCACCCTTTGATATATATAGTACCTCATCACTCCTTGTAGAGGCTTTTGGTTAGCCAAGCTTCCGATAGGAGTATCTTCGAGAAAGCTTGGATAGTATTGTAATGAGCCTTTGCTTCTCCACCGTGAAAAGCTAGTACGTCTCTTTAGAGGAGTAGGTGGTGGTGAGTATAATTTTCTGTTATTGGAACTAGTGGTCAGTCATGGTTGTATTGTATGATTGGAACTTTCACTTCTTAATATAATAGAGCCAACATGTTTCATGCATATGTCATATTGTATTTCACCTATCTTGTTTAGCCTAAATGATATATGTATCTGTTTTCTTACGCATGTGTGTATAGACTCTTTCTATATATGTATGTATGAATATTATGGAAATGTTTTTTTTGTTTAACCATCAGTTTGGTTTTTCAGCTTACTTTCCTCTAGTTCGTGATGCATCTTTTCTCATGTGTTCCCTTCTTAGCCATGTGCTTTCATAGGTTTCCAAGAGGTGCACTCACATCACCCTCCATGTGTTAGAGCCATTCATGCACCTTTCTTGACTTGTTGCATATGTCGAACCCTTGCTACTAACAGGGATATCTTACTTTCCTATGCGCGAAACCATAGTCAAGGTGATACTATACGACCCATTGTTTGGACTCCTACTCCTGTTAAGGTCTAGTTGGGACTTCTTGTCAGTGAGATCCCCTAACATGTTAGCGGGTCCATCACTGTCAATGCCTCATAAAAGTACCAAGAGAATTGGTAAGTCTGAACGACATTACCAACCATTCATATAAACCATTATTAGTTTTAAATTCTATTTTCCATTCATCACCTTCTCTGATTTTGATTTGATAATATGCACGATTTAAATATACTTTAGAAAAATATGCAGCACTACATAGACAATCTATAATATTATCAAAACCGGGTAATAGAAACCGGTACCTGATTATGATTTTGATGATTTCTTCAGAATCTGTGCACAATCGCCATCTGCCATCCTTCTTTTGAGTTAACATTGTTGGAACAACACATGAGCCTAGACTTTCTCTGATGATACATTTATCAAACAAATATTGCAATTGGTCTTTAATCTCTTCATTCTCTTTTGGAGTCATTCTGCAATCCACTTTGTTCGGAAGTTTAGCATCTAGAATTAGATCAATATGATGGATAATACTTCTAATGGGAGGCAATTCATTAGGTAAGTCATCTACTACAATATCAATAAATTCATTCAACATGTTTTTAATTTTTTTTGGAAGATCATTCAAATTTTTACTTATGAGGACTACCTTTGGCTTACCGATCGAGGAAAAATTTATCTCCTCATGCTTGATTTCTTTAAGAAATTATTTCCCACTAAGTAACATTACCTTGGTTGGTCTTCTTTTGGTGCTTTGTCATTCTTCAAAGGAAATAGTACACGCTTTTCACCATCCTTTTCAAAAGTATAGGTATTTCTACTTCCATCGTGCATTGATTTCTTGTTATATTTCCATGGCCTTCCAAGCAATATACGACATACATCTGTAGCAATAACATCACAAACAAATTTATCCTTATAACATCCTCTTTGAAATTTCACTTCACGTTGTTCATTAACTAATATATGATCTTTTTGCAACCTTGAAACTTTGTAGGGAGTAGGATGTTTAGTTTTCTTTAAATTCAACTTTCCTACCATCTCCGTGGATACTAAATTATCAATACTCCCACTATAAATAATGATTTTAAAACATTTTCCTCTTGATTTACAAACATTTTTAAACAATTTTTTTCTTTGTGTGGGTTCCTTTACTTCTTTAACACACAATTTCTTTTCATTATCAAAGATTCACCAGTTTCAGGTGCATTTTCATATGTAGAGGATTGTAAACTTTTTGTTTCCGTTTGTGTTATATGTGTTCTTTCTTGATTAGAAAATTTTTTCTAGACATTCATTAGCCATATGACCAACTTTTAAACATATATAACATCTTACCACGAAAGATCAACCTCTACCTCCTTGATATGGTCTTCATCCTCTAAAGTCTCCTCTTGATGCTTCTATCTATTGTGAACTATTTCCTCTCCTCTTTGAATGGGAAATATTCCACTTGAATATCCTCTACTTGATTGTCCTCGACTTAATGATCCTCTACTTAATTGTCCTTTGCCTCTTATTGTGCTTCTTCCTCTTCCTCATTGACTCTACTTCCTTGCCATTTTTTCTTCAATTTTAAGGACTATATGAGAAGCTTCTTCAACAGTTTTTAGAGACAAAGCATCCACATCATCCTGTATTTCAAATTTTAGGCCATTACTATACCTAGCTAGTTCTTCTTAATTTTCTTCCATATGACGAGATCTTATAGCCAATCTATAAAACTGCTCTATATATTCTTTTACAGACATAAATTTCTACTTGATATTCCCATTCGATCCCATCTAGTGATATTCCCTTTGTTTCTATTTCTTTTCAACTTGCACACTATCCCACCATAGTGTAGCATGTCCCTTCAGTCTGGTCACCGCAAACTTAACTTTCTTCTCGTCAACTAGATTTTCATAATCAAAATATTTATCCATGGCACTGATCCAATCAATCAATTCTTCAGTATTTAAATTTTCTTCATACATAGGCACATCCAATCTTGGCTTGGTACTTATTCTTGTGATCATCTTGACCATCTTCTCTTCTGGAGTTTCATCTTCACCTTCTTCTTTTAAGCTTTCTTCCACTTCATTGATATCACCGATGTTAACATCTCTTTCATTAAGGGGATTTTGATGTCTAAAATTGGCCTCCTAAGGAAATTATAAAATAATAGTAGAAACAATAAAATAAGATTAGATTACATCATCAAATTTTAGAAGGAAAAAAGGAAAAACTATTTTTTCAACTTATATTTTCAACTTATCTCCCAATGAGTTTACTCAAATTTTGAGTCCAAACACTCGTTGGATGAAAAATTTGATTCGTCATCCAAGTATTACCCATGTTTCATACTTTCAATGGACCCTAATACACGAAAAATGAGAAATACGTGAAAAACATGATTGTAATCATGTTTTTTCGGGTATTTCTCATTTTTCATGTAGAAGGGTCCATTAATGCAATATGGGTACTCCTTGGATTAGGAATTAAATTTTGCATCCAACGAGTGCTCCTTTTTGAAATTGGAGTAAAACGTTAGAGAGATAATTTAAAAATATGAGTGGAAAAACTAGTTTTATTATTTTATTATTTTTTAATATTTTTACTTTTTTACTCCAAAAATGGTGAATCATCCCTGGTGGTTGAGATCATCATCTTGAATCCTATTGGTTCTTATAAATTTTATTTTCATTTTACATTTTTCTTAGGAGGCCCATTTTGGACCTCAAAAGTCCCCTAATGGACATGTTGTCTCCAACGCATCCAAACGCGTTCTAATATGTCTTACTTCATCAAGCATAAATTGATTTGTAGATGGTATTCCTTTACCAATTCCAGTTCCTATGGCTCCTCTAACTCCTATAAATCCATGGGCCATCGTGCTTGTAGAGGTAATGTTTCTCTGCTTTCAAAATCGATTCCCACCGTGCTTACAGATTTGACAACTATGTGCTTAGTACACCATGACTTGCCAAAATGAGCATAAATTGCACTGTGATTTAATTCAATGATTACTACATTCTAATGTTTCATTCAACAATTGTGTGTTTTCGGACTTCCCAACACCATGCCCACAGTCTATGTTAGCCAGAATGAACCACATGTCATGAAAATCCAATATGCTTCATCAAGTCGTAAACGTCAACAACAAGGACTTATTAATCAGTCGAGCCGAGCTTCTTTGTAGCATAAAAAAATGTACCTATTTTCCCTTTCTCTCTTCTCCAACAACTTATGCACCGATATTCGAATGGTGATTGTAATCATGTGCCAATGGTTACTGACTCAAACAAGTATTCTCATATCTATTCTAATAGCCTGCTTTGATACCAAAATTGGTGCAGCGCTCAAAGACTGAACCCAATAAAATATTTCATTTATTAAATCACACTCCAAAATCTTGAGCATTACAAATGATTACATGGCTATTTATTTAGAGGAAAGAATTCTCTCGAATATCTTCTAGAGAAACTTCCTCCTACATATTTGGATGAAGTTGAGAGCTATCCTCTAAACTTTAGGATTCTATCCTAATTTCCATATCTCCTAATTAATTCTAGAATGACTCACTAATTCTAGAAAATCTTAAATTCTTTAATTAAATAATTACATAAAAATTAAACATGAGATGCTCCTACATAATTTCTCTTAGAAAACATGAATAACATGTTACATAATTTGAGTTTATTTTAATTCGTCAAGGTATTTTCCATCAATTTAAGTCTCTTAAAAATCCCTGCTTATATCACTTTTCTATATATGCTAATTGTCAAAATCAATCATAAGATAAAAAGTGAGAACATAAAGTTTTACATTAAAAGGAAAACAAATGAACCCATGATAGCTATGAATGCTTACTAACAATGGATCTATGCTTCTAATCCAACTAAAGGGGATATTTTCATTCACCAAGAGTGAAGCAATTTAAAGTTTCAAAGAGAATGATTATCACGCAAAATAGAAAAACCTTTCAATATTCAAATCCTAAACTTAGTTTTTATAATTTCATATGATGATTGAATTAGAAGGTTCTAACAAATACAAACAAATTCTTTATCTCACTCTTATTGCATAGAATTTTCATTCTCATGATCCGTACTTGTTGGTACCATTGATACTTTATCAAGTATCTCAGTGATAGATCATAATTTAGAAGAAATTTATGAAAACTTAATTTTATTTTAAATTATTAATTAAACTTGATAGAGATAATTGTTTTTTTGAATGTGTCACAATTTGTTTCCAGGTTTACAACAAACCCCTTTTGGTTTCTACATAGGAAAATGAATAAAAAAGGCTTTAAATAAAATTTCCTTTTTTTGAAAGCTTAAGGCAGAGGTTGGGTTCAGAAAGGTTTTGTAAATAAAATTATCACCTCCGGATTACCCGAACTTTTGACCACCCGATTAGTAAGTCTGACCGAATGCCAAATTTTTTATAATAGTTCGCTCGACCACCTGACCGCCCCACTTCCCAACTTCTCAAATCCCCAACCTAAAGACAATATCTGACTACAGTATAGTTGAGGTTGAGATAGAATAAGTAAATCATAAACTAAAAAACACCCAACCTCCCTATTGTATGACCATTCGAATAAAATATTATTTTTCTTGATTCGAGTGTAATCCATCTTTCTGATATAGATTTTCGTTTTTTTTTTTTTCACGTTCAATAGATTATTTGTTAAATAAACAATAAAGTTTCTAATGCTTTATTGATTCATGAAAAGAAAAATAGTTACCGTGCTTACAGGAAATTAATGAACATGCGCAATTGTGATTTTCTCATAATTCTAAACAAAATTTTAAGATTTCAAAGTGTTCTACGTGCATGGTCTTTTCTTAAGTCTTTTTCGAAGAAAAATTGAATTAAGGGAACACAATACTAGTTTCAAAAAATCATGTGTAAGTAGGATGCTATTTTAGAAATTCATGAATACAATTTACAATTTTAAATAAGGAAAACTTATATATTCTATGTTACTATTCACAACTCATAAAATAGGAAAAAAGGGAAATTTTCTACCATCAAAGCAACAAATGGGGCAAATTAGGCAAAATATTAAGGAGATGGATGATCCACTATGAGAGTAAGTCAACTTCAACTCATTCCTCATCTAAGATTCAACTTACAAAACACAAAAAGTAGGTACGATGATCTGGGAGGAGATATTTGATTTCTTGGAGCAAAGAGAATGGTTAAAAAATACAAGAGCTACTAAAAAAACAACAATCATTTTGAAGCAATCAAAGTAACAAAGTTACATAAAGTTGCCTCTAGGGCCATGGTTTCATGGATTTTGTCTCACGTTGATATTAAAACCCGAATAATATCATACCATAAAGAAACTCTCATAGCATCCTGGAAAGCTGAAGTCTTATCGAACATATAAAAGTTCAATCCCATGGAAATCCACCTTAATGTTGAATTACTTAATAAGTTTTGAAGTATTGTCTTCATGAATTTTCAACAAAATTATGATATAGTTATTATCACTCTGATAATTCCTTTGAACTAATAAGAATGAAAAAAAATGGTAACCACAATCCGCTTTTGGAGATTAGGACCTAGCCTTCCTGATGCTCAGCGAGGGCTCTCTCTTTAAAATTTAACTTTGTTTTAGTTAAAAAGTTTTAGGCTAGCTATGATTCTTCAAGGGGTTTTGATTTGTATTTAGATTGGGTGTTGGGATCTGCTTAGACAGATGGATAAATTGATGTCTTTTATACCACTGGGCTATGGATTCAACTAATAAGGAAGCAAAACTAGATTAACTCATTAAAGGGGATGTTCCAAGGGCAAGATAACAGAGTGTATTTCAGATATTTGAGACAGAGGGGTGAAAAGGTTTCAATCGGGGTGAGAGAGTAGTTAAGGGTTCTCAAACATGGATAATGAATGAGGAAGGAAGGGGTAATCAAGATCAAAGGGAAGTTAATATTCCTTTAACCTGGATTATTCATGAAATCAATCTAAACAAAAGAGAAATTAAGAATTCTTTAATTTAAATATCAGAAGAAAACATTCAAATGCTTAACTGTTAATACAGAGTGTGATTTAAACAAGTTTTGAAATATTATTCTAGTTATAACATTTAGATTGAAATGCATTTAAGATTACGAATAACTTTGAGAAAAATGATAATAACACATGAAAATAATTGTCTTAAATTCGCTCAACACATGAATTCTTGGAAAAGTCTGATCTTTATTTATCAATCCGTCTTGTTGGCTCATCAACTGATACAATAACCTTCTGGGCCTTCTTGATCAAAAATTCTATAGAAATGTCTAATAGAATCCACACTACATACTTCGAATTTTGAAGTATTTATACAAAAGTTTATTACAAAATATCTCAAACTTATTTGAGACTTAATCTAGGAAAGAAAAATATCTTCTTGCAAGAACATAGAGACATCTATTGAACTACTTCACGTTGTCCCTTTTATTTTGGTGCTGCTGGCTTTTATGCTTTGATTTTTAGCCCTTTATGTTGCTTTGTTGTTTTATATTTCACGTTGGAAGCTTTATTTACTTTAGGATTTCATCTAATACACTTTGACTCTCATATACTCTGACCCTGATACACTTTGGCCCTGCTGATCTGTCTTAATCCTTTTACAATTTTTTTTTACTTTTACAGTACATTAACCTTTTTACTACATATTTCTACAGTAAATCAACTAATTTCTCCCACGATTCAGCATCAGGTAATTAGGTTTTTAGAATCCTCCTATATATTTCATCTGCCTCAATGTATTGTAGGTTTTAACCCTGTACAGAAATTACCTACATACGAATTCTTAAACAAAGAAAATAAACAATAAGAGAGCATAACACATAAAACACATATGCATAGAGATTTTCCCCTGGATCCCAAAACCGGGGCTACTAGCTTGATTTTTCATTATGTTCCTTTCAATGTTACAATACATATTTATACATGCCGAAGCATCCAATACCATGGAACAAAGTCCATCGCGTCCAATACCATGGACTGAAAACCATCGCGTCTAAAAATCATGTGCAAAAATCATGCACAGAACCATAGGTGGGTCTGCCAAACCTAACATAGGGTCCAAAACCAAAATTTTCTAGGGCGCTACCCCAGACCCCATAAAGTGGGGTTACGGGTGCCCTTCAAACCCCCTATTAACTATGTGGAAAGAATATAACACAACCCAACAATCTCCCACTTGTTGTTTTCTTTCCACAGGGGGCCACAGAAGAGCTTAGTCATTTTTCTAGCCCTGAGATGCCCATTGCTTCTCTACACCAAGAGAGCTTCTCAGAGCTCATAGATTTTGTCAATGCATCTGTAGTATTCTTCAAGGTGTCCACCTTTACCAGCAACACCTTTTTGTCTTCTATCATATCCCTCACAAAGTGATACTGAACATCAATGTGCTTTGTCTTTGAATGATAAGCAGGGTTCTTTGCCAAGAAAATTTCACTTTGGCTGTCACAGTCTATTCTTAAAGCTCCCTGTACTAACCCCATACTTGAACACAATCTCTGCAACCAAACTGCTTCCTTGCTTGCATGAGTAGCTGCCATGTATTCTACCTCTGTAGTTGATAGTGCCACTACAGATTGTTTCTTACTCATCCAACTGACTGCACCTCCAAATAGGTTAAACACATACCCACTTGTAGATCTTCTCTGATCCAGATCTCCAGCCTAGTCTGCATCAACAAAGCCATGAATATCCAACACTCTATCCAATCCTGGTCTTCCTTGGTAGCACAAACCATAATCACTAGTGCCACGCAAATACCTAAAAACCCGCTTCACTGTTGTCCAGTGCTCCTTCCCAGGTTTAGACATATACTCCCACTGCATGTGCAATGTCTGGTCTAGTACAGACCATTGCATACATCAGGCTACCCACTGCACTTGCATATGGAACACGGGATATGTCCTCTTCCTCTTCTTGTGTCTTGGGACACTGTTCAGCAGATAACCTCACACCTACAGGAATAGGAACCTTCACCAGTTTACTATCCTGCATATTAAACCTCTGCAATATTGTATCGACATACTTCCTCTGGTTTAACCAGAGCTTCCTCTTTGCCCGATGTCTTTTAATTTCCATGGCAAAGATATAGTTTGCAGCACCAAGATGTTTCATGTCAAATTTGGAGGACAATTGGGTCTTCAAATCCTGGATAATTTCTTTGTCATTTCCAACTAGCAACATATCATCCACATACAAGACCAGATAAATAACACGGTCACCAATTAATTAAAAATACACACAATGATCTGCTTTTCTTCTGGTGAAGCCAAGTCCCCATATAAATGTATCAAATTTCTGATACCACATCCTTGGTGATTGTTTTAACCCATACATAGACTTCTTTAACTTGCATACCAGTTATTTCTCACCCTTCACCACAAAGCCTTCAGGTTGCTTCATGTAGATTTCCTCTTCCAAATCCCCATGAAGAAATGTTGTCTTCACATCCATCCGTTCTACCTCAAAATCAAAAGTAGCAGCAACAGATAAAAGTAATCTAATATAAGTTACCTTGGCAACAGGAGAAAAAATATCACCAAAATCAATTCCCGACACCTGGGAATAACCTTTTGCCACCAACCAAGCTTTGTATTTCTCCACCCTTCCTTCTGCATTTGTCTTCTTCTTGAACACCCATTTGCTGCCAATGGGTTTCCTTCCAGCTGGCAACTCCACCAGATCCCAAGCTTGATTTTTGTGCAAAGATGCCATTTCATCAACCATGGCCTCTTTCCAGAGTTTTCCATCCTCCGAATCCACAGTTTCCTTCACAGTTCTGGGATCATCATCAGTAACAAACAAAGCAAAATTTGAACAGAAAGAAGATGGACTATACCTTTCTGGATGCCTTCTTTCTCGAACTGATCTTCTCACAGCCGGAGTTTGTGGCTCTTCATCTTCTAATTCCTCCTCTGCTACAGAGTCTGATTATTCCTCCTTTAGTTCAAACTCTATCTTCACAGGTTCCTTTGGTTGGACTTCATGTTTAATAACATCTTTCACCTCTCTGAACACCACATCTCGACTATACACAACCTTCCGTGTGACTGGGTTCCAAAGCTTATAACCCTTTAAACCATCTTTATACCCAATAAAGATGCACTTTTCAGATTTAATATCCAACTTGATTCATTTCTCCTTTGGAACATGTACATATGCATCACATCCAAAGACCCTCAGATGTGAAAGAGAGGGTTTCTTACCAGTCCATACTTCTTGTGGAGTCTTATCCTCCAATGCTGATGAAGGTGACCTGTTGACCAGGTAACATGCAGTATCCACCGCCTCTGCCCAGAATTCCTATCCTAGCCCGGCACCACTGAGCATGCTTCTTCCCTTTCCATCAACGTCTTGTTCATTCTTTCTGTGACTCCATTTTGCTAAGGTGTATATGGAGTATTCTTTTGCCATGTTATACCACACTTCTTACATAATTCTTCAAATTCCTTGCTACAAAACTCTCCACCATTATCTGTCCTCAGCACCTTTATCTTCTTCTCTGTCTAATTTTCCACCAAAGCCTTAAATTCTTTAAACCTGTCAAAGACTTCAGATTTCTTCTTAAGGAAATATATCCATGTATTCCTTGAGAAGTCATCTATAAATGATACATAGTACACAGACTTACCCAGTGATGGAACCTTCACAGGTCCAAAGACATCACTATGCACAAGCTCTAATATCTGTTTCGTCCTCTTACCACTAGTGGGGAAAGTCACCCGATTCTGCTTCCCATATACACAATTTTCATAGAAATCAAAATCCAGAGAGCTATTATTCATACCTTCTACCATACCTTTACCATGAAGTATTCGAAGGCCCTTCTCTCCAATATGTCCAAGCCTTTGATGCCACAACATGGTCTTCTCTCCAGAGACCACTAGATTTTCTACTCCATTTTCAGGAACCATAGAACTATTGCACCCATGAACAACAGTGCTACCTTGTAGCTTGTACAGAGTTCCAATCCAAACTCCCCACATCAATATCAATGCTCCTCGAACCATCTTGCAGGTATCTTTCTCAAACAGTGTCTTTACACCTGCATCATCCAACTTGCTTACAGAAATCAGATTTCTGGCCAATGCAGGAATATGCAGAACACCCGGAAGTGTTCCAACCCTTCCACCTTGCAACTTCAACTTTACTTTTCTGCGACCAATAATTCTAGCCTTCCTATCATCTCCTAAGAAGACATCACCACCATCGTATTTCTCTTACTCGCAGAACCACTCTCTATGGGGAGTGAAGTGAGAGGATGCACCTGAGTCAATCAACCATGCCTCATGATCTACATGTGTACTTGAAGAAGCCATGTAGACATCCCCACCTTCATCTGAGGTGGTTTTCGCCTCTGCAGAAGGAGCACCATCATATCCCTTTCCTTTATCAGGAGCTTTAGATTTACAATCCCTTCTGAAGTGCCCTTCCTTTCCGCATTTCCAGCGCACCACCTTTTCAGGTTTTCCTGGAGATTTATATCTCCCTATAGATTTATATCTCCCACTCGATGAATTACTTTTGTTTCTGTTCAAGTACCATCCTCGTACAGACAAGGCATCACCATTCTGGCTCTCCATATTTTTTCATCTCATCTCCTCCGTCAACAAGGTTGAGACTATTTCATCAAACTGCAAAGTAGTTTCATTGCTACCTATTGCAATAACCAGACTATCTCAGGAATATGGTAGAGAACACAACAAAATGATGCACTTATTTTCATCTGAAATTTTAATCTCAACAGATGATAACTGACTTACCATAGTATTAAATGCATTCAGATGCTCTGTCACCGAGTCTCCATCTTTCAGCCTCAGGTTATACAGCTCTTTCCGCAGGAACAGTTTATTCACCAGAGACTTAGATTGCTACAAAGTCCCTAACTTGTCCCACAAAGCCTTCGTCATAGCTTCCCCTGATACATTAGCAATACTGAATCTGAGACACACAATCGTATTGTGCTCTTTACCTTCTGATCCAACTTCTTCCATTCTTCATCGGTCACTCTCGTTGGTTTAGTACCCGGATCTACCGCGATCCACTAATCTCTATCCAACAATAGATCCTCCATCTTGAGTTTCCACAACTTAAAACTCTGACCATTGAACTTCTCAATCTCTATCTTTCCACTACTCGCCATCTTCTTTCACCACCAGAATTGATCTCGCAGATCTCCCACTGAACAGGGTCTACCACAGGCCCGAGCAAAAAAACGCCTCAGCAACAAAGGCGTCCCCTTGAAGCCAAAACAGCTCTGATACCAAATGTAGGTTTTAACACTGTACAGAAATTACCTGGATACAAATTCTTAAACAAAGAAAATAAACAATGCAAGAGCATAACACATAAAACACATATGCACAGAGATTTTCCCCTGGATCCCAAAACCGGGACTACCAGCTTGATTTTTCATTATGTTCCTTTCAATGTTACAATACATATTTATACATGCCTAAGCATCCAATACCATGGACCGAAATCCATCGCGTCCAATACCATGGACTGAAAACCATCGCGTCCAAAAATCATGTGCGAAAATCATGCACAGAACCATAGGTGGGTCCGCCCAACCTAACATAGGGTCCAAAACCAAAATTTTCCGGGGCGCTACCCCGGACCCCATAAAGTGGGGTTACAGGTGCCCTTCAAAGCCCCTGTTAACTATGTGGAAAGAATATAACACAACCCAACATGTATTTGGCCAAAGTAGGCTTATTGATAAAAAAATGTTTTACCTCATGCTAAAGGTAAAAAAAAATTCAAATGTCTGGTAGAATACTTTTCTTGTTGGCAATGCCTTCATTGATGATGTATTCACTTGATCTTTTGCTACCTCTCTGATTTTCTTGTTGTAATCCTCCTGTGTCATGAGCTTGTCATTTATCACAAAGGGATTGGGTAATCCCTTCTCTCTTAACATTTGGAACTTAGCCATAAATCTGTCTACTGCTAGCTCCAAAATTTTCTCTTTTCTATTCTCTATTTCCAATTCCTGAAGCTCATACTTATTCTTGTTGTTAAGGAAGTCGATAATTCTAGCAGCCTCTTCTAGCATTTCTCCTAATTCTTATTTTACTCTTTGGATGGCCTTTGTAGCCATCTTTATTAAATATATCTGCTAAAAAATCACCTGAATAGATGGCCAAATATCATTGATAAAGTCAATGATATTTTCCAATAGTAGTTCCTTAGCCTTCCCAAGGGGTTCCTTTAGTGTTAGGCCCTTTTCCATGTCTTCCAATCTCTCACTCATCCTGGCAGCTTTTTTCACTTCTTCTTTATGAATGATTCTCACAAGCTTGTAATCAATTTCCAAGCTTGTCACTTTCTCTTTGAGCTTATTCATCTACGTTGTCTGTATGGACATTTATTCCATAGCTTTAACCAACTTTGTTGCTTCTTCACCTGATGTACCTATTGCTGATGTAGATTCTATAGAAACTGGTTGTGCTATGGCCATTGGAGCTGTGGGAGCCAATGAGGCTACCAATGTGGAAGAAATAGCCATGGTAATTACTGGGATGACATTCAAAGAGCTAGTGCCAATATCAGTTTGCTTTAATTGGATTAGGGTATCCAATTCCTTTTCTATCTCCCTCAACTGATCATTTAGTTTAAGGACTAAGTCTATCGACTCTTGATGTCTTGTTTGGCTTTCCTTCCTATGTCTAGGGATGTTGTAGTTGAGGTATCTTGAATTGCTTCTTGAGTGCTGTAATGTCATCATTCATTTTCATTATTATTTGTTTAGTAGACTTGATAACCTTGGGGTCCTGTACCAATTCAATTACCAAGTCTTCCAAAGACTTGATTCTGGTGTCTTTCGCCTATTAGGAGGCCTTTTCCAATTGATATTGGGATGAAATGTTGTTGAATGAATTCTGCAACTGATGGACAGCTATGGCTTTTCCTGTAAGGGTGGAGTAAACCATTTCTATAGCCTATTTGTGAAATTTAATTTGGTCAATGGGATGAATATCCCTTGCCAATACCTCAAAATTGATCTTCTTGAAATCTGTTGATGTCCTTTTTTGTTGTACAGTTGGCTTTATGAAGGACATTTGCATCTTTCCTTCCTTGAGGTCATAACCTGACATCAACCTAGTTTGATTGGTGGGAATAACTTTGAGATACTATGCATAAGACTGTGCCTTTACTTTCTCATTTCTCATTTTGATTCCATTGAACCTGTCCTTAATGTCCCTATCTCTATCAATAGGTTTATTAAATGAGGAGACTTCTACATTGAGCTTCCTTTCCAACATTTGAGTTTGTGAAGTAGATGGCTCCTCTGTTTCCCTAGATCGAGTTGTGCCCTTGCTCATGTCTAACTTCATATTTGTTATTTTTACTGAGCCTTTTGTGTCTTCGAGTTTCGAAATAGGATTGAGCCTTGGCCTTTTGCTCTGGTTGGCTTCATATTGTACATTGTATGTGTCCATACCTGAACTAGAAGCAGCCTCTCTATTCCTTTTGGTATTCTTTTTATGATTCTGAGGATTCTACAAAATAGTAGGGGTACTCATGGTTCCTTCTTGCGCTGGTACTTGCAGGAATGAGCTTTCATCAAGTGTCTCTCTAAATCAAACAAGGTATTTTCAACATCTACCTTTGTGTTATCCCTGTCTGTGAGAGTGTTTTCTAACCACTTAGATTGATTGGTGTATATCTCTATTTCTGGTATGGGGTTATGAATGTAAGGTCCCAATTTGACCTTTTGTCTTAGTTTGGTCATAAACCCTTCAAGGCCATACCTCCACATGAAGTTGTTTTGGAACTTCATTTGTTGCAAAATTTGATCTGCTTCATGCCCTGCTTCTCTAGAATTGCAAATGAAAGTGCCTAACTTATTTTTGACCTTGAACTGAGTTATTTTCTTGGCTGAGACAAAGTTGACATCATTAGAGTTCATTATCTACCTATAATACTCCATGGTAAATAAAGTCATGGGGAAGTACTTGGGCAATTTGTATGGGGAAAGCTGGTAACCATAGATTCTTATTTCAGTGTGATTTTGGTAAAGGTACCAATCTCCCACCTTACTTTGCTTGGAAACTTGGAGCGCTCTTTTGATCTCTTGTCATATTCTAGGTGAAGTACTTCTTGTCAGCATGGTAATGATTTGATGGACAAAAGAGTCAATGAAGTCTGTGTAGGTATATGGTGATGAATATCTGTCAAAGAGTGGTGTCCAAAATAGAATATACCTGGGTTGGCTTTTGGTATCCAACTTCTGGATGGTGAAGGGAAATCTGTCTGACTCATAATACAAAAACATGTGGTATAGTATAGATGAGTATTTTAATACTCTTTTATTGCGCATTCTAGTAAATTGTTCATGCATTCTTTCAGCTAGGAACTGTGCATAATTGCTCATAGTAGCAGGAGGCTTTCCTGGGGTGAAAATGGACATGAAGGACAGGATGAGCTCATCAACAAATTCATTTGTGTTATAGCCTAGAACACATGATATCATGGTTACAATTTGCTTTCCCCTTTCAGAGAAAATGGCAGAATCATATGGAGGGGCATCTTTAGGAATGTGTTGCTCTTCTACAATGAAAGTTTGGAATATGTAGGCCAGTCTAGATGGACTCAATTTGGTGTATTGGTCTAAAAAATCGCTAATGGAGAGTGGGTTCAGGTTTGGACCTGGCTGGAATTGTAACATCTCATTGATTGACTCAGCCATAATGGTAAACAAGACTTTTTGGTCCGGGGACATTATAGGTCTCTAGCTGGGAATGTAACAGGCATGGAACATATGGGCAATCTCACGAAAGAAGTGTGCTTGTGGAAACTGGAGTTTGGGAAAATTGGAGTCCCAAAGGCAAATGCTATCATAATGGTTTAGATATATGTCCTTAAACAATGAATTTTTAGCAGAAGTTGATAGGCACTTGTGTCTTTGATTTGAAAATCCCTCTCCATCACGGGAAGGTGGTCAAGGTCCAAATGGGGAGCTGTGACAAGTCTGACATCCATGGCAATAGGGGCAGAAATAATTTAGTTCTTGTGGATTTTAATTTGAATTTTACAAGTTTACATCAAAGGTTTGAAGGTAGTTCAGAAGCTTTTAGAAGGGTTTGGGCACACAATTTAATTTTTAAAGTAATTTCAATTAATTTTACGTAATTAAAACACTTTAAAGGCTGAACTTTTTCAAATTGAAATGGTGTCTGGTAATTTGTCTTCAAATACCTGGAATTTGTGTGAATTAACTTCAAATTTGTGCTCTCAGTAATAGCAGAAGGTAAAATGGGCTCTAGTACGGATTGAAAGCTTGACTGGGGTGTCTGCAACTTCTTGAGGAGTGAAAATTGAGGTCAATTGGAGATTTGAGTGTTTGCAGGTGTCATGATGCTTTGTAGAAGTTTACAAAGAAAATGAGTGAAAAAGGTGAAATAGGGCTTCTCGGGATTTTTATTGAGCAACAGTCACTTTTTGGCGGGTAAATTACAAATGAACAGTAGGTGGTTTTTCGGGTTGGGCATGGAGGGAGTTTCCCAAGCCATCGCACCGCTTTTATGGAGGAGGTGGTATTTTGGAGGGGTCACCTAATCTATGTTAGCGCTTAACACATAGCAGACTGGGGGCCGGGCAAAACCATTTTATCGAGTAGGTAAAGGTCGAACATTGGGTGAACCAGATATGATTGTGGACCATTGGATTTGGGAGCTGACGATCAAATGACAATCGGGTGATAAATGTGCATGGATGAAATGGGCAAAGTTTTCGGGGGGAGGGGGGTGGGGGAGGGCTTTAATCCTTAGCGGTTTGGGATTATTTACGAGTAAATGATGGGATTAAATGATCAGGTGGGGTTTAATGAAGGGATTATCTCAATTTTACCGAGAAGTGGTGAATCAAGTGGCTTTTGTCGGGGGTATGGGATAAAAGTATAGTTTATAGCTAAACTAAGGGTTGGGGTATTATATACTGGATTTAATTATATATGGGAAACAGTATATAGGGAGTTATAGAATTATGTTAAAAATTAATATGAAATGAGATGAGCGGAGTGAACATACCACTAAGCATAAATGTAATATTTGTACATTTTATTCACATACACTTTATACTTAGGATAAAATCTTTTTGTGCGTATTTTGAATGAAATGGAATTTAACATGGGGTTGTTTACTTTTCATAGGAAAATAGAGTTTAACCTTATGAAAAGGGGTTTTATTAGGGTAGTGAAGGGAAATGAATTTTATGATGGGAATTCTAACACTTGATGTCCATAAGTCATTAAGTCGAGGGTCCGATCCCACCAAAAGTCAGAGAAATGCTCTGAGCCTTTATGACTTGAACAATTTTTAGTACTAGAACTTATTTGTGGATGGGGAAATTAGTAAATAAAGGGATGAAATGAATGAGAGGGAGTTAATTAAATCAAGTTGTAAACCATTTTTTTTTCTTTGTTAACTGCTCATGCATATTGAAAGATACGATTAAGCATGATAAATGTGCTTTTATCCAATCAAATTTATACTTCAGCAACCTTTGTTCTACTTACCCATTACTTACCCTAACACTTTTTTCTTCATTTATTGGGTGCATTTAGGCTAGAAAACCCTTATCATTTTCTTTTCCTTTATAAAAAAAACTATCTACTTCTAACCTTATATCATCCAAGGGCTCAGATTAAACTGATGAGCTCCTTTATTTTCTTTACCTATCTAATGATCTGCCAAGATTAAACTGTTTGGTCAGATTTTATTCTCTAACTATGAGCATAAAATTCAAAGCATGAAATAGTCAAGATTAAGCAGTTTGAATACCGTGGGTTGTGGCATGTATGACAAGCTGCACACAACCATTATTTAAGACAGTAAAGTAGTAAAATACTAGTGGCATTTAGACTTGCACACTTTCATGATATTTTTTTGTTTTTGGTATTCATATTTTTCATTTTTTGATCTTTTCTTATTCTTTTTGTCCTTTGATATCTCTTTTAGGACATCCCCTATTTACATTTTTAAATTTTTCATATGGAAAACACTTGCACAAAGCAAAGGTATGTAAAATATTACAAGGCTTAACCTTAGCCAATTCAAAATTATGAATCCTATCACTATATGACTCTAAAAGTGGCTCCACATGGGGGTGGCATTCCCTAGTGAAATGTCAAGAACTCTAAAGATCAGTAGCCTTTGAATTTGGGCCGAAGTTACCTTGCAAAGTGTGGTTCTGTGAATTCACATTATTGATACTTATGACAGTAAATATTTCAAAGCTTAGGGCCTTCTCTCCTGGCTTCAACTTCAAGGGTTTACCATCCAATCCAATCTACGCCCTACAATGTTATGTACAATGATGCGAAGTAAAATGAGGTATTGAAAGTTAGTGGAAAGGTAGTGCTTCAGCATCCTACCATTAAGAGGTCCTCCTAGTAGATCTGATCCATCTATGTTTCTCAAGAAAAAGGCATTGTTGCCTCTGTAACCAAAAATGACATAAGGCCCTTGCCATAGAAAATCAAATTTTCCATGCTTGCCTTTATATTCGCTCCATGAATCACACATAAGGACTTTGTCTCCTATGTGAAAATCATCTGCTTTAGTATTTTTATCAAAGACTTTCTTAATTTTTTCCTGGATTACCTGGGATTTCACATATACTTCTTCCCTGGTCTGCTATAGGTGTATAATTTGGTTTATTCTTCTCTGAATGTCATTCAGATCCACCTGTAATTCCTAGAGGATCTTCATGACTGGCACTCCCAAGGATGATGGGAAAACTGCATCCATCCCATAAACTAGCTAATAGGGTGATGTTCCAATGGACTTCTTAGTAGTCAATCTATCTGCCCAGAAGGCATTGACTAACTTTTTGTTCCATGTCTTTTTATTATCCTCCAGTAACTTTTGGATAATATTAACCAAGCTTTTGTTGGATGACACTGGTAGTCCATTATCTTGAGGGTAATAGGTTGTGGAATGGCCAAGGGCTATATGGTATTAGTTACAAAAATCTATCATTCGTTTGGATTTAAATGTTGTTGTGTTATTAGTAATGAGATTCTAGGGACATCCAAATCTTGAAAGGATATTACTCTCTAGGAAGGTGATATAACAGTGTCTATGGCTTGCCTAAAAGGTATGGCCTCTATCCATTTGGTAAAATAGTCTGTGGCTATTAGAATCCACTTATGCCGAGCTGAGGATGGGGGGTGTATTTCTCCAATGTAGTCTAGCCCCCATTGTTGAAATGGCATCTTAGTGGAAATTGGTTTAAGATGCAAGGGTAACAATTTCCTCCTTCTCTAAAAAATATGGCATTTATGACAGGAGGTTACATGTTTTTTGACATCTGCAAACAAAGTAGGCCAGTAGAAATTAGCCCCCAAAATCTTATCAGTAGTACTTTTCTAGTATAAGTGTCCTCCACAGTCCCCTGCATGAAACTATTGCAAAATCTTGTTAGCTTCATCTTTTAATAAACATGTTAAGAGAATACCACTACTATCTTTCCAAAATAGTGCATTATCTACAACCAAATATCTCAATGACTTCATTTTTAGGAATCTAGCTTTAGTCCTTATCAATATAGGAGGAGCTTGTAAGTTTAGTAATAAAAATGTAATATCTTCATACCATGGTGAATAAGTAAAAGGTTCACTAATCTATGGAGTCCCATCTCCTCCTCATCATCAAGGGCACTAACGAATTTGATATCAAGGGCCTGACAATTCGATTTAGCCATGAGTTTGGCTAAACCATGGCTTTTGATGAGCTTGTTGGGTTTTATCTCTTTGTCATATTCCAGTATGGTGGCAATCCATTTGCCTATTTTTCCTTCAGGCCCATTTTGAGTCAAAATGTCCTTAACTAGAGAGTTTGGAACATAAGCAATAATGTGAGAGTACAAATGTATACTCTGAAATGTTTGATAGCTTTAACCAAAGCTAATGCCTATTTTTCCATGATATTGTATTTAAGTGTGGCATCCCTTAGGGATTTACTAAAGAATGCTATTGGCTGTTCATATCCTTGATTGTTGTTTTGCAGCAAGACTACTACAACGGTGTGTTTTGAAGAAAAAGAAAAAATAATAAAATATTTCTAAAGTCAGGACTAATCAGAACTCGAGTCTTGGTTAATGCTTCCTTAATAGCTTCAAAGGATTGTTTGGCCTCCAATGTCCTTTTGATTGATGAGTCCTTTCTTAGCATGTTATTTAATTCCCTAAATAATTCTACTAGATTTCAGATGAATCTCCTAAGAAAATTAATCTTACCTAGAAATGGTTGTAGCTCTTTTATGTTTCAAGGATGGGAAATGGTCAAAATGGCTTCTATTCTAGCAGGGTTTATCTTAATCCCATCTTTATATATGATGTGTCCTAATAGATTTCCCTCTTCTAGACCGAAAAGTGTCTTTTTAGGATTTAAAGAAATCCCAAATTTCTTGCATTTGATAAATACTCTTCTGAGGTGGTTTAAGTGTTTATTGTCAGATTTATAGAAGACTGTGTTGTCATCCTAGTATACTACTAAGAAATCATGGATTTCCTTGGAAAAAGCTATATCCATAGCTCTTCAAAATGTGGCACCTTCATTCATTAATCCAAAAGGCATCTTCAAATACATGAAGGTACCCCAAGGAGTAGTAAATGCAGTTTTAACTTGGTCCTCAAGTTGGACTAGTATCTGGTTATACCTAGAGAATCCATCTAACAGTGAAATCCTAGATGAGCCCACTACCCTTTGCAATATATGGTCCATTTTTGATAAGGGGTAGTTGTCCTTTAAAGAGACCTTGTTTAAGTTTCTAAAACCTACACAAATTCTAATTTCACCTGTCTTTTTCCTAGTTGTAACTAAGTTTGAAATCCAGTCTAAGTATCTAATGGGTGATATTATTTGGGCATCAAACAGTCTTTTAACCTTTTTTTCTATGGGTGGCATAAGAACTAGGTTTGTCCTTCTGAGTTTTTGTTTGAAAGGTTTATGATCTTCTTTTTGAGGTATTTTGTGTTGGATTATGCTAGTGTCATAAGATTTTAAGTCTTCATAACTCCAGGCAAATACATCCTGGAACTCTTTAAACAAATTGATATATTTGACCTTTTCTTCTATGGGTAAGGCTTTAGATACCTTGATGAGTTTTGGTTTATCCTCAGTTCCTATATTAACCTCTTCTATGTTAGCTCTTAGAGGTTCCATCTTGGGTTTTCTAGCTACATCATTAGATTCAAACAAATCCTCTAAAGGTACTAATCCTTCTGGAAAAAAATTATTTTTCAAATTAAGAATCTCTGGATCATCATCCATTATTTCATCTGTCTCTACATTCTCTAAACTATCTATTTCTACTTTAATAAATTTAGCTGGTTCATGTACATCAGAAATATCTACATCTAAGCTATTTTCTATATTATTATCTATTGTATACTCAGTATCTATCTTGCAATTCTTAAATTCTCCTTCATTCTTCATGAAATAATTGATCTAAGAGTCCTGGGAGAAACTCTTCCAATACTTAAGGTTGTCTGGTATAACATGCCTATGTCTGACTTCTACACTATACTGGTGGTTTGGTTAAAATGGCAATTTACAAGTACTAGCAAAGGCAACCAGACTATGGGCCTGCATGTTTTGTTTTCTAGGAATGGCAACAAAGATTGATTCTAGGAGGTCCTTGACCAAGTCTAAAATAGTATCCCTATATCTACTAAGCCTAAGGTTGTTTAAAGAATATTCATCACTGATCTGTTTCATAATCAGCTCTAATTCTCCCATGACAAAAAATCTTTTGGCTCCCAATTTCCTAACCAATTGTAACCCTAGAATCAGGGCTTCATATTCGTCCATGTTATTGGTACATTTGAAGTTCAATCTAAAAGCATGACCCTCAGCATGGTGATATTCCATATTATGGATCCACACACCTGAACCAACCCCTAACCTATTTACAGACCCATAAAATTATAAATGCCAAAGTGACTCATGGAATATGTTCTCACTATCATCTATTCTGTACTTGAGGTCTTTGGATGTGTTTTCCTTTTTATCAGTTTCTGCATTGTCTAAGATGAAAGAGTCCATATCTGAATGCATGGATTATATGGGAAAGTTTTGGGGATTTTCCTCACTACTAACAATGTACTTCATCAGGGTCTCCCTATATAATTTTCATGGTTGGACAAAAACAGATATGGTGGCATAAGACATATCCAACTTCAAAGATTCCTACAGTTTTTCTCCCCATGAGCGAGATAGTAGCATTCCATATTTTGGGGGGATATCTACAACTACAATGTCCATCAAAATGCTCTTTGTATGGAACTGGACAAGAGTCACACAGAATTCTTTGATTAAACCAAGGCATTTAACTTGGCTAGAGTCAAAAGAAAATAAATCCTTATAAGGCCTTGTAGTGTCTAGGTTCAGTCTTTCCATTATTGCCTTTGGCATGAGATTGTGGGATGTTCCTGAGTCCAACATAGCGTTGTGAAAGATTTTATCATGAATGTTTAGACTGATGTAAAAAGGAGGAACTCCCCCTTGAGGATGAATTCCATTGGCCTTAGGGCCAAACAACAATTCACACTGGTCATCATTCAAATTAATAGAATCCTCTCCCTCTCCTTTGTTCAAAGTCTCAGTTAGCTGTGACCTATAAGATTCATTCTTCACCATTCAGTCAAAAGAACCGATATCTTTAATTTAGCTATTTCATTTTTAATATTGAAAGGGAGCTGAGGTTTGCTTGTTTGATTCAGATCTTCCTTAATGTGTGTAGTTTGAGTGTCCTTATCCTGTTTCTCAATAGTAGGCATTTCAGTCTATGTTTCCACTATTTTACCTTGATTGCTTTTGTCTTAATTGTTTTCAATTATTGGCTCTGTTTTGGTTTTAGTGGGGGTCATACATACAATCCTGGGGGTTGAAGCTTCAGGTGTTACCCTAGGGAAAATTTACAATACTTTGTTAACTGGAGTCCCTTTTATTATCTTAGTTTGGGTTTGGATGGATATTTTAATGGGAGTCTCGTTATTCTTCTTACTTCTCAAGCTATATTGTTTCTGTACCTCATATATAGCTGATAAATATCCCTGCTTAAAATCAAAAGATTCACTAGATTCTAATTGTAATTGTTGAAGCATATATAACTCTTTTTCTTCTTAAGTGAGAAAAATAATGTCTTCCTCTATGGTTTCCAGTAAGATAATCTAGGTATCATCTTCTTCTTCTTGATTTTGTGAATCGTCAACATAGTTCTCTTGGAAGGGGGGCCTAATAGGTTGGTCTGGTGTAGCATTTTTTGCACTATTAGGGTTCTTCCTAAATTTTGGGTTTCTTATTGGGGGTTGTTGTTGTTGATTCTCCCATTGGCTTTTCCTCTCCATGTTATCTTACCTATCCATAAATATTTCTAAAATTTTAGCTAAAACATATACTTTTCCATCTGAAGTTGAAGCTTCTTCTTTAAATACAACTTTCTTTTCATTCCTCATTTGTGCTTTCTTAGCTAACAGGTTGGCCTCTACACTGACATCATTACTCTACATTTGTTCAAGGGTTTCAAGATTTCTCTCCATTAGCTAGTATGATATGTCAGCATCAAAACCATTAGGGAACTTAATTAGTGCTAGGTCAGGTGGAGGCTTAATGTTGGCTAGAATTGCATTATAGATATTATTAAACCTAATGCAATAGTCCTGAACTGACTCATTGGGATCTCTCCTAATATTGTCATATTCAGAAAGTATTTGCATTGGATTCTTCTTTCTTTCCCATCTTCTAACCTTTGAAAATTTGCTATGTTTGCAATATGGTTGGCAGGAAAGGCTTTGAACGACTTCTTGACGTCACCAGTTAAGGTTTGGGAAAACAGTGTCATTTGGACATCTGCATCATCTATTTCATGCAATTCAAAAAAGTAAGACATCTTGTTTACATGTTGTTGGGTAGTGTAATGACCAGTAGCATCAAACAAGAAGATATTACTCTGATAATCTGCAGGCATGAGACGAAGTTGGGCAGGTAAAACAAGAGGAGCATATATGTTTTCCATTGCTGTGATTCTAGTTTGATTGGGAGGTAGAGTTGTGGTGGTTGAAGAAGGGCTTGAAACTGATGGAGGTGAACTAGATGACAATGATGATGAATGATTAATAAGTGGTTTAGGTGATTGGGTTATGGTAGATAAAATTGATGAAGTTGTGGTAAAGGAAGGTGGATCTACACTGAGTGAAGACTGTGAAGAAATTTGAGAGGCAGTAGCAGTAAGGGAAACTAGCTCTATAGATCGTTGAAGATAAGCACTATCTATATTACTAATCAATGTAGAGGTCAAGGCCTCTAACTTGTCAAAAGAATCTAAGACAAATTGTGTTGTCATTATGATACAAGTATGATACAAGTGTTGTCCTTGATGGCAACTCACTCAGATGACAGATCATAGTATAACTAGTAAATAGCGAAGAATTAAAGGTATACATAGGTTCACTATTACAAAGAAGCACATACACGCGGGTTCACCATATACCAAGTTGCGTATACGTACACACACACCGTTACAATTGGGAATCTAAGTTTTGGTCTGTGGTTTTTGGTCCATGGTATTTGGTCTGAAGCGTTGACCCCAGATATTGGGTCCAAGGTATTGGTTCTACGTGGTTTTGGACCATGGTATTGAGAGAGGCGTAAACCTATATAAGGAGAAGATCATTAGGACAAGGGGAAAGTGTGCAAGTGATGAATATATGATGAAGTGTGAGATCTAGTATGTTGGTTATGGGTTTGTGATGCTTTGTTCGGTCCGAACCAAGGAGGCACCTATGTGGTTGATGAAGGTTGATGGACAGGGATCATGAAGACTAAAATGCATTATCATTATATGGTATGATCATGAATAGATCTGAATACTGACGCATGCCTTAACCTTTATATCTTATGTTCTGGGTATATCTAAAGTTGAAAATTGCAGTGAAGGTATAAGTAATTATTTTTACACCTGTATGCAGGTTCCCTCTGGTGAAAGAGTTTATTCACGTTGGTTAGACACAGTCAAGTAGCATATACATTATGACATTTGATATTTGAGGTTGTTTTTGGTTCTAGTGGTTGTTGCAGAGTTCTGGGCTCTCTGTGTTCTGGTGACTGTGGTTTGATGACAGGGTTTCAGTGATTCAGTTGTTGGGTGAGTCAAAGTTGATGGTTGTATTGCAGTAGTGATTATTTCATATTGATGGATCCAATATGAAAATTTATGAAACGTGGTCCCTGAAGAAAAGAGAAGGTTGTAGCCTTCTGTAGGCCAACACCTACGTACTAGTACATCAGCTAGTACAAGAGCTACGGGGTTGTAGCTTCCTTCCAGGAGAAGCTGTAGAACAAGAGAAGGATATAACCTTATGCAGGTAGAAGCCTGTGTACTGGTATAATACTGCACTAGTACAGAGATATTGTAAAAGGAGTTTCTTATTAAAAGAAGATAGAGACGAATTGCAGCAGGTGGTTTTCACCCACAATGGGTTTCCACCTTACATCATGGTGTTCATGTGTGCTTCTTATGTGTGATGGTATGTTCTGTTTTACTACACCTATTTACTATTTATATGGTTAATAATGTTCTGATGCACTCATTAAAGATTAACTAAATGAATCATAACTTTACTAGATATACGCTAGTTGCATTAAACACAGTTGCGTACACACTTGGGTTTCCTTAACTTAAGCAATGCATATGAATCTGATAATGGAAATGAAAAGATTATTAAGTTGCTAATACTGATTCATTCCCCCCTCTCAGCATTATTTCCAACAATTGCTATCAGAGCAGGTCCTTCAAAAGAAGCTTGATTGCATGAAGGAAGATCCATCAGGATGATTAATCAAGAAAGAGAGGGATCCATTAGACCACCAATCTTCAATGGGAACAATTTAGTCTACTGTAAGATAAGAACCACAACATATCTACAATCGCTTGGAACAGATGTTTGGGGAATCGTGGAAGGAGGATATACATATCCATCAGCAATTCCTATAGTTACGGTAGATAGAAAGCAATCTGAACTCAATGCCAAAGCTTACTATCTTATTGGGAAGTTTGTCAAAATCAGAGTTTGTCAAGGTCATGCAGCTCAAATCAACCAAAGAAATATGGGACAAAATCATTCTAAGCTACGAAGGAGATGATCAGGCAAAACGTGCTATGCTTCAAACACTCAGAAAACGGTATGGAACTCTTAAGATGCATAGTGATGAAAGCATAGCCAATTACTTCTTGCGTATAGATGAGATTGTCAATTGTATGAGGAACCTAGGTGAAGAAATTAGTGAAGTTGCCTTAGTTGAGAAAGTTTTGAGATCCTTGTCTCATAAATTTGAATCCAAATTGTCTTCCATAGAAGAAAAGGAGGATCTGCAGAAAATCACTATGACACAGCTTCACGGAATCCTAACTACTTTTGAAATGAGAAAAGGAGGACCATCAGATATGAGAGAAGCCACATTTAAAGTAACAACAAAGGGAAAAGAAAAACTCAGTGAATCAAGATACATTTGAAAAGAAGAATATGAGGTAAATTTCGTTAAGAAAATTTGACGGGGATCTGGAAGGTTTGAGGGTAATCTACCTTTCAAATGTTTTTCTTGTGGTAGAGTTGGTCACTACATTGCTAGATGCCCTCATAAAAAAGGAGAGACGTATGAAGAGGGTAATATAAGTTATTATACTCATGATAAAAGTAATAGTGAAGAAGACTTTAGACTTCTCATGGCATATGAAAATAAGGATGTAGAAACAGAAGAAGTTACCAGATTAAAATATCAGTTGGAGACAGTAACCAGAGTAAGGGAGCAGTTGTAGGATGTAGTAAAATATCAAAGCATGATAATTTAGAGACTTGAATCTAGGATCCTCCCTCTAAAATAATATCTTAAAGAATCAAAGAAGAAGAATAAAGAAGCTCTTGAAGAACAAGAACATGAAGTTCTCAAATTAATGCAATAAGTGGAAGAAGGAAGAAAAGCTAAAGAAAACATAAAGAAACAATATCTGGAAAAGGAAGAACAACATTAGGTTGAGGTAAATGTCTTAAAAGGTAAATTAGAAGAAAAGGATAAACTGTTAGGATTTCAAGAAAATACTAAGATTTTGGATGAGATTCTTAGTAGTCAAAGATCCCCTACTATCAAAACTGGTATTGGCTTTTATGAAATTGTCGAAGGTGAATCTAGCTCACAGGGTGAGGAAAGGAATTCTAATGCAAAATCTGAAATGATCAACAAAGAGATAAGTCATCAACCCCAGCAACAACCAAGGAAAGAAATTCTTCAAAGAAAATATTTTTCTCCTAACTATGGAAGTGATAGATGGTTATTTACTCCAATGAATAATGTTTAATGTTATGAATGTCATAATATTGGACACGTTGTAGCCAGATGCAGAAGTAGAATGGTTCAAGAAAGATCATCACATTCCAGGTACTTTAAGGGATATTGTTTTGCTTACAGTATGTTTGGTCACAAAGCTATTGATTGCAATAAAAGGAATATGAAACATGTAAGATGTTATGCATGTAACAAGTTTGAACATAAAGTAAAGGAATGTAGGAGAAAAATTTGGACACCAAAGCACAAGGATCATACATCATTGCAATCCCAGGTATTGAAGAAGATAGAATTAGAGTCGAAAAGATGTGGGATAACTCAGTTATTATGCATAACAGACACAAGGGAAACTAAAAGTGTAGACCTTCAATATTCCAATTTGCATACGTAGATATTATGAATAGAAGTTGCGTATATACGCGAGTTAAAGGCTGTAGAATCACGTATATGGAGCTTTGAAGAAAAGTTAGTAGGAAAGAAGTCTGATATCGTTTAGTCATGGTATGTTTTAGTCGGCACAGCTTCAGGGGGAGCATATGCTTCGAATAATTGTTGGCATTATGGTTAGAAGACTTCAGTGATAATTCTTATGTGACTAAATGATACATCTTGCTACTTATTGTTGGTTGATCAAGAGAATAATATTGCAAGTTACAGGTTGCTGATGTTGATGAGAGATGCTTATAGTGCAGATCATATGCTGAATGATAGTTGCTGATGACTATCATGGTCTTGTTTAGACTAGGCATGTGCTCAAGGGGAGCATGGAAGGATTGATACATATTAGCATATACAAAGGGGGAACTCAATCAAAGAATTTAGCACGTACTCAGGGGGATTATGGATAGCAAAATGTATACCAAGGGAGAGAATATCTTGGTCTACCCTTTGCCCTTGATGTCAAAGGGGGAGAGTGACTTGGTGTGGTTGTTGCCATCAAGTCCAAAGTGTTGGCATTATGATATAGGTATGACACAGTTGTTGTCCTTCATGGAAACTCACTTAGATGATAGATCATAGTACAACTAGTAAATAGAAAAGAATTAAAGGTATACACAAGTTCACTATGACAAAGAAACGTATACACGCGGGTTCACCATATACCAAGTTGCGTACATGCACAGTTACAGAAGGAAAGGCACGTACATGTTGGGAATCTACGTTTTGGTCTGTGGTATTTGGTCCATGGTATTTTGGTATTGGTCCATGGTGTTTGGTCCGAAGTGTTAACCCCAGGTATTGGGTCCAAGGTATTGGTTCTACGTGGTTTTGGACCATGGTATTAAGAGAGGCGTAAACCTATATAAGGAGAAGATCATTAGGCCAAGGGGAAAGTTTGCAAGTGATGAATATCTGATGAAGTGTGAGATCTAGTATGTTGGTTATGGGTTTGTGATGCTTTTCTCGCTCGAAACCAAGGAGGCACCTATGCAGTTGATGAAGGTTGATGGACTGGGATCATGAAGATTAAAATGCATTATCATGATATGGTATGATAATGAATAAATCTGAATACTGACACATGTCTTATCCTTTATATCTTATGTTCTGGGTATATCTAAAGTTGAAAATTGCAGCGAAGGTATAAGTAATTATTTTCACATCTGTATGCAGGTTCCCTCTGGTGAAAGAGTGTATGCACACTGGTTAGACATAGTCAAGTAGCATATACATTATGAGATTTGATATTTGAGGTTGCTATTGGTTCTAGTGGTTGTTGTAGAGTTTTGGGCTCTGTTCTGTGGGTATGCACGCTGGTTAGACATAGTCAAGTAGCATATACATTATGAGATTTGATATTTGAGGTTGTTGTTGGTTCTAGTGGTTGTTGCAGAGTTTTGGGCTCTGCTATATGTTCTAGTGACTGTGGTTTGATTATAGGGTTTCAATGATTTAGTTGTTGGGTGATTCAGATTTGATGGTTGTATTGCAGTAGTGATTATTTCGTATTGATGGATCTAGTATGAAAATTTATGAAATGTGGTCCTTAAAGAAAAGAGAAGGTTGCAACCTTCTGTAAGCTAGCACCTACGTACTAGTACATCAGCTAGTACAAGAGCTAGGGGGTTGTAGCTCCCTTTAAGGAGAAGCTAGAGAATGAGAGAAGGTTGTAGCCTTCTGCGGGTAGAATCCTACGTATTGGTATAAGACTGCACCAGTACAGAAATATTGTAAAAGGAGTTTCTTATTAAAACAAGATAGAGACGAATTGCAGCATGTGGTTTTCACCCACATTGGGTTTCCACCTTACATCATGGTGTTCATGTGTGCTTCTTATGTGTGATGATCTATTATGTTTTACTACACCTGTTTACTGTTTATATGATTAATAATGTTCTAATGCACTCATTAAAGATCAACTAACTAAATCATAAGTTTACTGGAGATATGTTAGTTTCCTTAAACACAGTTGTCTATACACATGGGTTGCCTTAACTTAAGTACCGTATATGAATCTGATAATGGAAATGAGAATATTATTATGTTGCTAATACTGATTCACCCCTGCCTATCAATATTATTTCCAAAAATTGGTATCAGAGCATGTCCTTCAGAAGAAGCTTAATCGCTTGAAGGAAGATCCATCGGGATGAGTAATCAAGGAAGAGAGGGATCCATCAGACCACAAATATTCGATGGGAGAAATTTTGTCTACTGGAAGATAAGAACCATATCACATCTACAATCACTTGGAATGGATGTTTGGGGAATCGTGGAAGGAGGATATACATATCCATCAGCAATTCCTACAGATACGGCAGATAGAAAGCAATATGAATTCAATGCCAAGGCTATTACTATCTTATTTGGAAGTTTCTCAAAATCAGAGTTTGTCAAGGTCATGCAGCTCAAATTAGCCAAAGAAATATGGGACAAAATCATTCTAAGCTATGAAGGAGATGATCAGGTAAAACATGCTCAGCTTCAAACTCTCAAAATACGGTATGAAACTCTTAAGATGCATAGTAATGAAAGCATAGCCAATTACTTCCTATGTATAGATGAGATTGTCAATTGTATGAGGAATCTGGGTGAAGAAATTATGGAATTTGTCTTAGTTGAGAAAGTTTTAAGATCCTTGTTTGATAATTTTGGATCCAAAGTGTTTGCCATAGAAGAAAAGGAGGATCTGCAGAAAATCACTATGACGTAGCGTCACAGAATCCTAACTGCTTTTGAAATGAGAAAAGGAGGAACATCAGATATGAGAGAAGCCGCATTTAAAGTATCAACAAAGGGAAAAGAAAAACTCAGTGAATTAGGATACATTTCAGAAGAAGAATATGACATAAATTTTGTCAAGAATATTCACTGGGGATTTGGAAGGTTCAAAGGTAAGCTACCTTTCAAATGTTTTTCTTATGGTAGAGTTGGTATCTATGTTGTTAGATGCCCTCATAACAAAGGAAAGACGTCTGAAGAAGGTAATGGAAGTTATTATACTCATGATAAAAGTAATAGTGATGAAGACATTAGACTTCTCATGGCATATGAAAATAAGGACGTAGAAACAGAAGGAGTTACCAGATTAAAAGATTAGCTGGAGATAGTAACCAGAGTAAGGGAGTAGCTGTAGGATGTAGAAAAAGATCAAAGCATAACATTTCAGAGACTTGAATCTAAGATCCTATCTCTAAAAGAAGATCTTAAAGAATCAAAGAAGCAAAATAAAGAAGCTCTTGAAGGACAAGAACATCAAGTGCTCAAATTAAGGCAACAAGTGGAAGAAGGAAGAAAACCTAAAGAAAACATAAAGAAACAATATCTGGAAGAGGAAGAACAACATCAGGTTGAGGTAAATATCTTAAAAGGTAAATTAGAGGAAAAGGATAAACTGTTACGATTTCAAGATAGTACTAAGATTTTGCATGATATTCCTAGTATTCAAAGATCCCCTACTATCAAAATTGGTATTGGCTTGTATGAAACTGTCAAAGGTGAATCTGGCTCACAGGGTGAGGAAAGGAATTCTAATGCAAAATATGAAATTATCAACAAAGAGATAAGTGGTCAACCCCAGAAACAACCAAGGAAAGAAATTATTCAAGGAAAATCTTTTTCTCCTAACTGTGGAAGTGATAGATGGTTATTTCCTCCAATGAATAATCTTGAATGTTATGAATGTCATAATATTGGACACGTTGCAGCTAGATGTAGAAGTAGAATGGTTCAAGAAAGATCATCACGTTCCAAGTACTTTACGGGATAGTGTTTTGCTTGCAATATGTTTGGTCACAAAGCTATTGATTGTAATAAAAGGAATATGAAACATGTCAGATGTTATGCACGTAACAAGTTTGGACATAAATTACAGGAATGCAAGAGAAAAATTTAGACACCAAAGCAAAAGGATCACACATCATTGCAATCCCAGGTATTGAGGAAGACATAATTAGAGTAAAAAAGATGTGGCATAGCTCAGTTATCAAACATAATAGACACAAGGGAAACTGAAAGTGTAGACTTTCAGTATTCCAATTTGCATACACAAATATTATGAATAGAAGTCGCATATAGATGCGAGTTAGAGGCTGCAAAATCACGTATATATAGCTCTGAAGAAAACGCAGTAGGACAGCAGTCTGATATGGTTTAGTCATTGTATGTGTTGGTTGGCACAGTTTCAGGGGGAGCATATGCTTCGAATAATTGGTGGCATTATGGTTAGAAGACTTTGGTGATAATGCTTATGTGACTAAATGATACATCTTGCTACTTACTATTGGTCACCCAAGAGAAATATCTTGCAAGTTACAGGTTGCTAATGTTCATGAGAGATGCTTATAGTGCAGATCATATGGTGTATGATAGTTGCTGATGACTATCATGGTCTTGTTTAGACTCGGCATGTTCTCAGGGAGAGCATTGACGAATTGATACATCTTAGCATATACAAAAGGGGAGCTCAATCAGAGAATTCAGCATGTACTCAGGGGGAGTATGGATAGGAAAATGTATACCAAGGGAGAGAATATCTTGGTCCACCCTTTTCCCTTGATGTCAAAGGGGGAGAGTGACTTCGTGTGGTTGTTGCCATCAAGTCCAAAGGGGGAGTGTTATAGACATTTTTGGGCACTGCAACACCAATCCTAAATGTCCATAAACCAAGGGCTCCTAAGTCCCTAAAACTGTTGTTCCAACCCCTAAAAGAACAAGGTCAGCTGATTACAAGATCTCCCAGAAGTTCTCCATGAAAAACTACTCAGAACTGGTCATAACTAGGCCATCTCTCCTGCTCCATGGACAAAGTACGTTGCATCCCACCTAAATACACAGAGAGGGTACAATGAATGTTGAAAAGCCCTTCTATGGGGTGCGATGGGCGAGAATGGACAAATGGCAGAGGCAGTGTGAGAGGTGGAAAATCATGGAATCTTCCAAAAACTTCTCCTGTGACACTTGCCTCCCTGAATTCGCCCAAGGATGAGTAAGAGATCATCATTCTCCAAGTGGCATCAAGAACTATCAGAGAGAGGACACTAATCAAACCCCAGAAGCTGACTCACCCTCCTTTCAAACATCAATATATGGATCCCTCATCCCAGAGATCCAGGGGTTGGAATTTTGTATCTTGTAAGGAAGTGTTGTTAGTTTCTTGCTGCAACATCATAGTGTTGGGTGATCTAAGCTTTTCATGAGGTGAAGAAGGGCTTCTTGTTGAGAGGATGACACTGGGTCAAAAAAATTGGTTGTAATCCTCCCCTGTTCTTTTCTTGATATCAATAAAGCTATTCGAGTTTTCCTCCATGTTCTCGCATATGTTTATGATATATGTTTGTGTATGGTCAATATACATCTGATCTTATATTGTTTCTTCTAGTAGATCTCTGTTCTCGGATAGTATTGTGCTGCTCTGATTTCACAAGTGCTCTTTGAAGCTGGGCTAATGAGGAAGCAAGCGGCAAAGATCTATCAGAAGAGAGAAGGATCAAGTGAGGAACCAAGCTCAAGATTGAGGTTGGTCCTTTCATTCTTCTCTTATCTATTAGTCATAAAGGAATACAAAAGTAGCTTTACTCTGTTTGTTTGTAAGGTTGCTACCACCCCTTATTGGGATTAGCAGTTCTGCATAGACACTATTCCCGGTAACAAAATGGCAACTCCATTAGCGAGCGACTAGATTTTTTGTTAGCCTATCTTTGTTTCTTTTATAAACTTACAGACGGAGCCTGAAGCCAAGCCAGCTATCCTCCGAACTGCATTTTTTTTACGAATGCAAAGTAGATCAATGCTGCTTCAGTCACTCTCTGGGTTTTGTTTATGAATTAAACAATCGATCTATAAACAGACTAATTTCCCTGAGTGGTAGCTCTAGTAACCTCCTTAGATCCACCTCTGTGATTTGAATATACTAAACATTAATTTATTAGCTTAAATCCCTGAACTAAATTTCAAATTGTGAGTAGAAACTTATTTAAAGTCTCATTCTAGTACCATCGCACCCTACCTTAAAGGAAACCTACTTACAGCACACTTCCTGAGTGCAGTAGGTGCACTGAAAGCAGAGTTCTCTGTGTAACAGGTGCGCTGGTCAGATAAGGTTAAGTTTTCCTTAAGACTTTGGTTTTTCACTCACTGTTTTCAGTCCTATTCTAGTGTTTAGCTATCTATGGTCAGTATATCTCTGTAAAAACTCCCTTTCTTTACATCTTTCCGCCTCCATAGTGCAAATAACTGTAATTGCTTTTATTTATTGTGCATCATTTTTTGTTCTCTTTTGCAAAAAAGTAGCATAAAGTGTGGTCGTTCTTTGTCCTGAAAGTGTCATAGCTGTCGTTTTCAGCCATAAAAGACAATCCCCTTGCTTGATAGCTGATTATACAAGTTACTATTGCATATGATTTGAATTAGTAGTTATTTAAAGTGTCGAAAAGCAAATTTTCATTTCAAAATCGCAAAGTGTCTCTCTTACTTTCACTTTGTTTTGAAAAGAAATTTGTTGAGTATTGTCGCTTTGGAAATAATTCAGATTTTCACTTAGCTTTCTTATCATTACATACACTAAGGAAGCTAAAAAAAAATACATGCGTGTGCATTTGCATTTAGACTGCTTGTCGTTTTGATTTAGGACAATGCATATAGTGTGTGCTCTACGCTCTATGTTGAAAGAAAATCATCTCTCTTTCCTTAGTACCTAGGATTTTGATTTCTGAAAAGAAGATTAAATGATTGTTTATCATCTTAGAGTGAATTTTAGGAATTGTACATCTACATCACGCGGTGAACCTGAAAGGAAAATTTCATAAGCAAGATCAACTATAAAATAAATTCAATGAATCTAAAAACGCTTTGGAACCTAACGCACAACATTTAGAAGTCTAGGCTAGAGGCGTGTTCTGACGTCGTAAAACGTGATAACTACTGCTTTCATTGTTGGTTGGGTGATTCCTCCACTTTGAGACGATAAGTGCCAATACGGACTTGTGCTCCGATGTACCATCGAGTATATATTGGGAGACCACAATAGTATTTATCCTTTATCCATAGGAAGTCGTGTCTACCGCCCTATCGATCGCAATGCATTGAACACAGCATTCGGAAAGATTGACTGCCGTACCGTAAAAAGTATTCTGCAGTTTTGCGATTGGTTTGGTAATCCCTCTGTCTAGACTTCTAGAGAAATCTCTTTCATTCTTATTCAAACTCCTTAAAGGAAAAGGTCCATCTGAGCACTTGCCACTTCAGGCTCATTAAAAATCAAAGGCGACTAGAGTCATATTTTGTTTTTTCTTGACTCTTAAAAATTGAAAAAACAAGTTGTGTCAAAGCGTCTAAAATTCATTTAACTCGGAAACTTATTTCCCCTTTTATTTTTAGTTGATCGAGTAATCCTCAATCGTGGAAGAAAGTCAATTGAAACCCCGTCGCTCGCAGAGACTTACGAGTCAACTGTCTTTGTCTCCAGAATCAAAGCTGATATGGACAAAGCGAACTCGTTTGACTGGGTCAAAGTCCCCTTGTAAAGTCAGAACATGTGTTCCAACACCAGCAGAGACTCTGGTTACTCCAAACATTCCTGGTAACCCTCGCCTTATAGAAGAAATTCAACAGCCACTAAAGGACAGTAGAACTAGTCCTAGCGTGAGGATAAACACTTTTATTTCTGAACCAGCTACATTAACAACTGATTCAGAAGGTGTTATTCCCAAAATATCTATCGCTACCAAATCTATACCTTCTTCAGCACCAGAAATATTTTACGGACCTGACGGTCTACCTCTTCCACCTGGCTTGATTGCTATAGAAGAGATTGCGGAAGATCCTCAGTCTAGTACTCCATCTCAATTTGGAGTTGAGATCGCCCTGTATCCCTCTTCGTCAGAAATTAACCTACCGTTATCGGAAGCTCCTGTATAATCGCTCGGCAATCTTTTAGATTGACTTGAAATGTCTGAACAACCATTGACTACTAGGACTGTGTCATCCAAAACAGCGACGACAGAACTTCCTGTTGTCACTCCAACAATGTTGGCCGGCATACCATCTGTCCCAACTAGCTCTCAATCGCTAGAAGGGGCCCACCTAGGGGCTATTACGACAGTGTGATATGTTCCTATTTTTTGATCCGGAATAGTATCTGGGAACTCTCATGTTGAGTCTTAGCAAATTGATCCTTCAGGGTGTCAATTTGAGGAGTCCGGTCCTCAAGGACAATCAATTCCTTTAATTACCGGATTACCACTGTATGGGGGGCAATATACCCTTTCATTGTCTCCTCCGGGAGGAAAACCATATGAGAGTTCACAACAAAATTCAGGTTATGCTGGAATTACATCTAGCGGTTAGGTGCCAATACTGCCTCAACAACCAAGAGTTGTATATTCAATGCAACAATGTTTACCTATGTCAAATATACCAACTACGCCATCTATTGTGACGATGTCACAAGTACAAGCATTGTTGGCCGTATTCCAACCTCAGGTTTCTCAGGTGGTGATGCAACACCCACTTGCCCCGGTGATCCAACCACAATCGCCAACTAATGGAATGACACAAGCCCAAACGGGTATAATTACCCCTCATCTTGGTCAAACAACCAGTATTGGACAATAGCACATGGCTTCGCAACCATGGCTAGTGCAATATCAACAACCACAATTCCAACAAGTTTACCAAGGGTCTGAGCAACAAATCTTTGCAAATAGTGGGAAACTGTATATTCAAAACAATCAAAATCAACCATTCTACCATGGTTATGCCCCTCAACCTTACCAACATTACCAACATCAAATGCATTATGCTGCTATGCAAAGACCAACTGCTCAGGCAATTCCATCTTACCCTGGGTATGCTTCACCAAACCTGAATCAGCAGTTACCCTTTGTGGCGACTTTAGAGTTACCGTATCTAAATCGGCTAACAAACGATCCAATTGCTTACACCCCTTGGTGGCCAGTGATTCCGCATAAACTTCCGTCAGATATTCCTAAACTTAATGGAAATCCAGGTGAAGACCTATCGAATCATGTGATGACCTTTCATTTGTGGTGTTCATCAAACACCCTAAATGATGATTCGATTAGGCTTCGCCTTTCTCAGAGAACATTAACTGGTTCGGAGGAAAAATGATATATCGAATTACCTAGAGCTTCATTTGATAACTTCAGTACCTTAGCCACAACCTTTTTAACCCATTTTCAGTTACCTATAAGGTACGAAACAAGAACAGAACTTCTTACCAACTTCAAGCAAATGACAGCCACTCACATATCTGATCATATTCATGAGTGGCGACGCCGTCGAAGAATGGTAAAAACGTACGTTCTTGATCAGCTTTTAGCTGAATGGTTTATCAAGTCGTTGTTACCTTTAATTACAGAAGATGTGGCAAAGGGAGGAGTCGTCATTGAAGAGCAAGTTATTGCTCGTGAACAGTACTTAGACTTGATTTATACTCAGTCTAGCATTCTCTATGATAAAATCCTTAACGCTCCCAGGCCGGAATTTTCCATTCCCCCTCCTCCTAAATCAAACAATGACTCTCATGCTGGTGATGGCGTGATAGGCACGACAAACACGAAATCGACAAAGGCCACATCTAAAAAGGCCTCTAAGATTTCTAGTCAAAATGAAAATGAAGAACTTCTCGCCTTGGAAGTAAATGTCATCTCAACTGACAAAGGAAAAGAAACCAAGCAACCATGAGGCAAGAAGAAAAGCAAAGGGAAGAAGAAGAAACAAGGAGAATCATCACCCAGAAAATCTTCTGCAAACCCTTCCAGAGATAGGAAACTGAATCATCCATGCTTTATATGTGATGAGGATCACTGGACAAAAGACTATCCATATAAAGCTGAGCTTAGAAAATTCGACAAGAATTCAAAAACCTCAGCAGTATTAACTGATCTGTTTCCAAATCCAGGAACAAATCTGGTTGCAAGTCACAATGCTTCCCCATCCCATGTACTTATGTTGTCGGTTTCGAAACAACAAAATGATGCTTTGATAGTGACAAGGAACAAAGATTACGGGAATCCACAGATGTCAAACAGAAAGTACATCGATCAACCTAGTAGTTTGACAACAACTTCGACAGAAGTTGTGCCACCCATCGTTCCTGAACTGACAATAAAACCACCAAATGGAGTAGTACACAAGTCGACATTTAATCTGCGTGCCAGAGCAGCACAACATTATAATATAGTCGAAGATTTGGCCCAATCGCCATCAGCTATGTCAACACTAGAGGTACTGCAAAATTGTCCCTCCCAAAAGCAGGCTTTATTATCAGCAATAGGTGGGATCGACCCAAAGGATTCTAATCTTGGTTCCTTTAATCACAAAGGATACGATCCTAAATTACCAGCTTAACTAGCTTTCCTCATTCAAGTGAAAGCCCTCAACAAAACTGTTCATCGAACAATTATTGATGAGGGGGCATCTACATGTATTATGTCAATGAGTTGCTGGAAAACTTTAGGATCTCCAACCTTGTCGCGATCTTCGACAACACTTAAAGCATTGATGGACGAACATATACCCCATATGTGATTTTAAGTAACTTACAAATTGAACTAGGGGGGAAAACAGTAGAAATAAATGTCGAAGTGATCGACAGAAACCTCGATTACAACATCCTACTAGGAAGGCCCTGGATATATGCTATGGCTGTTGTTGCGTCGACCTACTTTAGGAAGATTGCATTTCCTTTTCAAGGGGGAGTCAGAATCATCGACCAACAAACTTTTCTCCCCAATAGTTCCCAAGGTACCGGAAGCATTCCGATGATCCACGAAAGCCCCCATTCGCTTCAAAATATTGGAGTAGGCCTACTAAAAGACCCTGTATTAATTGGGACTTTTGCACTCCCACCTCCAATCAGTCTCGAGGAAGTAGCAACGGTAGGGACATGCAATATGATATCTTCTATACAGAAGACCTCAGGAAATGATGTTAAAATGGATCATCCACAGGTGTTGCCCCCAAGCTCAATAGAAATATTGTAGCAATCAATGTTTGCGGCATGGGAGGAAAACTTGAATCAACGCTCCTCAAGTGTTTGGATAGATAGGTCTAAGGAATATGACACCCCTTTAGATCCTTGGTCACATGTGCATAGAACCGACGAAGGAATTATTTAGTCAATGATAATTGACGGGGCGTCATGGCAAGATTACCACCATCGTTCCCATCTTCCAAATTGTCAAGAAGATACTCCTAACGACCTTAATCATCCTTAAGTTTTTGATTTCCTATCAAATATTGTAAATACGGTGGATTCCGAGAGAAACTTGTCCAATATCCAAGAAACTATAGCCATAAATATCTCGACCAAAATAAATGTTGTAGAGAATATTTATGTTGGCAAGTGTTGTTCTCCTTCAGAACTAGAAATATACGAAGCTCTTTTTCGTGAATTCAGAGATGTCTTTGCTTGGTCATATGATGAAATGCCAGGCATTGACTCGAGTATATTTGAACATGAGATAAAGATGTATCCAGATGTCAAACCAGTAAGACAACGGCTACGGCAGGTGCACCCCAAGAAAGTCGTTGCCATCAACGCAGAAGTTGAAAAACTTCTCCATGCTGGTTTCATTTACCTAGTTCCTCTAACAGATTGGGTATCTAATATTGTTCCAGTAATGAAAAAAAAAAGAACAATTAGAGTGTGTGTCGATTATAGGGATGTAAACCAAGCTTTTCCAAAAGACAACTATCCTACACCCTTTATTGACCAGATAATTGATGAATGCACCAGATGTTAAATCTTTTCATTTATGGATGGATTTTCTAGGTATAATCAAATTAATATCCACCCACACGACCAGTCAAAGACTGCATTTATTTGTCCGTGGGGCACATTTGCATATCGCAAGCTACCCTTTGGTTTAAAGAACATAGGGGAAACTTTTCAGAGGGCAATGAATTATGCCTCTCATGACATTAAACACATCGTTCAACCATATCTCGATGATCTTCCAGCTCATTCGCGAAAGCAGCCTGATCATCCGCAACATTTGAGAGCGATATTTCTACGCTGCCGACACTACAGGATACGACTCAATCAACACAAATGTGTGTTCTGTGTCCGTTCTGGTGGTTTTCTTGGCTTGGTGGTCTCAAAGGATGGGATTCGTCTCAACCCTTTTAAGGTTAAGGTAATTATAAATTTACCTCCACCTTCAAATTTGCTTCAGATACAGAAACTCCAAGGGAAAGCAAACTTTCTAAGGAGGTTCATTCCAAATTACGTCGAACTTGCTAAAGGTTATACACGTCTTTTGAAAAAATAAGTACCCTTCGAATGGGATCAGGTTGCGCAAGCTTCCTTTGATGCTTTAAAGGAATCCCTAACAAAAGCATCATTAATGTATGCTCTTGACTATCAAAAAGTCTTTAACCTATATCTGGCTACAGCAGATACAACCATCGCAATGGTTTTGGTTCAAGAAGTCGATGGAATCGAACATCCAATATATTATTTGAGTAGAAACTTAAATGATATAGAAAGAAAGTATTCCTACATTGAAATGCTAGCTCTCGCAGCTGTTCAAGAAACACAGCGATTTCGACACTATGTCCTCTTTCGAAAAACTACCATTCTGTCAGATTGCAACGCCATGACTTATATATTGTCGCGACAGTTGGTGGGGGGGAAATATTCAATATGGATAGCAATCCTTCAAGAGTTTGATTTGGAATTTGTAAAATCCAAATCGAAGAAATCCCTAGTTTTCGTGGAATTACTATGCGATCTCCCATCGTTGTCCAACGATGAAACATTCGAAGAAAAAATTGTGGATGAATCATTTTTTCTGATATCTTCAAGCAATTCGTGGTATGGAGACATAATCGTCTATCTCTAAACCCAAAAATATAGGTCTAATACCTCTCACTCGGAACAAAAACGTATTCAATACCAATCAAAAGACTACGTGATCATCAGTGATATGCTTTACCGACGTGGTGTTGATACAGTTCTGAGGAGGTGCCTCACCCATGAGGAGGCCGAAAAAGTCCTGAATGACTGTCATTTAGATGCATGTGGGGGGCATCAATATAGTTACACTACTGCACAAAAAATCTTATGAGCAGGATACTTCTAGCCGACCATGTTCAAAGATAGCATAAACACTGTTAGAAGTTGCCATGAATGTCAAATTCTCGATAGCAAAACCAGAAGACCACCCGCACCTCTGCAGCCAATAGTTTTTGTTGGTCCATTCGCCAAATGGGGAATAGATTTCATGACATGTAACCCCACCTCGACTAGGGGGCATGGGTATATCATAGTCGTGGTAGACTATTTTACCAAATGGGCTGAGGCGATGCCTACATTAAACAACACCGGCGAAACGACTGCCCTTATCTTTTTCAATCATGTAGTCGCCAGATTCGACGTTGCACAAGCCATAGTCACATATCATGGATCGCATTTTCGCAATCACGATGGTTGAAATGGCTACCAAACTAGCGTTGTCCCACGACAGCTCTTCTCCATATTACCCGCAGGCTAACAGACAAGTTAAAGCAATCAACAAGATCCTGAAGCGGATTCTGCAAAGGATGATTGCAGTCCACAAAAGGTGTTGGCACCTGATCCTATACTCAGCCTTGTGGGCATAACGAACATTGATAAGGAATGCAACCAGGTTTACACCCTTTCAACTGGTGTATGGCCTAGAGGCAATCCTACCAGTCCAGTGTGAAATCTCGTCCCTCAAACTCACAATCGACCTTCTCCCCGGAACTTCAGAAGAGGAGGCTCGTTTCTTGGAAATAATCCAATTGGATGAAACCTGTTGTGATGCCGCTTTGGCTAATGAAGCCCATAAGAAATGAGTCAAGGCATAGTTCAACAAGAATGTCAAACCCCGTGTCTTCTCAGAAGGTGACTTGGTCTTACTTTACGGCCAAGAATCCAATAAATTGGGAGCAGGTAAACTCAAGTCTTTGTGGATGGACCCCTATATTGTTAAATGTGTATTAGAAAAAGGAGCCTACGATTTAATGGATTATGACAGGATCCCACCGGAACAACCTCGTAACGGGTTGTACCTTAAGTGTTACTTTGCATAATTCAGTGTGGTAACCCAGATGCTTTTGTTACATTTTTGTTTTCACTAAGAGTAATTGTTTTGGTTAAGTAATCCAATCTTTACATTTGTCAAAGATTTCGAACCCATTGGAATCTTTTGTTGGATATGCCAATGGAGCAAGTCGTGGTTCACAGAATCTATCTTCTGCAGCTTGGGCCATTTTTTATCCAAGCGGCGAGTTAGTAAGTTTCAGAGGGGTATGTAGTGGTCAGTTAAAAAATAACATCGCTGAATATAGCGTGTTGATAGAACTTCTCTCTGGTGCCATCACACATGGCATAAGCTGACTCGTCGTTAGGCAAGACTCACAGCTCGTCATACTACAACTCACTGGTATCTACTCCGTACGAAATTCAGCTATCTATCGCATGTTCCTAAGGGTCAAAATTTTGGAAAGGCAATTTGATCTTATTCAATATCAACATATTTCTATAAACTTAAACAAATTAACAGACTCATTGGAAAATTATGTGTTATATAGACATTTGCAACATTTATAAAAGAAGCATTTCATCAATATTTGCATCAAGTAACTTAGCCAGAATAAAACTCCGAAAATCAAAAACATATATATAATTGTTTACAGTTTACACATAATGTTCTATAACCAAGACAAAATTGGTCAAATGACCCAAAACTCAAAATGCTAAGGGGCACCCTAGTCTAATGATGCTAGGGGGCACCCTAGTCTAACGATGCTAGTGATAACATGTCACCGCCTGTGCAATCATGCGTAAAAGCCTAGTCCACCGACTCGGCACACCAGTAGTATGTCGCTGCAACATGGAAGGCAGCTCGTTAGTCCTCACATCTGCAATACCGAGAGTGAGGCCTTCGACCTAGTCCTGCACTACTGAAAGGGTCTCAGCCACATCAAGGTCGCGAAGGATAGCCCTTCCCACAGCCTCTCCCGCTGGAACGACAGTTGGCACTCTCGGGCGTACTACTGGCCGGACTGGTCCGACATCTGCATGGGCACATGAGTTTTGATTAGTCCTGATAGAAGAAAGCACAAGGAAATTATAAAGAGAAATCATAAACAGAAATATGGTCAGAGAATTTACCAATGACACCCCACTGCTCGCCGGCAGGCAGTACCAAATCCGGATCACCCCAGAAATCCATACCGGCATATGGATACTCGGAAAACACCATCTCCGGATGGCTCAACCACTCGAATAAAGTATCAGAAAAGGAAACCTCGGACTGACCAGCATGTCCGGCCATAAGGTCAACCCATCTCTGCATCTGTGGCTCAGTCGGTGGAGGTAAACCAAGTGAAACATACTATGGCTGCATCAGTGGGATTTTTTCTAGGGCAAAAGCGGTCAAAATAGAACCATATCCGAAGTTCTTCAATATTCCATTTTTCACCTTGGTCAATTGTTCTCTCATCCCAAGGAGTACTGCATCACACCAGTTGAACACCTTTGGTTCAAGGCATTCCAAGGCGTACTGCATATAAGACCTGTTCGCCACATGTAGCGCTGCACTACCAGCCAGTCTAGCAAGAGTAAACAGAATAGTCCTAATGGACCTATCAGTGACATCTAGGATATGGATCCTTCCATCCTTACTCGGTTGAGATCCCTTTCTGCAATACCTGCGAATGTAATCTCTCACAGATTCACCCCCACAGGCCGGACCTGAAAATGAGATAGGGATGCCCTGCCTCGATAAGCCGGTCAAAAAATAGATGTCAACGATAGTCAAGGGGACGGACTTGCCCCTAATCTAGAACTCCTGGGTGGTAGGATCCCATGCATCGAGGAAATAATGCAACAAGTTGATTTGTTGCCTCATGCTAGAGATGCGGAAAAACTTGAACAGGCCACAGTTCCGCAGTGCATTTACCGTAACCGGATCGTGTAAGGCAAGCATTTCTCAAACATATATTGTTCATTTCTAACTAGTTTAATGAATCAATTGAGTAGGAAGTACAACCTTTGAAAGAACAAAGTTGTCAATGGTAAAATAAAGAGAATCAATGACCATTATATCGAGTAGTTTTATCGCGAAATTCAAGCTCATTAAAAAAAAACATAAGCAATGAGCAAATGTTTCTCCCAGAGTTTAAGCTCATTAAAAAATTAACCAACCTCCGGTAAATAACCATCGTGAATGCCTTATCATCAGCCTTTGAAGCCTTAGTCGTGTTCTCATCATCACCTCCACTCCATATTGGCCGATCATTCACCTCCATTTGATTGTTTACCCTTTTGAGGAACAGCTGCAAAAAGTGATACAGTTAGCCATCCTTGTGACACTGCCATGATTGGAAAATTCCAAAACTTTACCTGGAATCAGTTGCTATCCGAAATTATCACTCATTCCTCAAAAATGAGTCTCCTTTAAGCTCTTTTCACCTAACTCGTAAAAATTGAAAAGATTGACAAGCAATTGGCCTCTCCAGCTCATTAAAGCGACGAGAAGTGCTATCCATCCTTTAGATTTTAATCTTTTTGGACCCGAGGGATTATTACACAAAAAGATCGAGCTCTTGTCTTGTTCAGCTTGTTAAAATTACCGAAAATTCATCCCTTTCATATTGTTTTATACTTTTTCGGACGTAAGGGATTGTATGACGAAAAAGGAACTATTGGAGTTTCATTTATGTCCCTTTTAGACTCTCTAAAATTGAAAAGGATCTATTTGTCTTTGTCGTTAAACTCGTTAAAAGCTAATAGCGACAAACTTGTCCTCACAAACAAGACTGAGTTTCACTATCGCTAGACTTGTTAAAACAGCAATGGGTTTGCCCGAAGGGAAGATTATAGAACAAGCATATGTTATCCTCCTCAAGCTTGACAAAAATAAAGAGGTACTGGTCAGCAATGACTAGGGAAAAATTGGGAAGAAAACTTGAAAAAACTTTGTTAGTAGCAAGTCGCTCTTGAACATGACACTTTCACTCCGCATCCAAGTTGGGTTGGGTTGTTCCATTCACTGGTCACATCACCATGGTTCCATCACACCATCCATATTTGAGGTTAATGCTACCAATCCATCATGTCAGTATCACCAACATGTTCAAGAGAAGTCGATTAGAGAATTCACTTGTGTCTCGCCCACTGCAATACATTCATTCTCCATATTTTCACGACCGCCATCCTGAACCTTGTATCCTCAGATTGTTTTCACCTCCATTAAAATCATTTGCTCCATTCCATGTCATAGATTTGGGATTCATTAAGTCCCTCCTATGACGGATCACTTCTTGTCGACATCAGCTCATTATCCAAGAAGTAGATCTAGGAACAACCCTCCGAGTACTTTGAAGCTTGCATGCCTCAATGGCAAGTTTCTCACTTTCGGCGACAGGTTTACATCACCGGCCTTCGACCGAATGATTTTGCATGGTGTTTGATGCCAAGTCCCTCTTTCACACCATGCGAATTGTACTGTAGTACCTTGCGGATGATCATCATTATCGGTGATTCCTCTCGTGCCTGTTAACAGTTTACATCATTGGCTGGTAATCAGGCAATGTCTTTCCATGTTCGACTCCAGAACATCTCTCACATGGATTGACTTGTACTTCGAGTGAAGATTGAATGAGATTGAAGACCCTGGATCTAGTTTCATCCATCCAGGCTGCGAGATACATTCAGGAAATAAAGACATCTAGTGTACATCATTGTTGCACAGATAATCATCCAACCTAAGGGATGATGGCTCTACCGGAATCATCAGTCTACACTCAGACGATTGTCTGTCCTATGTACATGAAAATGAATTTATAAAGCTGAGCATGGGAATGCCTGACTCAGCCAGGAAATGAAAAATATTATGAATATAATGTGTTGTATTGTATCTTATTACAGGTCACCTTCCAGCTCGAAAAACTTCGGATCCTCATGATAAAGCATTTCACCCGACATCAAAAATTAATTAACGACCTCATGCTTTAGGGGGCAACTGTTATAGACATTTTTGGGCACTGCAACCCCAATCCTAAATTTCCATAAACCAAGGGCTCCTAAGTCCCTAAAAGTGTTGTTCCAACCCCTAAAAGAACAAGGTCAGCTGATTACATCATCTCCCAGAAGTTCTCCATGAAAAACTACTCAGAACTGGTCAAAACTGGGCCATCTCTCCTGCTCCATGGACAAAGTGCGCTGCATCCCACCTAAATACATAGAGAGGGTGTGATGCATGTTGAAAATCCCTTCTATGGGGTGCGATGGGCAAGAATGGACAAATGGCAGAGGCAGTGTGCGAGGTGGAAAATCATGGAATCTTCCGAAAACTTCTCCTGTGACACTTGCCTCCCTGAATTCGCCTAGGGATGAGTAAGAGATCATCATTCTCCAAGTGGCATCAAGAACTATCAGAGAGAGGACATTAATCAAACCCCAGAAGCTGACTCACCCTCCTTTCAAACATATATATATGGATCCCTCATCCCAGAGATCTAGGGGCTGGAATTTTGTATCTTGTAAGGAAGTGATGTTGGTTTCTTGCTGCAACATCATAGTGTTGGGTGATCTAAGCTTTTCATGAGGTGAAGAAGGGCTTCTTGCTGAGAGGATGATGTTGGGTCAAAACAATTGGTTGTAATCCTCCCCTGTTCTTTTCTTGATATCAATAAAGTTATTCACATTTTCCTCCATGTTCTTGCATATGTTTATGATATATGTTTGTGTATGGTCAATATACATCTGATCTTATATTGTTTATGCTAGTAGATCTCTGTTCTCGGATAGTATTGTGCTGCTTTGATTTCACAGGTGCTCTTTGAAGTTGGGCTGACGAGGAAGCAAGCGCCAAGGATCTATCAGAAGAGAGAAGGATCAAGTGAGGAACCAAGCTCAAGATTGAGGTTGGTCCTTTCATTCTTCTCTTATCTATTAGTCATAAATGAATACAAAAGTAGCTTTCCTCTGTTTGTTTCTAAGGTTGCTACCACCCCTTAGTGGGATTAGCAGTTCTGCATAGACACTATTCCCAATAACAGGGAGCTTTTTGGCATTATGATACAAGTATGATATAGGTGTTGTCCTTGATGAAAACTGACTCAGATGAAATATCATAGTATAGCCAGCAAACAACAAAGAATTAAAGGTATATGCAGGTTCACTGTGACAAAGAAGCGTATACATGCGGGTTCACCATATACCAAGTCGCGTATACGTACACACGCACGGTTATAGAAGGAAAGGCGCGTACATGTCGGGAATCTAAATTTTGGTTCATGGTATTTGGTCCGAAGTGCTGACCCCAGGTATTGGTTCCAAGGTGTTTTTTCTATGTGGTTTTGGACCATGGTATTGAGAAAGGCATAAACCTATATAAGGAGAAGATCTTTAGGCCAACGGGAAAGTGTGCAAGTGATGAATATTTGATGAAGTGTGAGATCTAGTATACTAGTTATGGGTTTGTGATGCTTTGCTCCATCGAAACCAAGGAGGCACCTATGCGGTTGATGAAGGTTGATGGACCGAGATCATGAAGACTAAAATGCATTATCATTATATGGTATGATCATGAATAGATTTGAATACTGATGCATGTCTTATCCTTCATATCTTATGTTCTAGGTATATCTGAAGTTGAAAATTGCAACGAAGGTATAAGTAATTATTTTCAGATCTGTACGCGGGTTCCCTCTGGTGAAAGAGCGTATGCATGCTGGTTAGACACAGTCAAGTAGTGTGTACATTATGATATTTCATATTTGAGGTTGTTGTTGGTTCTAGTGGTTGTTGTACAGTTCTAGGCTCTGCTCTGTGTTCTGGTAATTGTGTTTTGATGACAAGGTTTCAGTGATTTAGTTCTTGGGTGATTGAGAGTTGATAGTTGTATTGCAACAATGATTATTTCGTATTGATGGGTTCAATATGAAAATTTATCAAACATGGTCCCTGAAGAAAAGAGAAGGTTGTAGCCTTCTGTAGGCCAACACCTACATGCTAGTACATCAGCTAGTACAAGAGCTAGGGGGTTTTAGCTCCCTTCCAAGAGAAGCTGGAGAACAAGAGAAGGTTGTAGCTTTCTGCAGGGAGAAGCCTGTGTATTAGTATAAGACTACACTAGTATAGAAATATTGTAAAAGGAGTTTCTTATTAAAAGAAGATAGAGACGAATTGTAGTAAGTGGTTTTCACCCACATTGGATTTCCACCTTACATCATGGTGTTCATGTGTGCTTCTTATGTGTGATGATCTGTTATGTTTTACTACACTTGTTTACTATTTATATGGTCAATAATGTTCAGATGCACTCATTAAAGATCAACTAACTGAATCACAAGTTTATTGGATATACACTAGTTGCATTAAACACAGTTGCGTATACACATGGGTTGCCTTAACTTAAGTAGCGTATATGAATCTGATAATGGAAATGAAAAGATTATTAAATTGCTAATATTGATTCACCACCCCCCCTCTCAGTATTATTTCCAACAAATTTATCTAAATCTGGATGAATAACCCTTTTTGATTCAATGAGTTGAGTAAACTCAGGGTCTAAAATTGTTTCATGGATATCATTCTCATATTTGGTTCTAAATAGTGAGAGGTCAAATGACAAATCAAAAGGGACTACTTCTAAAGTCGAAAACTCCTTAGGGAGTGAATTGGCTCTCTCTAGCTGGCTACTACTTGCCTAAATTTCTTCATTTTTTGGCTTGCTTAGAATTTTGTTTCGGTCATCCACTATAGTTACAGGGTTTGGATCTAGGTTGACCCTAGTGTGGTGGATCTTTTTAGGAGCCAGAATTGTAATTTTTTTAAATTGTTTTTATGAAATTCTTTGAAAACTTAGTTCAGGTAATGACCTTAAGGGGCTCAAGATTTGATTGAAGGTTTCCTTAAAGTTTTTATGAGACTGAGGATCAAAGTCCTAAGAAAGGATGCTATAAATGTCATCACCCTGATAATTCCTTTGAAGTAATAAGAAGGAAAAACCAAAGGTAACCACAATCCACTTTTGGAGATCAGGACCTAGCCTTCCTGATGCTCAGAGAGGGCTCTCTCTTTAAAATTTAACTTTGTTTTAGGCTAGCTATAAATTGATGTCTTTTTAACCATTGGGCTATGGAGTCAACTAATAAGAAAGAAGAACTGGATTAACCCATTAAAGGGGATGTTCCAAGGGTAAGGTAGCATAGTGTATTTAAGATATTTGAGATAGAGGGGTGAAAAGGTTTCACTGAGGGTGAGAGAGTAGTTAAGGGTTATCAAACCCAGATAATGAATGAGGAAGGAAGGGGTAATCAAGATCAAAGGGTAGTTAAGAATCCTTTAACCTGGATTATTCATGAAATCAATCTAAACCAAAGAGCAATTAAGAATTAGTTAATTTAAATATCATAAGAAAACATTCAAATTCTTAATCGTTAATAAAAAGTGTGAGTTAAACAAGTTCTAAAATATTATTCCAGTTATAACATTTAGATTGAAACACAAATAAGATTATGAATAAATTTGAGAAAAATGAAAATAACACATGAAAATACTTGTCTAAAATTCACTCAACACATGAATCCTTGGAAAAGTATGATCTTTATTTATCAATCCAGCTTGATGGCTCATCAACTTATATAATAACCTTTTGGGCCTTCTTGATAAAAAATTCTATAGAAATGTCTAATAAAATTCACACTACATAATTAGAATTGTGAAGTATTCATACAAAAGTTTATTACAAAATATCTCAAACTGATTTGAGATTTAATCTAGGAATCAAAAATATCTTCTTGCAAGAAGATAGAGACATCTATTGAACTGCTTCATGTTGTCCCTTTTATTTTGGTACTGTTGGCTTTTATGCTTTGATTTTTAGCCCTTTATGTTGCTTTGTTGTTTGATCTTTCACATTGAAAGCTTTATTAACTTTAGGCTTTCATCTGACACACTTTGACTCTGATACACTTTGACCTTGTTGATCTGTCTTCATCATTTTACCATTTTGTTTTAATTTTACTATACATTAACCTTTTTACTGCATATTTCTACAGTAAATCAGTTACTTTCTCCCATGCTTCAGCATCAGGTAATTGGATTTTTAGCATCCTCCTATATATTTGATCTACCTTGGTGTATTTGGAAACAGTATGCTTATTGATAAACAAGTGTTTTACCTCATGCTGGAGGTAAAGCAAGCTTTCAAATGTTTGGTATAGTACTTTGCCTATTGGCAATGCCTTCATTGATGATGAAATCACCTCATCCTTTACTGCGTCTCTGATTTTCTTGTTGTAATCCTCCTGTGTCATGAGATTTTCATTTATCAATAAGGGATTGGGTAATCCCTTCTCTCTCAAAATTTGGAACTTAGCCATAAACTTGTCTACTGCTAGCTGCATATTTTGACACTTACCTCCAAGTTTTGTTTTAATTTCCTCTTGGAGAGGACCTTTCTAGCCTCCAAAATTGTCTCTATTATGTCCTCTATTTCCAATTACTAAAGCTCATGCTTATTCTTACTATTAAGGAACTAGATAATTCTGGTAACCTCTTCTTGCATTTCTCCCAATTCTTTTTTTACCCTTTGGATGGCCTCTGTAGCGATCTTTATAAAATCTATCTGCTAAAAAATCACCTAAGTAGATGGCTAAATATCATTGACAGAGTCAATGATATTTTCCCATAGTACTTCCCTAGCCTACACAAGGGGTTCCTTTAGTGTTAAGCCCTTTTCCATGGCTTCCAATATGTCACTCATCTTGGCAGCTTTTTTGACTTCTTCTTTATCCATGATTCTCGCAAGCTTGTAATTAGTTTCCAAGCTTCTCACTTTCTCTTTGAGCTTATTCATCTCTGTTATCTGTATGGACATTTTTTCCATAGCTTTAACCAACTTTGCTGCTTCTTCACCTGATGTACCTGTCGTTGATGTAGATTCTGTAGAAACTAGTTGTGCTATGGCCATTGGAGTTGTGGGAGCCAAGGAGGCAGGAATAGTCGTGGTAATTGCTGGGATGAAATTCACAGATCTAGTGCCAATATCAGTTTGCTTTAATTGGATTAGGTTGTCCAATTCCTTTTCTATCTCCCTCAATTGATCATTCAGTTTAAGGACTAAGTCTATCAACTCTTCATGTCTTGTTTGTCTTTCCAACACTTCCTGTGTCTGGGGATGCTGCAGTTGAGGTATCTTCAGTTTCTTCTTGAGTGTTGCAATGTCATTATTCTTTTTCTTTATTATTTGTTTAGTAGCCTTTATATCCTTGGGGTCATGTGCCATTTCAATTACCAAGTCTTCCAAGGACTTGATTCTAGTGTCTTTGGCTTGTAAGGAGGCCTTTTCCAACTGATACTAGGCTGAAATGTTGTTCAATGAATTCTACAATTGATGGGTGGTTATGGATTTCCCTGTAAGGGTGGAGCAAATAATTTCTCCAACCTACTTGTGAAATTCAATTTGGTTAATTGGATGAATATCCCTTTCCAATACCTCAAAATTGATCTTATTGAAAGCTGCTGATGTCTTTAGTTGTTATACAGTTGGCTTTATGAAGGCCATTTGCATCTTCCCTTCCTTGATGTCAAAAGCTGACATCAACCTAGTTTGATTGGTGGGTGTAAGTTTGAGATACTATGCATAAGACTATGCCTTCAGTTTCTCATTTCTCATTTTTATTTCTTTGAACCTGTCCTTAATGTCCCTATCTCTATAAGCAAGTTTATTAAATGAGGAGACTTCTACACTGAGTTGACTTTCCAACATTTGAGCTTTTGAAGTACTTGGGTCCTGTGTTTCCCCAGATGGAGTTGTGCCCTTTCTCATGTCTAACTCAGTATTAGGTATTTCTACTGAGCCTTTTGTGTCTTCCTATTCTGAAATAGGATTGAGCCTTGGCCATTTGCTCTCGCTATCTTCATAATGTAGATTGGATGTGTCCATACCTGAACTGGAGGCTCCCTCTCAGTTCCTTTTGGGATTATTTTCCTCATTGTGAGGAGTCTACAAAATAGTATGGGTACTCATGGTTCCTTCTTACTCTGGTACTTGCAGGAATGAGCTTTCATCAAGTTGTCTCTCTAAATCAAACAAGGTATTTTTAACATCTACCTTTGTGCTATCCCTGTCTATGAGAGTGTTTTCAAACCACTCAGATTGATTGGTGTATCTCTCTATTTATGGTATGGGGTGATGAATATAAAGTCCCAATTTGAAATTTTGTCTTAGATTCGTCATAAAGCCTTGAGGGTCATACCTCCACTTGAAACTATTTTGGAACTTCATTTGTTGCAGAATTTGATCTGCTTCCTGCCCTGCTTTTCTAGAATTGCAAATGAAAGGGCCTAACTGATTTTTGACCTTGAACTGAGTTCTTTTCTTGGCTCAGATAGAGTTGACATCATCTGAGTTTATTACCTGTCTATAATACTCTAGAGAAAATAACCTCATGGGAGATATTTCGGCAATTTGTACGGGGCAAGCTGGCAACCATACATTCTTATTTCAGTGTGATTTTGGTAAAGGTACCAATCTCCCACCTTACTTTGCTTGGAGAATTGGAGCACTCTTTTGATCTCTTGGCTTATTTTGGGTGGAGGGCTTCCTATCAGCATGGTCATGGATGGATGGAAAAAAGAGTCAATGAAGTGTGTGTAGGTATATTGTGATGAATATCTGTGGAACAATGGTGTCCAAAATATAACAGACCAGGGTTGGCTTTTGGTATCCATCTTCTGGATGGTGAAGGGAAATCTATCTGACTAATAATAAAAAAACATGTGGTATAGTATAGATGAGTACTTGAATACTCTTTCATTGTGCATTTTGGTAAATTGTTCATGCATCCTTTCAATTATGAACTGTGCGTAATTGTACATAGTAGTAGGAGCCTTTCTTGGGGTGAAAATGGACATGAAGTCCAGGATGAGCTCATCAACAAATTCATATATGGTATAGCCCAGAACACATTATATCATGGTTACAATTTTCTTGCGTGTTTCAGATAAAATGGCAGAAACATATGGAGGGCAATCATTAGGAATGTGCTTCTCTTCTACAATGAAGTTTGGAATATTTGGACCAATCTATATGGACTCAATTTGGTGTATGTTGGGTGATAAAAGGTGTCTTTTTAACTCTTAATTATCTTCACATTAGTTATCAATCTAGGCAAGATTTTCTATTTCAAGAGTGTACACAATTTGTGGCGGCCATTTACTTAAGAGTAATGTTTCTAAATTGGAGTACAGTGCTCTCAAATACAAGAATAAATGGATGCAACAAATAAATTCTTATTGCAATTAAAAGAAAGTCCAATCCTTTAAGGAACTCAAATCCTACAGTAATCTAAGTGACAACAATGCAATCTATATAACAACACTATCAGTTAAGAATGTAGTAATAATAACTCTTCCCTCAGAAACTAATAGAAATTAAATCATGTTCATTCAGATGTAAAATAACAATGGCATCAATCTGAGAGTTCTTAACAACAATAGTTATAGCTCAGTACAATTGATTACACTGAGAAAGAGCAATGAAACCTCATCTAAAATGAAAAGAAACTAATAAAGAAACAATTCTGTAAATTAAATATAAAACAGAGTTATTCTATCACGTAAAGAACCAATGAACAACAAAGTGATAAAACAATAGAAGGAAATAATATGATCACACTAGCACACTTGTGATAGTTGAAATCATATAATATAGATGAAGCAATGAGTTCCACCAAAAGTCGGGCCCTAGCTGCCAGTGTACACTGCTTGGTTACTTCAGAGAATGGAGAGGAACAACAACTCTTTTATGTATTAATCATCAAATCATGAAATCATTACAATGCATTTGCGCTCTATAGAAAAAGTGTTTAATTAAGAATTACAATGGTAATACAAGAGTCCCCCTTTCCTCGTATCCTACCCTATCCTATCAATCCCTATCTTAATCTCTCATAATTTATCCCATAATCTCCCCTCCTCTGATCTCTATTCTGATTTAAATACATAGAGAGAAAATAGAAGTTACAACCATGATTATTACAATATGATTCCCATTACAAAATTGGATTGTTTTGAACAAATTGATAAACAAGATCATATCTAAAATATCTTCTCATCAGCATTCAACAGGAACAGGTCTAATTTGGTGTTGTAGCTGAGAAAATTTGGAAAACAGCCACAACAACGAATTTGACAAAAACGTCTTCATAGAACCTTCTATTTCTCTTAGTATAGACCGAATTTGGGAAAATTGCTCACTACAAAATTAATTTGGTCCGTTCTGAACAAAACCCATGTTTCAAATTTTCTAGATTCTTCTCTATTTGCCTCAACCATTTAATACAAAACTTTCACTTCTTATTCTAGCGAATTTTTGAGTTGGCACATTTAATGATGAGCTGGAGATCAAATCTTCAATCTAGAAAATATCTTGGAGGCTAAAATGGTGAGTGATGTTAGAACCAATTTATTAATAAACCATCATTGGTAAAATCATGCATAGTCATCAATTTACTAAAAGCAAAGGAGAAGAGATAATATTTATCCATAAAAGCATAAATAATTATAAGATGGAATTATCCCCAGATGTGGGTGGTATATAATCATTTATGGTGTATGAACATGCGGGAAAACAGGCAGCCCATTCATATGGCCACTTGTGCCTTTGCTTATGTGATCTCATGGTAAGTCATGGCTCTCAGGCTGCCGACATTAACTGCCTCATAATTTCGAGACATTCCCTGCAGATACCAAAAATATGGATCTGAGTAATTCTCTTCGCCTCATTCAACCCCTCAATTGCTCCTACCATCCTTCCGTCTCTGAACCGAGCCTCCGCACAACCACTAGAAGACGTTGCAGAACCATATGCTGCATCAACTTGGGCATTGGAAACAATTACTCCCAAACCCTTATCTGCCATCTGCAGTCTGAGGTCCTAACTCCTTCCTCTGCTTCGCCTGTGAATCCCACAGACCCCCACCTTTTTCCTCTCGGGGAGCCTGGATTGATTCCTGCTCAGTTTTCCTACCACTCTCAATAGCCTCATTCCATCAGACCCATGTGATCTCGTCACAGAATGAGGAGTAGGCACGGAGGCAGTCATGGTGGTGCTACTCATCCCGTGTATCATTCCCCTTTTGCATCATCCTCCCCTTCTATTTCTTAGTTCCCTACCCTCTCGAATCCCTACTCCCTTGGTAGGTATCCGAACACTTGAAGTAGCCATGGAAGAATGAGCACCAGTGAGGCTCATCACTCTAGAAGCATCCCCCAGCACACAGTGACCAATGCCACCTCCCAGCAAGCATACTTCCATCATCAATGCTCCTTGAAAAAGCCGCTCATAATGGTCATTATTACGGTGGATTTCAAGTAAGTCCCTGCCTCGAATTCAAAACCTTCACTCAGCAGGCATTTCAACTAGGACCCTCCTTTCAATTTCACTCCAGGGGAGCCAAGCTCTAGAAATCAACCAACATACAAGGATATCCCTTCTAGCAGTAAACCGCGAATGCTGGAAAGCGAAGCCACCCGTAAGGATAAGGGCATCCAAATTGAGGATAGTGCAGGTGGCGGACATGCAAAGAACACAAATGCTGACATCTAAGCGTGGTGTCTGATAGTGGAGGAAGAACCTACAGAGGATACTAAGAAGTTGCTTACCAGGTCACGTGGTGAGCCTTAATCTGGTTTCTGTTTAGTTTTGGTATTTGTCATTTTGTTTCTTGCATCTTGTTGAGTCTTTCTTCTCTTATTCTCCTTCTCGGGTGCCAAAATTTTGGTATTTTTCTCCCACGGTTCGACTTATAATGGACAAGTCTGTTTCAAGTTTTGAATTTTTCAATCTTTACTCATACTTTTTGTATTATGGAACTATAGCCCCTGCACAGGCAGCTGGAACTTTCCTAATTTTGGGCCTGAACTGGTTTCCCCTTCTGGGGCAATCTCGATTTCAACATTGGATGCTCAGAATGGTCATTCAACTGACCCAGTACCACTGAGGCCAGTGTCTCCATGTATATTATGCCTTTATTAATAGATTAGTTTTAATTAGAAAAAAAATATAAGATGAAATTATATGATAAACCATGATAAATGACATGATAATGAAGAGTAGAAATGGATGAAATAGGTGTTGAAAAGTAATAATAATAGTAATAATAATGACATATTAATGGCACAACATACCCCCAAACTGAATATATTGCATGTCCTCATGCAACCCAAAACTGAATATATTGCATGTCCTCATGCAACCCAAAGAATCTGTGTTACCCAAGTGATAAAATATTGGTCATACAACTCATGAAATGGATGGAACAAATGAATTCTTCCTCAAATAATGAATATTCAATTTTAGCAATCTTGATGAAGGCGTAATAGTTTTTACATTTATGTTCAACTTATGTGTATATGAAGTTGCACCAAAATATGATATAAGTAACAACAAACTTCATTAACCATTTCTCAAAAACTACAAACTAGATTTTTCTGAAATTTTGTAAGTAGATTTATAATATATTAATGCTTCTATGATCCAAAAATCAGATCATTTTGATGCACGGACCAAGGGATAAAAAGAAAATGTCTGTAGGTGATAGTGCATGATTTCCCAAATTTTATGAACTAATTTAACTTGAAACTATCTAGGTTTGTGTATTTTAATGATATATTTGTGTTTTCCAGAAATTACAAGAATTCAATTCATAGTTTTAAAGATATAGAGAAATCAATTATGCACTGTATAAAAATGAAATTGTATGCCTTAAATGAGAGGGAAATTAGAAAACATCCATCATGCGTAGCAATTCCTCCTCCGAACTGGAGAATTAGCATGCCCTCATGCAATGCTAGAAAACAAATTGAGGTGGTCGCTACCATCTGTTGAATTCTATGCTTGGTGTAAAACAACATGGAATGATGGAGGTGTTGAGAATGAATAAGAATATCAATGGATGATAAAGAATATTAATGACATGGTCATAAGAAAGAAATGAATGAAAGCAATAGTCCCCCAAACTAAAAGATGATAAGTCACTGAAAAATGGTAAAGATGTGCAATGAATAATGATAAATAATGCTTAATGGATTTTCATGAAGTTCTCCTAAATTCATAATTAATCAAAAAATTATGCTATTTTACCTCAAGTTTTACCTCCAAAAAGAAAACTGTGGAATGACATATATGGACTAGAATTTGTTGAAGCTGATGTATGCTGAGCGGATATTGAAAGTGATGCAAAAGGTAGAATCTAGGAAAGCACATCATGTCTGAACAATTGTTCACATTCGCGAGTTGCTCGAGCCTCTTCTGTTAGTTGCAATAATGTGGTCTTGCTGCGAATAGAGTTTCCCCCCCCATACTTGTTGTTCTCCTGTAACAGATCACTATTTTGCATACAATGTTCTTGAATCCACAATGTTAGTTTTGAATAGCAACAGATAAGATGCATGCAAAAAAATTGATCAGAAAAACTTTTGTTTACATGCAATACTAATAATTCGCTCAAATCAACAAGTTATGGAAAAGTGCAATAATTATATCGCACGCTACCCCATAATGCATAAATTCTCCCTTCTAATTGGAAAAGGGATTCCATGACCATAAAGCATATGAAAGGTGTTGTGGTGACGACAAGGTAAGGTAATGAACAATAGTGCAGTATATGAAGCAGAGGGCACATATCAATGATAGTACGAAAAGAGATATGGTTATAGTGAGAGCAGAGTGTGTAAACATAGTTATGAATAAGAGATAGTATGCTTTGGATTGATGATAAGTTATGCGATAAAGAAAGAGAACAACAATATGCCAAAAATATGCTTTGCTAACGATATTCTAGCTGAAAATGATGTGATTGATCTAAAAACAATTTCTCATGCGTAAAGATTCAAAAGGGAAAAATTAAGGAAATAACTTCTCTGATTGAAAGAGAGAATAAGAAAACGGTATTATAGTAATAATTGATGATAATAAATAACTTCAATACCATAAGCAGAACCTCTGCTTCCAGTAGGCATCCTTAGCCTCGGCAAGGTTGCTTTTTAACCCGTGTGAGCCAGGATCTTCAATTTAGAAATGGAGAGTTCTAGTGCTATTCTACAGAAGAGATCGGTGTGCTAGCATGGTAACCAGATAACCACACTGTCATTCACTGGGATGTAGCAAAAGTAATCAGGCCGGCTCATGATGAGACCTCTTGTTCCAAGGATAATTTGGCTATCCAATGGATCATAACCCTAGTGTGGTGGCCATTATGGGAATGTCACTTTGCTACAGCCTTATGAACACGGTAGGATGTCTCGTAATGAGACCCCCTATCCTCCATCTGCAAACAAATTTTTTTTGTTATTACACATTTTTATGATAAAAAGAGGGAGGCTCAGTACTCCTTAAGAGCAGGAATGGTGGAAGAAGTTGAACATGTCAATAGAAAAGAATATACCCATAATCTCATTATTACAGACAGAGAAGATTATAACCAGGTAGGGTAGAACCAACATGATATTAAGATGATCAATCAATATCATGTTCAACATAAAACAATGCAATAAAGTAGTATATAAATAATTGTGTCCCTTTTGAAAAGAATATATCATCAAGGAGTTGTCTTGCTAAAGATCATAACGTGAATGATATTAACTTGCTTCAATGCAATCCATAATTCTTGTCCTCATAAATGTAGTGTACTGCATGCTATGAAAGGGAATCGGTAAAATGAGGTTGAGATGAACTAGGAATAATCCCACAAGAGGAAGGAAAGGTTGTTCTTGAAAATACTCTCAAAGTGTTGTTCCTTTGAATGAACAATAAAAACACTCAAAAAAGCGTTGTTCCTCGTAGGGAACAACAAAGGAAAATACACACAAAAGTATTGTTTAGAGATATCTGATCAGAGGAGGTATGATGGATATCAAAAGGTATGAGGCCATTTCATATCATCAAACATCAGGTCTCCATCATTTGTTGATAAGTCATTTCAAGGAACAAGCCATTCACCACACACAAGGGATGGTTTTCCTAAAACTGTGTTTCTGGGCAACAAAAGATGAATTTGAGAAAAGTGAGAAAGATTTTTTTCCATCATTGACTTAAGAAGAAACACCTCTTTTATTTTTTACATAGGTTTCATGGTTTGGGAGAAATGTCGAAAACATCATTTGCCTCAGGAGGGTTAGTGCACCTCTGGAGTGACCTTAGTAAAATAATTTTTTCTCCTATATGAATTGACCAAATAACTTTCTTGATGAGTCAATGAATAATTAGACACAAATAGCTTTTGAATGAGCCATCATGAGCTCAATTTGGAGTTGAGAAACGCCTTCAAAAGTTGACTGCAACATCACTATGCATTTCGGTAGCCTCATTCTACACATTTTTAACAGTCTTGGCCGATTGGACATTTCACAAGGTCAATGAACTCCAGATTGAAAAAGTCAAGATGTTTTGGAAATTTGACTCGACAAGCTTTCCAACAAGATATTTCACACTCAATTTTTCTAACGGGAAGGCCTCCAAAAGTAGGTGGAAAGCGGCACTGTGCTTTTGACTAGTTTGTAAAAAAATTGTTGTTCCTTAAAAGGAACAATGGTTGTTCCTTAAGAGGAACAGCAACTATTCCTTAAGTGGAACAACAACTATTCCTTAAATGGAACAAAAAAAACACAAACATGTGAAACTATTGTTCCTTAAATGGAATCACTACTATTCCTTAAGAGGAACAACAAAAATACAACATACACAAAATTGTTGTTCCTTAAGAGGGATGGTTGCTATTCCTTAAGAGGAACAATAGCTATTCCTTAAGAGGAACAATAGCTCTTCCTTAAGAGGAAAAACAAAAATATAAACACGCAAAATTGTTATTCCTCAAAAGGAATAACTGCTATTCCTTAAGAGGAACAACAACTGTTTCTTAGGAGGAACAACAATAAAAACACACGCAATTGTTGTTCCTTAAGAGGAACAGTAGTTGTTCCTTCAGAGGAACAACAAAAAAAAAACACGTGAAACTGTTGTTCCTTAAATGGAACATCAAAAATACAAACACTTTATTTACAAATAGTATGCGAATAAATTAAGTTACAATAGCTATGATGTTATTTCCTAAGGCAAGGAAAAGAATGATCTCTTTGAAAAATGTTTTGGCAGCAGAGACATGACATAAATCTTCAAATGGAAAAAAATTATTCATTTCTTCTATTATGAATCCATTGGGTAGAGAATTGTATGAAATTCCTTTGTTTCATTAAAATTTATTTCAAGAATTGCTTGTCCATACATTGACCTTCTTTATTCTCCTAGGACTTGCAAAAAAACGAGTGTCTACCTGCAATAAAACATTAAATCATGGAGAAAGAGAGGTGATTGGGCTCACCTGATCCAAGAATTATGCAAAAAAAACAACAAGTAGTTACTCTGTATAACAAATTCACAGAGAAAATAACAAAGTAAAATTTATCTGTCACTTGCGGGAGAGCAGTGGCCAATCATGCTAACCTGCAGTGTTTTAATCACAACTTATTTGTCTTTCATCCAAATTAAGTGATTCCAAAGCCAGATGAGAGCTAATTCAAAGGTATATCTCCAATAGAAATAGGTTTTAAAAATTCAATGATACGATGTATCAATGTTACTTAGAAAAACGTACATATCAAAGTCATTATCGATTACTCCACTTAGAACAACAGTGGATATTTTAAGCATAGATTTTTCGTTTTATGTCAGATTCGAATGATTCAAATTAGAAATAAAATTAGATTCATTTATTTATAAATAGGTTTTTAAGATAAGAATAATTGATAGGTCAAATACTCTAATGAACAACCAGAAAAGTAGAGTTTTAAGAGTGATGATTTACGATAGACAGTCGGTATTTTGGTCATAACATTCTCATACGATATCGAAAATGAGTGATTAAAATTTCTTTGTAAACTAGATTAATATGGGAATATACAGTAAAAATAGGTTTTTAGAATACAATAATTTATGCCTTTAAAAATGGACTGTCCCTACTCTATTCCTGAGATGTCTACTAGATACCTTGTCAATGTTTTGGTTCTAACTTTTTCATTTCAAATCCAAATTGAGTGATTCAAATTGTGTTGGAAAGTAGACATCGAGGGCTAGTAAGAGTAAAAACGTTTTTTAAAAATATAGTCATTTATGCCTCCAAAAATGGATTGTCCCAACTCTATTCTTGAGCTGCCTGCTAGACACCTTGTCAATGTTTTGGTTGTAACGTTTTTGTTTCAAATTTGGATTGAGTGATTAAAATTGGGTTGGAAAGTAGAAATCAAGGGCTACTTAGTATAGAAACAAGTTTTAAAAATATTCCCTTTTGGTCCCTCAAAACATGACTGTCCTGGCTGTGTTTTCCGCAATTGCATCAAGCCCACAAGCCAAAAAATATGACATTCAAGAATTTTTTTCCAAATTGGTGATAGAAATGAATATGAATATTCGTAGAATTGTAATTTCAATTATAATTCATCTACATACACAAATGAATTAAAACATTTATCACCGATGTTGATTTCCACAGCATGTTGCAATAAAAACAACTATTTTTACATAAAAACAAAATGTATTTATTTTATTATTTTCTTTTTTTACACTAACCTACTATGATTGGAAGAATGAATATCATTACGTATAAGAGCATTTCCAATCAAACCATTTTCAAAATAAGGCTTCACGTATGCACATACCCAAATTTGAAAAATGCATGTTAATGAATATTAGGGTATGAGAAACCAACTTCCCTTGAAAAGATGGTATAAAAAATTGTTGCAGTATGGAGTGATGCTACGAATAAATGATGGAGTGAAACCAATCTTCAATATATACTTTACTTTCTTGATTTCCCATATCCATCATATCATGAAGTTCTTGAGCTTTTAAAACGGCTTGTTGATGCAGACTAAAAGAAACCTCATTTTCTTCCATAACTTCTATAATTTTCTAATTTGAAACATTTTGAATCTCATTGTAAGTTTTCTCCAATGGTGCACGTGAGATAGAATGGGTGGGAAGGGTGGGTAATTTTGTAGTTTAACACTATAAGCATGTTGTATTGGTTTATTATGGTGAGGGTGTGGAATGAGTTGAGTAGGAAATCATGTACGGAATGGAGCATTTTGATGATGTAGTTGACTGGGTTGAGTGGATGATTTTGATAGGCAAACAAGATGTTGTGGAAGAGCTGGTGAGGAATATGGAGGATGTTTTTGTGCCATAGGATGAGGGAGAGTAGTCATGCAATCATAATATGAACCATGCCAAACTTGTAGACAAGATTGGTGGTGGTTATATTTAGATTGACATGGCTGCCCTAACACATTAATATTCCATAATGGATTATGAAAGTAAGAGAATGGAGAAGAAGTGTTTTGAACCATACCTGTAGGCCATGCTTCCCATGGTTTTGACCTTGTTGCAGCTTCCTCATCTCTTTAATATGCTACTTCCATCCTAGATAAGGAAGAACGATTATCTATGGGATGCTCCTTAAATTGGAAATGAGGTAAAAACACTTCTTCAATTTCTTTATTTTTCTGCACTTGAAAAACATTCATTTTTGCATTTAGAGAGCTAATAAAATCAACTTAAAAATTTTCAAATAAAACATTGATTTCGGCTCTTATGTCTCTTGTTCTTGTAGCAGATTTGGAAAATAAAGAAAAAACATGTCTAGAATTCTTACCAGTCTTGGAGATTCCTCCTGAATACCTTATGCACAATTCAAAAACATCATCATATGATAACTGAAAAACATCACCTTTTCCTATCAGATTTAAGAGTTCTAAAAATTCATCTTTGATTCCTTTGAGTAGGAGTGTTTTGAAGATCTCTTTTTCCAAATACTTATGCTTTTATTTTTTAAGGTTATATTGAAATTGCTCTACATAGTACTCCAAGCTTTCATCTTCCCCTTATATAATATCAAAAATATCTTCATTAGATTTGCAATAGTCTCAGTATTTCTTCAAGAATATGTTCTTCATGTCCTCCCATGTTTGGATGCAATTCCCACCTAGGCTCATGAACCATCGGAGAACTTTTCCTTTTAGAGTAGGAGGAAACACTTTCAACCTTTGATCATTAGTACAATAATCATATCCTCTACAAGGTATTTCAAATTCAAATAAGAATGTATATGGATCTTCATTTGTCAAGCCATGAAAATTTGGGTGAGAAGATGGGGGAATTATGTGCATTTGTGTCACTCCTCCTAGATTTTTGATAGGAAATTCAGAATTTGCAATGTGAGCCATTTCTTACCATAATAGAAGATGTTCTTCATGTGTTTTTTCGAGGCTCCTTCTTCAAATGTTCCTGTCAATTGGTTATTGAAATGGGTGGTGCTTACATCACCACTTGAGTGAAATCATGAGATTTGTTTTTCAAAATTTCTATTTTTTTTTCATTCACATAGAAATTCAAACATTTATTTCTACCCTAAGTTCTTTAACAATTCTGCTTTAAAGCGGGTGGAAAAGCAGGGCTTTTACATGCTCCGTACACAAGTTCTTACCTTCTGTTTTTAATACCCAATTCTTTCCTAACATGCACCCATCAGATGCACACTACTCTTTAGAAATGGCTACACTCTCCTCGGCAATAGCGCCAAAATGTTGGGTGATAAAAGGTGTCTTTTTAACTCCTAATTATCTTCACATTAGTTATCAATCCGTGCAAGATTTTCTATTTCAAGAGTGTACATAGTTTGCGTTGGCTATTTACTCAAGAGTAATGTTTCTAAATTACAGTACAGTGCTCTCGAATATGAGAATAAATGGATGCAGCAAATAAATTCTAATTTCAATTAGAAGAAATTCCAATCCTTTAAGGAACTCAAATCCTGCAGTAATCTAAGTAACAAAAATGCAATCTATATAACAAAACTATCAATTAAGAGTGCAGTAATAATAACTCTTTCCTTAGAAATTGATAGAAAATAAATTATGTTCATTCAAATGTAAAATAACGATGGCATCAATCTGAGAGTTCTTAACAGCAATAGTTATAGTTTATTACAGTTGATTACACCGAGCAAGATATGTATCAATGAAACTCAATCTGAAATGAAAGGAAACTAATCAAGAAACAATTATGTAAATTAAATATAAAACAGAGTTATTCTATTAGGCAAAGGACCAATGAACAACAAAGCGATAAAATAATAGAAGGCAGTAATATGATCACACTAGCACACTTGCAATAATTGAAATCATATAATATAGATGAAGCAGTGAGTTCCACTGGAAGCCGGGCCCTAGATTCCAGTGTACACCACTTGGTTACTTAAGAGAATGGAGAGGAACAATAACTCTTTTATTTATTAATCATCAAACTATGAAATCATTACAGTGTATTTGTGCTCTATAGCAAAAGTCTGTAATTGAGGATTACAATGGTAATACAATAGTTTCCCTTTCCTCCTATCCTACACTATCATATCAATCCCTATCTTAGTCTCTCATAATCTATCCCATAATCTCCCCTCCTCTGATCTCTGTTCTGGTTTAAATACATAGAGAGAAAAGAGAAGCTACAACTGTGATGATTACAATATGATGCCCATTACAAAATTGGATTGTTCTCGACAAATTGATAAAAAATATCATATCTGAAATATCTTCCCATCAGCATTCAACAAGAACGGGTCGAATTTAGTGTTGCAGCTGAGATAATTTGGAAAACAACCACAACAACGAATCTGAGAAAAGCATCTTCAAAGAACTTTTGGTTTCTCTTAGTACAGACCAAATTTGTGAAAACTGATCACCACAAAACTAATATGGTCAGTTCTGAATAAAATCCATGTTTCAGATTTTCCATATTCTTCTCCATTTGAACAAGCCATTCAACACAAAACTGTCACTTCTTATTCCAACGAATTTCTGAGTTCGCACATTTAATGATCAGCTGGAGATCAAATATTCAATCTGGAAAATATGTTGGAGGCTAAAATGGTGAGTGATGTTACAACCAATTTATTAATAAACCATCATTAGTAAAATCATGCATAATCATCAATTTATTAAAAATAAAGGAGAATAAATAATATTTATCCATAAGAACATAAATAATTATAAGATGCAATTATGTGATAAACCATGATAAATAAGAGTAGAAATTGATGAAATAGGTGTTAAAAAGTAATAATAATAATGACATATTAACGGCCCAACCTACTCCCAAACTGAATATATTGCATGTCCTCATGCAACCCAAAGACTCTATGTTAACCAAGCAATAAAAAATTGGTCATCCCAACTCATGAAATGGATGGAACAAATGAATTCTTCCTCAAATAATGAATATTCAATTTTAGCAATATTGATGAAGGTGTAACAGTTTTTACATTGACGTTCAACTTATGTGTATATGAAGTTGCATCAAAATATGATATAAGTAACAACAAACTTCATTTACCATTTTCTCAAAAACTACAAACGATATTTTGATGAAATTTTGCAAGTAGATTTATAATATATTAATGCTTCTATGATCCAAAAATCAGATTGTTTTGATGCACAGACCATGAGATATAAATGAAATGGCTGTAGGTGATAGTACATGATTTCCGAAATTTTATGAACTAATTTAACTTGAAACTATCTAGGTTTGTGTATTTTAATGATACGTCTGTGTTTTCCAGAAATCACACAAATTCAGTTCATAGTTTTAAAGATATAGCGAAATAAATTCTACACTGTATAAAAACGAAATTATATGCCTTAAATGAGAAAGAAAGTAGAAAACATCCACCATGCATAGCAATTCCTCCCCCAAAGTAGAGAATTAGCATGCCCTTATGCAATGCTAGAAAACAAATTGAGGTGGTCGCTACCATCTATTGAATTCTATGTTTGGTGTAAAACAACAAGGAATAAGGGAGGTGTTGAGAATGAATAAGAATATCAATGGATGATAAAGAATATTAATGACATGGTCATAAGAAAGAAATGAATGAAAGCAACACTCCCTCAAACTGGAAGATGATATGTCGCTGAAAAATGGTAAAGATGTGGAATGAATGATGATAAATAATGCTCAATGGATTTTCATGAAATTCTACTAAATTCATAATAAATCAGAAAATTATGCTATTTTAGTTCAATTTTTACCTCCAAAAGGAAAAATGTGGAATGACATATATGGAATGGTATTTGTTGAAGTTGATGTAGACTAAGCGGATATTGAAAGTGATGCAAAAGGTGGAATCCAAGCAAGCACATCATGTCTGAACAATTGTTCGCATTTGCAAGTTGCTTGAGCCTCTTTTGTTAATTGCAGTAGTGTAGTCATGTTACGAATAGAGTTCCCCCCCATACTTGTTGTTCTCCTGTAAACAAATCACTATTTTACATACAATGTTCTTGAATCTACAATGTTAGTTTCGAATAGCAGCAAATAACATGCATGCAAAAAATTCAACCAGAAAAACTTTTGTATACATGCAATACTAATATTTTGTCAAATCAACAAGTTATGGCAAGGTGCAGTAATTATATCGCATGCTATCCCATAATGCATGCATTCCCCCTACTAATTGAAAAAGGGATTCCATGACTATAAAGCATATGAAAAGTGTTGTGCTGACGGTAAGGAAAGGGAATGAACAATATGGCAGTAAATGAAGTATAAGACACATATCAATGATAGGACGACAAGAGGTATGGTTATAATGAGAGCAGAGTGTGTAAACATAGTTATGAATAAGAGATAGGATGCTTTGAATTGATGATAAGTTATGCGAAAAATAAAAAGGACAATAATATGCCGAAAAGATGCTTTGCTGATGGTATTCTAGCTGAAAATGATGTGATTGATCTAAAAACAATTTCTCATGCTTAAAGGTTCAAAACAGGGAAAAATTAAGGAAATAACTTCTCCGCTATAAAGAGAGAATAAGAAAAGGGTATTATAATAATTGAGAATAAGATATAACTTCAATACCATACACAGAGCCTTTAATGCTAGTAGGCATCCATAGCCTCAGCAGGGTTGCTTTTTAACCCGTCTGAGCCAGGATCCTCAATTTAGAAATAGAGAGTTCCGGTGCTGTTCTACAGAAGAGATCAGTGTGCTGGCGTGGTAACCATATAACCACACTACCATTCGTTGGGATGTAGCAAAAGTGATCAGGCCGGCTCGTGATGAGACTTCTTATTCCAACGATAATTTGGCTATCCAATGGATCATAACCCTAGTGTGGCGGCCATAATGGGAATGTCACTTTGTTACAACCTTATGAACATGGTAGGCTGGCTTGTAATGAGACCCCCTATCCTCCATCTGGAAACAAAATTTTGTTTTTATTACACAGTTTTATGATAAAAAGAGGGAAGCTCAGTACTCCTTAAGAGCAGGGATGGTGGAAGAAGTTGAACATGTCAATAGAAAAAAATATACCCATAATCTCATTTATTACAGACAGAGAAGATTATAACCAGGAAGGGTGGAACCAACATGGTATTAAGATGATCAATCAATATCATGTTCAACAGAAAACAATTCAGTAAAGCAGTATATAAATAATTGTGTCCCTTTTAAAAAGAATCTATCATCAAGGAACTGTCTTCTTAAAGATCATAACGTCAATGATATTAACTTGCTTCAATAGAATCCATAATTCTTGTCCTCATAAAGGTAGTGTACTCCATGCCATGAAAGAAAATCAGTAAAATGTGGTTGATATGAACTAGGAATAATCCCACAAGAGGAAGGAAGGATTTTTCTTGAAGATACTCCCAAAGTGTTGTTCCTTTGAAGGAACAACAAAAACACTCAAAAAAGTGTTGTTCCTTGTAGGGAACAGCAAAGGAAAATACACGCAAAAGTATTGTTCAGAGATATATAAGCATAGGAGGTATGATGGATATCAGAAGGTGTGATTCCATTTCATATCATCAAACATCAGGTCTCCATCATTTGTTGAGAAGTCATTCCAGGGAACAAGCCACTCACCACACATAAGGGACAGTTTTCTTCAAACTGTGTTTTTGGGCAAGAAAACATGAATTTGATAAAAGTGAGAGAGGTTTTTTTCCGTCGTTGACTTGAAAAGAAAAACCTCTTTTATGTTTTAAAGAAGTTTCGTGGTTTGGGAGAAATGTAAAAAACATCATTTTCCTCAGGAGGGTTAGTACACCTCTAGAGTGACCTTGGGAAAATCAAATTTTCTCCTATATGAAATTACCAAATTACTTGCTTGAGGTTTCAAATGATAATTAGACACAAATATATTTCCAATGATCCATCATGAGCTCAATTTGGAGTTGAGGAAGGCCTTCAAAAGTTGACTGCAAAATCACTATACATTTCAACAGCCTCATTCTGCACATTTTGACCACTGTTTGGGGGATTGGACTTTTGATAAGGAAAATGAATTCCAAATTGAAAAATTCAAGATGCTCTAGAAATTTGACGCGACAATATTTCCAACGAGATATTGCACACTCAATTTGGCTAAGGTGAAGGCCTCTAAAAGCAGGTGGAAAGCAGCATTGGGATTTTGACAAGTTTGCCCAAAAATTGTTGTTCCTTAAAAGGAACGTGTTGTTCCTTAACAGGAACAACAACTGTTGTAACAAAAAAAACAAAAACACGTGAAAATGCTATTCCTTGAATGGAATGGATGTTGTTCCTTAAGAGAAACAACAATTTTTCATTAAGAGGAACAACAGTTGTTCCTTAAGAGGAACAACAACTGTTCCTTAAGAGGAACAACAAAAATACAACATACGCAAAATTGTTGGTCCTTAAGATGGACGATTGTTGTTCCTTAAGAGGAATAACAAAAATATAAACACACAAAATTTGTTGTTCCTTAAGAGGAACGGCTGCTATTCCTCTTAGGAGGAACAACAAAAATAAAAACACGCGCAACTGTTGTTCCCTAAGAGGAACGACTGTTGTTCCTCTTAACTACGCTTTTGATCAATAGTTACTCATTCAAAATTATGATCCTATTCTATGGGAATCTAATTTTAAATGACATTTTCTATTATGTTTCGTATTATTTCCATGAAATCATGCTTGGAACAATACCTTCCATAATAAATCAAATTTTGAGAGAATGACTAGAATCAATAGGTAACTGGTTTGTTGAGGAATTATTTTCATATGACAGAGTTTTTGGAAGTGAATTTGGTCCCCAACTTCTGCCCCAATATATTCCAGAAAGACTTTCTTTGAGAGAAGTGGCTAATCAAGTTGTTTTGAATGGGCAAACCAAAAAAATTAATAAGCTACAAAAGGAAATCTGGCCTAATTTTCAAATAAATTTTGATGACATCAGTATCCGAGACAAAGGACATAGATTCAAAGAATCCAAAGAGCTTCAAGAAGTTTGGTTAGTTCCATTCCATCATTACTACTATGATCCTAATGGAATCATTAGGATTCATTATATAAGAGTCAGTTATATAAAAAAAAAAAAAAATCAGAAACCCCATTTCGATGAGATATTTATAAACATTGATGATTTTCAGTATGTTGTTGAAAGAGGAAAACTCTTAAATAGTGAAACAAGACAACAATTACAACAGTTTAGGGAAAATCTATTCAAAAATTTCCTAAAACAAAAGGCTCTCCATCTCAAAATTTCATTCGAACAATCCAAGACTATTGAATTTCTCCAATTTAATTTTAACCAAATCACTTTAGATCCTTGCATTATTTCTCAAAAGGAACAAGGGGTAGAAATTGAGAAAATGGAAGATTTTGTTGTCACAAGTAAAAAAGTTCAAGTCACAGCAATAAGAACTCTGAGAGAGAAACAAGAATGTGTAGGAACAATAAAGACTCCCGAAAAACGAAAAAAATTGAATATGAGGTTATTGTGATTAATTATCCCAAGGAAACAAAGAAAAATAAACCAGAAACAACAAAAGTCAAAGAAATGGAAGTAGATAACACTAGTGCAAAATGACTAATTAGTTACTAAAAAACAACTAAAATTTGCATATAAACATACATTTTTGAGTTGGTGACCAATAGTAGTTAATTTACAATATCTTATAACAAAACCAACTTTTAGTCATTTTTAGCGTAGTCATTAATTGATTTCCTCAATTTTACCATCTAGTACTATATTTAGTCATAAATTGTCAGAACTAATGACCAAATATACAACAAAATATATTACTATATGAATCCTCAAGAAAACCAATTAATGACCAAAGAAATATGAAAAAAATGTTGGTCATGTTATAAGACGTTGTAAATTAGCTACTAATAGTCATATATATATATATATATATATATATATATATATATATGAAAATTTTAGTCATCATTTGAAACCAATTAATGACCAAAGAAATATGACCAAATTTTAGTCGTGTTATAAGATATTATAAATTAGCTACTAATAGTCGTATATATGTAAAATTTAGTCATCATTTTAATCAAAAAATTATCATTTGCAATAGTCATTTATCTTTCTTTGGTAGTTTCATATTCATTATATAAACCACTGATTTAGTAGTTTCTATCCATTTCATTTAAATTCATTTGTAATCATTATAAATGACTAATTTAGTTATATATTCATTTTATTCGTGTTCATCATTCATTAATATAAACGACTAATTTAGTAGTTTTAGATTGATTTTATGTATTCATTATTAATCAACATAAATTAATTAGTACGATTTTGCGACTAAATTTTAAAAAAATCCCATACAATGTGCATGTTTATCTAATATGATAATGAAAAGTTACATATGTTAATTAAAAAACCAAATAATATCAAGTGCAAAATAATTTCAACCATATAAATTTTATTATATAAAATATGAAGTATTACAATATAACTTTCCAACTTAATATCGGTTGGACTACAATTTAAACATGAAATATTGTTTCATCATTTCAAAAAATTACAACTGTGTTGGCAAAGCATTTCAAGTGAATTCACCAACTTTGAAGGCTTGACCATCAGTCTCTATGAGTGCATCTTATGCAAGATATTGTCTCTAAGGGTATCACTAGACAAATTCTCTTTTCTCTCCCATTTTGCATTTTTCGCTCCAGTGTTATTTTTCTCCTCTTTCTTCAATTGCTGCTTCTTACCATGAATATTGAGTTCCTCTTCGGAAAATGAAATAAGATACAATGTAGAGTATAATACATGAAATACAATGAATACTGGAATATAAAATAAATTAGACAATAAAATATGTATACGATGTATACCTCAACATTCAATAGTGGCCACTATGCAGCTAGATGACCTGTATATAAAAAAAAAAAAGCAAATAAAATGTCACCATAGAAAATAAAACCTTAGGAATTTAGTATTTGACCTTCAACAAAACGTTAGGCACAATCATTCCAAATAAGTTACATGTTAAAAATATAATGCAATAAATAAATTGTGAAAACAAATTGAAAATAAAAGGACCAGTGTAAAAAATATCCTGATTGCTTGTTCTAAAAGAATCATGATCCCTAAATTTGGACATTCTTTTGCCCATAGTAAAAGTTCCTCTCTATTATGACCTATGTTTTTAGGACCATGATATTGATCCAACATCATATTGAATTGTGGAGACAAAATAATTCAACTTTCCAAGATGAGTAGCTGACTTGGTTGAATGAAGGTGCTAGCTACTAGTGTCAAAACTTTAGGGAAGCAGAACACTAAGACCTAAGAAAATATATCACCGCTTATCCACTAAAATCAAAAATTTCAATCCCACAATGGCCTCTGGGAGTCCATTTGATTGGATGGATATCACAATATGAGAGATTATTGTCTAATACAATGAGAAGTGTACATATATTGTGACAATGCCCCTCACAGTCAGACCCTATAGTTGTGCCTTATAATATTAATCATATTATACTATTAAATTATAAATTAAGACTACTTAGTCTGAAATCTTGTTTTTAGTATTTCTGTATACATGAAAATATTCGAGAAAAAAGGTACCTTTTGTGACTAGTTAATTTCTTGTGAATCTAAATACACAAGAAATTATGGTGCCTCGGTGTTTCTCTACCGGTTATCTTCTCATTGTACCAATTGCTCCCATGTCCTCTACTGATTTTGGTGAATTCCTCTTTGATGATGTCCAATTCGAATGCAATGGACACATATCCTCAATTGTTTTCTAAGCCAAAGGGAAGCTCCACAAGTAACAACCAAAAAGTAGCCTCAAATATATTATTGGGGGCTAAAACACAGTAATTACATGACAAGCCAAGAAACAGTACACCTTAATCACATTCCCTATAATATTGATTAATAATTTCTTTGCATGATCATGTAATACTAAAGTGTCAAGTAGGGAAATTTAAAGTTATTCATCCATCAATATCACCTTTGAGAGCGCTTAGTAGTTAATACTTCCTATTACACACACAGTATATCACCAACTTCAAGGATAGCATATAAACACAACAAAAATGAAATTAAAATAAATGCTAGGAAGTCCAATGCGACTAATATTGAGTCAAGAAAATATGAATCCCTTCAAATTAGCAAGGCATTCTTATGCACTAAAATAAAAAATCCTTCCATTACATCATTTTCACCTTTTCTCTAATTTCTTTAATTGATAACATAACTTTAAAAAGAAAAACATTTATTGAAAAGGATCTCAAAAACCTAACAAATGCTCGAGCGATTGTCATATGAATTAAACACAAAGGCAATCATTTGATATTCTTTTAACTTGTGGAATATATTGAAGAATATGAAGGTTTCTCATCCCTTGCTCCTAATCCAATTGTAATCATTGGGTTCCAATCAAGTAATCAATTTCCCTCCAAGCTATTTAAGAGATCACATTGGAGAAGGACTTCTAGAAGCATTGGGATAATAGAAATGGAATTAGCTAAGAGGAAAATGAAGCACTTTAGTGGGTACTCCAAAATATTTGAACACAATTGAAAATGATTTTATACTCCTCCCACACATCTTAAAACAGAAACCATTCAGATGCATCTCATTTATTTTCCACCTTTCTGTAATATGTAATTCTTTGAGCAAGAATAGAGAATTAATAAATATTGACATGAAAGAGGACTCTTCATAATCCTAATAAGTTGGGTATAAAAAACAAACAATTTCTTATAGTGAATAAAACATACATGGTAGATTTCAATGATTAAAATTACAACTTTATTCTTAATCTCATGACAACAAAAATAAATTCAAACCTAACTAGTTTGGATCTAACAAATCAAGAATTTCATGTAGTAAAGTAAACTTCCATGGTAGATCCCAATTATTTGAAATGACAAATTATTATTGATATTATAACAACATAGGTAAATTCAAGAGCACATACATATTTCCTTATCTAAGACAAACTTTGAACACATTCCAATATTTCATAGAAATATAATGATATGGTTTACCTGTAGGACATGAGAAAGCTATTTACATCTAACACCCATCACTGGACAATTGTTATTGAGATACCGTCTTGTGGCATTAGAGTCATGTAGATAGATAGTGTTATAGAGATACCTTGCAATACCTATTCAACACTACCTTCAAGCTTCAAATGCATCAATTGATTTAATTTAATAGCAAATTCTAGTGGGATTTCATTAAATACAACCCAACAAAAGCCATTTATGATAGTTTTAATTGCCTTCTCTGGATCTATCCCACTCCGGAAGTAGAATAACTTTAATATTTCCCAATTTTTGAGGTACTTATTTCATGTTCAACATGGGCTATTGGGTTCTTCATGTGGAAAATTTTGCAAATATTATATGTATAATGGAAACAAGCATGCAATTCAAGGTTGCTCCTAAAGTCTCTTGGGTGAATTATAAAATACTATCTACTTAAAACATGATATATGGTGGTTAAAAAATCCTACCCAAAATACCACTTAAGAATTCAAAATGTGGCAAACAGGATATGTCTTTAACATTATCAAGTATTTAATTGTGTAATCACACTAAAATAGACAAATCATTAAAATGCTAAAAAGTGTGGAAAAAATGAAGTTGGAATATTATAGTTATGTCAAGGTAGATATAGATATGTAAAATTAAACTTCTATCAAAACCACTTAAATGTATCTTCTATTGTCACATGAAATGTAAATTCTATATAAAAAAACAGAGTTGGAATATTATAGTTACGTGAGGGTAGATATAGCTACATGAAATGTAACTTCTATATAACATTCTAAATATCATTTTTCAGTCATTTAAGAGACTGATATTGTTTTATCTTCGGTTAATAACTTAATAGTCCACCAAAAATAGCATTGAATTGGTTCTTCACCAACCAAGGGGAAATTTTTAAACCATTGTGAAAATTCTTACTCATTCCCCTACCATATTTTTGATATTTTATGTTTGCAGTTTAAGCTAGTGTAATGTAACTTCTACATATTTGACAATTTAAATGTAAAAAATTACCCAGATTGAAGTCGTACAATTAGCATATGCACAATAAGATACAATACGCATGAGTTATAAGTAATATGATGTTTACATGTTATATCAATAAAAACTTTTTCTTATCTCAATAGCTCTTATTTTATAGTTGGTGATGGATATAGCCCTTAAAATTGTGAGTGAGCCTCGCTATGCCTTATATTTAATGATGGATATAGCTTCTAAAAGCGTCAAACTTGTTTGTTATTATGTAGGTCAATTTAAATAGAAGTTCCAATAATTTTATTCAATATTATCTTATACAAATGGAAATAAAATGATGTGGGGGTGGTGTTTCTAGTGATTTTCAAACTTGCTTTAATTACCTAAATTTAGCCTATTTAAAGTAAATAGTTGCACTGACCATATTATCTTCAAGTGAGTAAATTTTCTTGAGGGAATCTTCATGACATGCACTATCTCTGAAAATTATGAAATATTAGTAGTATCTTTCACTAAATTTACAATGTTGGCATAGAATCTATTTTTTTTTTAAACTCCGTGTCACAAATTTATTGATATTTTATGATTCTTGGTTTTGATTTCCATGAGAAGATGGGATTCATCATGCCTAATGTGATTTTAGTCGTGCACACATCATATTTCTCACCTCTAATAGTATAAAAACTAGAGAGTATGCACAATGGCATGTAGTGACATGTGGGTGTCTATTTTACTCAATGATATATCTATATCTCTCTCTCTCTCTCTCTCTCTCTCTCTCTCTCTATATATATATATATATATATATATATATATATATATATATATATATATATATATATTAACCCATTCCAATCCTACTACAATAAAATTAAGAGAGACATGGACACAAGAATGACCATCAATAAATGAAATTAGATACTTCAGAATTCAACTCAAATTGTAACTCAATGTAACGATAACTATTTGCAGCCGCCTAGTCCCCGATAAGCATCGAATCACACTGTGAAAAATTCCTTGCATTATGAGAATTTTTTTGCACCTGCACTAATCCTCTGTAGTATTTCCTTGACTTGCTTATAGATATAATTTTAGAAATAATCCTACTCCTGCAATTCTTCCCCCTATTGATAGTTATTTTTCAAGTGAACAGAATAGAACTCTCCATTTGCATCATCACCTTTCAAAACAATGCTTGAGTATTTCTAGGTGATTTTCAAACCACTCGCTACCTAGGTCTATGAAATCATTGATTTGTCTCCATTACACAAAACAATTTTCGTAATAAAATTATAAATCCCACGTCTGCATTCCTCGTCCTTGACATACCAATTATTTATAGTGGAATACTTTATCTTTTCTCCCTCGGTGCATTATAGATCCACTACTGTGGCATGGAGATGATTGGTTTCATAAAATGGTGTAGTGCATCCTTCAAAATATGTCACAAAACTCCTCTCACCTAACAGAACTCTTCTCATATACAAAAACAAGAGTCGTCTCAAACTGCCTGGTCTACATCTCATTCATCATGAAATAAGTGGATATTTATGTGGGTGACAAAGTGTGCTTGGTGATTTAATAGAAGGAGATATCACTAAGAAAAAAAATACAATGCAGCATAACAATTATCAGCAGGGGGGACAACCCTGCCTAGATGTAAATTTTTAACTAGATCAAGATACTCTTGAACTACCTCTTATAATGAACAAAATATAACCTCAAATTCCTATAGGGTCTACCTATGCATTGTAGCAATGAAAACACTGTAAAAAAAAACATCTACAACAACATTGGTCAATCTCTTCTTCTAGTGAAGGGCATGCCCATCTTTCGAAAAGTATGAATCAGGTGAGGGTCCACCTCATCCAGGATCCTCTTCTTCTTCTACTCTCTCTATTTAGGTTTAGAATAATAAAAAGGGTATTGGAGATTGATGGGCCAGTAAAAGTTATTAGATCGTTTGGGTTCTTCCATTTTTAATCATTGTCTATAAGCATTGAGTGTAAATTGTAAAATCCATTTAGGTTCCTTATTTTTAGCTAAAATTAACCTAAGCTTTGGAGAGTTATAATTTTTAATGGATCTAACAATATTATACTTAAAATATAGTAATATGGTTTAAAACTATAGGCATTGAGATGAGAATCTAAGGATGAAACATAAAATATTTTATGTTCATGATTACAATAAATTTTAATTTCATGTAAGAAAGTTTGAGGAAGGTCTAGTATTTGCATCCTACTAGAAAATTTGCTTGCATCACTCAAGCCCTTTCAATTTGGGCATGGTAGAGTGCATTACACAATCAATCATCCACTTCAAAAAAGGTGAAAAGAAAAAAAAAATCATGCATTCTGACCCTAGAAACGTTAGGGAGGAGCAAACTGGTCTGTACAATAAGGACATGCAAAATGCTTACTTTTCCATTGTATTTTGATGAATTGTTGGCCGTAATAAATATCCGTAATATCATAATCATTAAACCCTTTGTACAATAACGACATGCAAAATTCTTACTTGTGCATTGTCTTTTGATGAATTGTTGGCCAGAATCAAGATCTGCATTATCATAATCATTAAAGCCTCAACTCTAGATGAAATTTATGCTTTGAGCATATAAAACCTTGAAATTGTTTACCCATAAGAACAAAAATAATCTTTAGTAAGAAGGAAGAACTCTCCAGATTCCAAATTAATACCCATGTACAAATGGTCAAAATCTCTGTGCCTAATGACCTTGCCCTTCCTCCATCTAATCGTTGATGCTCTCCTAAGGTGTTTCCCATGCAAATTCCATCTCGGTTTGAATAACATGAAATCCATAGACCACGTTGATGGTATTCCTTCTTCTGGAATTTTCACGTAGATATCAACAAGGTAGAGAAAAATAGTGCTACAATGTGATGTTGTAATGTGTGAATACTTTATTTGAAACTACTGCTAAACTCGAAATGAAAAAGAAAAGAAATATTTATAATGGAAAATATAAAAGAAATATTTATAATATAAAATAAAATATATAAATTTTCAATTGGTTTAAATGATTTATTTTTATTAATAATTTTTTATTTGTGCGTAAGACACTAAATTAGAAAGAACAAGAAGAAGTTAATAATGATATTGGGATGAGTGTAAACATTTAAATTTGACCTCAATTAATAGTAAAAATTTAAATTAATAAAAAAATAAGATTCAATTTGTTATATTTTTATTTTTTTATTAACTTGTGAACTTACAAAAAATGTTGTTTATATAGTTCTTATCAAACCACACAACTAAAATGATGATTTACAACCTTTGAAATTTAAACACTTATGAAATTTGCTGAGAACTTAATGGCATATTGAGTGAATAGATGACATGCCATCTCCATGGTAGAATACATAATATATATTTGATTTATATAACACTTTGTTGTGGAATTTTTCTTGTTACATGTGGTATGTCTATCACTCAACACATATAAATATATATGTCATGGGTTTTGAAGCCTTTATACATACATCCCACTTGTTCGCTCTATTGACTAACAACTAATAACATGTTGATTCTAGCTATGTGAGGCATTTAATTTGGATGAGGTTTATTGAAATAGTGGATCTACCTCATTTGAGGATATTGTACGATTTGTTGATCAACATTATTTATTCATATTGGATAGTATAGATTTTATGACAAGGAGGTTACAATACCATAGGCCAATACCATGGCTTATCAATACAACAAGTATAAAAACCATAACTTATTTCAAAACCAAAATATTTTATAACAATATAACAAGATTCTTAACCGTGGATATTCATCACCACATTACGGTAGATATTATTAACTTGTAACAAATACCCTTTGTTACAATACCATGGGTCAATACCATGTATTATCAATACCACATGCCTAAAAAACATAAATTATTTCACAATCAAAATATTTTATAACAATATGACAATATTGTTAAACATGGATATTTTAAATAAAATCAACCTAACATGGATCTATGCCCGTTCTTTATATATATATATATATATATATATATATATATATATATATATATATATATATATATATATATATATATATATATATATATATATATATATATATATATATATATCTATATATATATATATATATATATATATAGATATATATATATCTATATATATATATATATATATATATATATAGATATATATATATCTATATATATATATATATATATATATATATATATATATATATATATAATCAGCATAGATTCATCTTGGCTAAGGATCCAAGGTCTAAGAGCAAGCAAATTGACTAACCATAATAGATTAAATATAGTGCGTGATTTTTTAAAGTTTTTCATTATTTTATTTTCTTTGAAATGATTGATACAAAATATAGGTTTAATATTTTACAACCAATTAAGTTTTATTAATTTATATAATTTATTAATTGCAATACAATGTGATCAAATTTAAGAGAGAGTTGGGGAGGGGGCGGAGAGAGGGAGGGAGATAGTGAAAAAGTTGGAGGGTAGCGAGAGAGAGAAAGAAAGAGTGATGGGGGTCAGAGAGAGTGAGGTGTGAGAGAGGAAGCAAGAGAGAGAGAGAGAGAGAGAGATAGAGAGAGTTGGGGTGGGAGAGAGAGGGAGGGAAGAACAAAGACATAGACAGATAGAGGTGGAGGGGGAGAGGAGTGAGAAGGGAGAGATGGAGAGAGAGTGAGGGAGACAGGAGTGGAGGGAAGAGAAAGAAGAGGAGAGGATAGATATAAGGAGAGAAGGGGAAGGGAGAGAGATGGAGACATAGTGATGGAGAAGGACAGGGGGGGAGATAGTGATAGAGTTGGAGAAAAGAGAGAGAGATAGGGAGAGTGATTTGGGAGGAGAGATAGAGGGAGGTGGGAGATAAGGGATAGATAGGAAGGAAGATAGAGATGAGGAGAGAGATATGGAATTCAAGGGGGCATGAGAGCAAGGGAACAAGAAAAGCATAGAGGGAGAAAGGTGGGGAGAGAGAGAGAGGTGGTGACACAGGAGTCATGGAGAGAGACTGAGGAAGAGAGGAGAGTGGGAGGAAATAGAGAGATGGATATAGATAGAGAGGGAGAAAGGTGGAGAGAGAGGGGGGTGACACAGGAGTCATGCAGAGTGAGTGAGGGAGAGGCTCAAGTGGGAGGGAATAGAGAGAAAGATACCAATAGAGAGGGAGAGAAGGGGAAGAGAGAGATAAAAAGAGAAGGCGAAGAGAGGGAGAGAGAGTGTGTGTATGTTTTGGGGGTGATATAAAGAGAGGGAATAAGAAAGAGACGCAAATACAAATATAGATATTATACGATATTATATAACCAACCTAGATCTAGAATAACCCTATAACTACCAAGTATCGAGAGGGATCCAATGTCTCTAGGTGCAAATATTTCCTCAATTTTTGTATTAGAAAAAAATGTTTTCGCGTCGAGAGATTGGATCCCTCTCGGCGCTTGATAGATCCGGGGTTAAGATGGATCTAGGTCAGTTAATATCAAATTAAAGTAGTTTTTATTTAATATTATGGTCTTAAAAAATAAAGATTATCTTCAAATTAATTTCAAATTGGAACTAGATCTAATTCAATTCAATCAGTAGATATTTAGAAAATACATAAAATAATTATTTTATTAAAAGATATTTTTAAAATTACAAATTATTAGAGATAAATAATGCAAAGTTGGCTCACCTATACACCATGTGAGGATGAAGAAATGTTTAAGGAAGGATAACCTTTCAACCAATATTTAACAACCTTTCACAATTATAAGTTTAGATTGCTTGACACAATTAAGATGAATAGCATAAAAAGGATTCATATTATTGTAGAACTTGTTAGGTAGTTGTATTTTTGTACTTAGACAAGATTAGCCATTCATGTTATTAATTTTTAGTTGTATTACTTGTTAGCTAGTCACATATTTTAACTCGTGACTAAAATAGTGATTTATGTTAGTCGTTTTTAGTTCGGTTACTTAAGATCACTCATTTTTTTGTAGTATTAACTTGGAAAACTTGTGGTCACTAATGTTTTCAGTCACCTTATCACTAATTTCTCATTTTCTATTGGTGTAACTAGAAAGAAAAACATGTATCTATTAAAACCACCACCAAGGAAAATGAGGTAAAAATGGAATCATATAATAAAATTGATACTATATCTACCATATCTCCTCAAGCATGAGTAACACCCATTTCTACTAAGATTCCTTTGGAATATTTGTTTAAATTGGTTTTTGAGTTAGACGCAGTTCCAGATACAATCCCTTCTTTGACAGATTATTACTTTAATACTCAAACAAAATTAGTTTTCATAAGAACAAAGAAAAGGAAACATGATACTTTGGAGACTATATCTAAATTCGGTTGGTAGGCTCACGAAGATGTAAAAGAAAAAACTCAAGAATCCTCTTGACCTTTAGGAGCTTTTGCTAATTACAATCAATATCATTTGAATGATCTTGCAGCTTCATATTATAAATATTTGTACAAAACTAAAGTTTTGGAGGAAAAATGGAAGAAAAATGGATTTTTCAATGAAGAAAATTGACAAACGAATTCAACCACTTTAGTTCAAGGATTTGTTGTAGAAAGGGAAAATCTACAGAATAATTTTCAGAAAGAATTCAAAGAAGAAAATGAGAAGCCTGAACATGAAATTTAGGAATTGAGAAAATTACATGAAGATCAAACTCACATCTGGAAGCAAGAAGTAAAAAACAATTTTGACATTATGATCATAGACTTGAAAGAGAAAATTGAATCTCTTAAGGATCCACTCAATCCAAATCAAGGAGAAAAAAAAAGTCTGGAAGTTTTTAAGGGACAAGCTTTACAAATTTGCCTAATTTTAAGGAAATACCAACCAAACTTACATAAAAAGATGGATAAATTCTCAAGATTTTATCAAGAAATAAAAAATTTTAATGAAAGAATTGATTCATTGGTAGAAGAAGAAAAATAAATTTTAAAAAATTGTCTATTGTTGACTAGGAAAAGGTATTTCAATCTAATGAAATTCCAAAAGTTTTAAGATAGATAAAAGATTGATTCTCGCATCGTTAAGTCGCACGAAGAAATATGAAAAATAAGTCAAGTCATGGATATAAACAACATATGAGAAATATTTAACAATTTGGGAAAAAGTAAGAAACTTTATAGAAGAATTTGACCTATCAGGTGCCAATTCATTAAAGGAAGCAATTCCAGAAGAATTAAAACAGTGTATGGAAGATATAGTTGCCAAGGACCAGGTAGGAATAAAAAAGATTAATGTTTTGAAAACACAAAGTTTCCAAAAGTTTATGCAACTTCCTTTTGAACAAATCAAACTTATTGCCAAATTTGAGGTCAAATATTAGAAGAAGAAGAAAAAGGTCCAAGGATTGATTGCCAACTCTCAGATTAACAACAATAAGTTTCCTTCCATTTATTTCTATGCAGTATACCATATATATTCACAATGGGAAACTCATAACGAAGTAGATGCACCTCACCTCCTACTTCGTCTTAATTACAAAGTTTCTGATGATGAGGAAAGGATGTCTGCTTCTCTGCCAGATATCAACTAAACAAATATAGAATATTTATTTATTTGAATTAAGTGTTTACTTTCATAAAACATGTTGATTTTATTTTTTATCTTATTATTTTTTATGATTTATAGACCCTTATACGTTGGTGCAAAGGTTCGAGAATCAATCAAAACTACAAATGTTTTGAATCAAGAATCAAGAATGTTCTGAATGGATATTTGATAATTCTATTTAATATTTCATATGACAATGTGAGACCTTAATGTTGACTTCCTTAATAAATTTTGAAGTATTGTCTTCAAGAATTTACAAGAGAATTACAATATAGTAATTGAAGACTATTTGAGAGAAGAAGAGTAAGGTTTTAGGCTCAAAGGAAAAAAGGAACATGGCATAGCTATTTTTAAGAAACCTGTTAGATTTCTTATTAAAATTCTAACTATATTATATGGGTAACAAGATCATGAGCATTGAGAAACTAAATGGATCCCAATAATCCATACCATTTTAAATGAGGTGAAACAACTAAATTGGGGTGACATCTTGTTGAAAAATATCACAGATACATTAAACTTTCATTATCATGTTCCCCCCACTTCAAACATATTTTATTTATGTTTTCCTATTTAATATATATTTTTATTGCCTCGGATCCGTTCTCGCTGATGAAATGTAACTACGCTTCTAATCAACACCTACCCATTCAAAATTATGCTCCTATTCTATGGGAATCTAATTTTAAATATCACTTTTATGATATTTTTCATTATGTTTTCATTCCTTTCCATGAAATCTTATTTGGAACAATACCTCCCATAATAAGTCAAATTTTGAGAGAATGACTAGCATCAATAGGTAACTAATTTGTTGAGGAATTGTTTTCTTGTGTTAGAGTTTTTGTGTAATACCCCTCCACAGTTATGGAAATGTTTAATTTTGTGAGGGCTATTAGTAGTATGGTGGTTGATGGGCCATGATGAACTGATTATGAAGGAAACATTGATGTAATTAAATAGTGAAATTTGATGAATAAAGTTGGAAATTGTGTGGAAATAAACACCGAAGAAAAAACATGCTTGCTCAATTTGGATACCAATGAACTGGATCATATTTTTATTAAAAAATCCTTTAATAAATATACTTAGTTGATGATAAATACTAAGAAAAATACTGCGAGAGAGAAAAGTAGTTTGTATGAGAAAAAAAAAGCATAGGCTGAAGGGCTGGCAGATCCCTGAAAGGTGGGATGCCACAAAGGAAATATACTAGAAAATAACATTAAAAATCACATTATGGGGACCAGAGGGGGTTGATTATTCTGAGAAAGACTATCTTACCTCGGGGGGGCAGATCAGAGGTTGGTCCAAGGATGGGTGGATCATTGTTGTCTTAGGCACAATTTCCAGATTTAATTGCTAGTTAAAGATTGTGTTACTATTATTTTTACATTATGGGTTAGTGTTAATTATAATTGTTGCATCATTAGAATTAATGTTAAATTGTGTTCTGATAATGTTCTCAATAATTTTACTTTCATGAAGATGAATTACGCTAGTGAGTATTTAATCGTAATATTTTCTTATGTGAATAACATCAATGCATTGGTTAAGAGAACATGGATATTTAATATATGCATGATTACAATAAGAAAGCTAAGATAATATAATTGTAGTGGTTCTCATATCGGCCCCATGAACATTTCTTGGAGATTGGGGTTGCATGTACAGCCGCATATGCATATGCATGATTAAAAGTTGGAGTAGGAGTCATTAAATCCTGGTTTACGAATGGGTAACTTAGTGAATTAATTATATTTGTGGTTACATTGTTTTACTGTAGATGTTAAAGGAAGGGATGTAAACTTGTGCTACAATCTGTCTGTGTAGCACGACCTAGAATTGACATGCAGGGTTGCAATAACCCTCAAAATAAGCACCCAAGTGAGTGGAAGAGGTTAATTTGAGGGGTCAGTGGATTCAAAAGAAATTTTCATCGTTTGGTCACATGAATCATTGCCTAGTTGGTAAACCAAAAGATTACTGGAATAAATCACTTCCCATTTTTTTCAGAAAGAAAAAAAAAAAATTATTAATAGGCAAAAAATTGTGACCTATTTGTAACAGACTATTATATTAATTTAGGAATGTCAAGTCCAATATTCTAACCTACTGACGAAAGTTCCCCTAACCGAATAGTGAGAATCGCAAGGAGTCAAATTCTACTTACTCACTATAAATTTCACTGAAAATAGTTGTAGTTGTTGATTTTAGATTCTTTACGTAATATCTTGATGAAATTACATTAAAAAAATGCCATAAGAAATGGGGGAATGGGGAAAATAAATACCCAAGTAAAACCAAAGAAGAGGTTCCTAAGACTGTAGTAGCTCAAGGGGAAATAAATACCCAAGCTAACCAAGAGAGGAGGTTGCTAAAGCTATAGAAAATTAAGCCTAAAACATATGAATTTAAGGAAGAGAATTTCGCATAGCACGCGATGCTCATTATATTATATATTATAGTATAACCACATGTGAATAAAATATATAATTTTAGCATGGGCTGGTGAAATCAACATTGGTGTAAGGAAAAAACAAGCTCAGTAACAAGCCAAAGCAGGAATCTTGTCATAGGTAGAGAGTGAAGCTCTAGCGTATGAAGATTTACCAGTATATACATTTATAGATATATAAAAATGGTGAATAGTGAATCAAGCTAATTAAGCAGATAATATGACACTTTCTCACTACAAAATTTCAGCATACAGAAGGAAATGTTATTAATAAATTGAGAGCATAATTCATGTTGATCCTAGTTCTCAACTCTATGAAATTAAAAAATTAATTATTCATTGTAGATAACAAATTAGAGGGTAAGGGACCCTCTCATATTGAGTTTTCAAACACAGTCAAATCAAATATGTATTCACAATCACAAACTAAAAAGCGAGACGCACTCATATCACCAGCCTTCAATATAGGACATTCATATAAATATGAGCCAAAATCAAATGCTACCGTAACATATGATAAAAGAAATTATTGAGTAGTAAATATTGTCACGATGATAGCCATGTTAGGTAGGGCATGCAAAAAATACTACCCACATTACAAAAGGAAAAAGCTTTCAAGAAGGGTTAAAACTCTAACAAAAGTTATAAGTCCTGTACATACATATGAGATTCTATCAAATTATGGGATCATGGATTATAAAAATTAGAAATCCTTTCAACAGGAATGAATTTACCAATTATCTAGTAGACCCAGACTTGGGAATAAGTATCTAGCCTAGAAAAGCCCTGGGGTTTTTCCAGTCACGCAATTGTGGTATGGCGATCTAGGAAAATAGTAATCATGGAAGGAAAACCAACTTATAACTAATGGTGCACTAGTTAGAGCTCATTGAAGCATGGAAGCCAATGTATATATCTAAGGAAATGCTTCCAGCATACCTACAATAGTCCAAAACCAGAGAGAACAGAAAAAGTATTGATTAAGAAACAATTCCAATCAAAATTAACAAACAATATATACTAAATGCACAATATGATTGAGGAAAATAAGTATTACCTGGTGATTGATCATGAAAAGAGGCCTCACTCATGTCGTGGAAGCTTAACATCAAAACCCCCAAAATGAGTTGATATCAAGAGTAAAGGGATTTCACAAACTAGGTGAACGAGCAAGCCAGGATGATAGGGGTAGAAAGCATCTTTACCTAAGATACCAGATGGAAGAACAAGGGCGACATCATGCTGGTCATTGGAACCCCAAGCCAAGATGTACTAATTGTCACCTCGATCCCTATGGAAAGAGAAAAAAGGAACCTCAGAAGGACGTTGAAGACAAAATGGGTTTACCTATAAGTAATGCCCTATAGAGAGTGAGAAGAAAAATTACTTTGGTGAATTGAAATGGTTCGAGGGACCTCTAATGTTTCCAACTCAAATTTTGACATTGGTATAAAAGGCAAATATATAGTAGGAGTAGAGAATCCAGCAAATTCAATGCCAAACGAAACCCAAATCATGCCATAGCCTTGGCTTAAGCATGGACACCATGCAATGGGAAATGGTGACGGTATAAGCATGTGGTGGTGGTGGTGAACGAGGACACAAGTCACTATTACAGAGCCTTGGCGTCAGTGGTAGAGAAACACACCAAATGAAAGGATGGTGGACCACGAGAAGGTTTAGGTTTTGGAAGAAAGCTTTTATGCCATTTATGAGAAGAAAGATATATGGGTTGTTGGTGTTACATCATCTCGAACATCATGAGGGCCATGTGACATGGTACCCACTTCATATGGGCTAGGATGCATTGATGATCCTGTTGGAGGTGCAGTGAGGGTGTAGGACAGCTGGCGTGTAGAACCAGAGTTCAACCATAGAAACAAGTAAAGATAGTCTCGTGCCATAGTACGAAATCATGAAGAGGAGCCAATTTCATGTGACATGGATATTGAAACAAATATTATTAACTATGAACCCATTCTTATACACTTAGTTTTCGACTGTGAAACATAAGGGTTGCATATAGGTTACTAACTTGAATTCAGAGTTGTGCATATAATGGGGATAATCCCATAGTACATACATATTGCAACTTGAATGTAATAACAAAACTTTATATATATATCAAACATAAGTGGCCAAGAAATCACCCAGGATAGAAGAGCGCGAGGTAGAAAGCGAACTTTGAATGTAAACAAAAGATCAATAAAATGTGAAAAAAATACTCATGATGCTAGATACAAATGTATTCATGCCATTTATTAAAAAAAACAAGATAAAAATAATAAGGGATGCTCCTTATGTAGCATTACAATTATAAATTGCACCATAGGAATTATTCTTACAATTATTCCATCTTGTAAAATGGAGTGTTATGGTAAATTAGGCAACTGAGAAATGGTATCAAAGCATAAGATACTACACTGGGCTTACGAAAAAGGTACTGCCATAGTTATAGAATAACTAGTAATACAAGTATATGTAAAATATTGATAGTAATTGGTTTGTTTCATAGGGTACAAGATTGAAGCAGATTGTTATAGAATGGTAGAGAACTCTCCTCCAACTACCATTAGTGGGGAGGATTTGTATGTGGAGTTTGGGGAAGGAAGTACCTCATTACCTTTTTATTTTGTGGATATAGTAAGAAATTTGCAACAACAATTAGCATAGTTTCATAGCAGTAATGAGCGATTCTTAAATCTTGCGAGGAACAGGAAAAGTTTATTATAGAAAGGACTGAGAAGTCTAGCCATAAAAGTATAGATTGAGAATGGTTAAAAGGAATAATAGTGGGATAAAATCTAAAAACTCTAAAAGTGGAGAAGAATCGGGCCATGATTCTCTAAACGTTCATAAGGGAAAGAGGAAGATGGAGTTGCAGGGGGGTTTAGGAAGATCAAACCCCCTACCTTTGATGGAGAAAAGGAGGATATAGAGGCATGGTTGTTGAACATGATTAAATATTTCTAGGTGTATAAGTACGATAGTAATCTAAAGGCATGTCTGGATATCTATCAACCACAGGGTAGACCTACCCTCTGCTGAGAAATGGAAAAAAGTGTGTAGTTGCTAGAAGAGGACAATTTCATGGGAGCAATTCCAAAAAAAATCAAGTCATGGTATCTTAGTGAGTGCTACTATGATGATTAGGCCAAGGAATTCCATGAATTAAGTCTGGGACAACTGACCATGTATGAATTTGTGGCCATGTTTACAAAATTGTTGCAATAGGTACCATAACTTAAGGAAGCGAAGGTGAAAGTATAGTGGTTCCTAAAATGTTTTTCAACTTTGTGTAAGGAGATAATAGAGTTCAATAACCCAAAATATATGGATGAAGTTGTGAGGATTACTAGATTATGTTATCAACAATTCAAGAATAGAAGTGAAGGTGGAAAATAATGGAAAAATAAATAGAGCCCCGAGGCAGGAGGGAGCATAAAAATACAAAAACCTTACTACCTCAATAATTTTAGCAAGGACCATCAAAGGAATAAGTCTAGAAAAGGAAGTGCACCTCTCCCTGCATAGCCTTATACCGGCTCAAAAACCATAAAATTTAACAGCAATAAAAACAACACTATAAAGGAAAGGGAACCATTGAAATGTTGGGGTTGCAGTTAGCCACACTTGCTAAGTGATTTCTTGCATAATCCTAAGTCTGTTTAAAACACTCAGGTTGTCCAAGAGGCCACGACCATGAATGACATTGCCCAAAATGTTCCTAGAATTACCGCAACATTGGAGGAAGTCAAGTTTAGCACCATTCTACCATGATTGAAATCGAAGGTATTATTCTAAACCAAATTTTGTCAATTTTAATTGATCTAGCGGCTGGTTTAAGCTACATCAACCCCCAAATCATGGAAAAGTGTAATATAAAATATGATAAATTCATAAATGTGTGGTTGTTCCAGTTGGAAGCTAGTACCAAAAGAAAAGTAACCATTTGAATAAAAAAATGTCTCCTTAATATAAATGGGTATCCTACAATAACATATTTAAATATTCTTCCCTTCATGTCATATGATATGTTGATCGACATGGAATGGTTGGAAAAGAAGCAGTTGTTATAAATTGTCTGGAGAAAATAGTTAGTTGTGATGATCAAACTGAACACACATGGCTAATTAAGGGAAATAAAAAATTAGTATCAGTCCAACAAATTTCGGTCTTACAGCCAAAAACATCTGCAAGAAGAGGATGTAAGCTATATGTGGTACAGGTGGAAACTAGTGATTAGACAAAAAAAGGAAATTAAATACCTTCCCAGTTACTAAGAAATTTAAAGATGCATTTCTAGAACCTAGAGACATAGATTTTACTATTGACTTAGTTTCAATTGCCATTCATGTGTCTAGAGCCCCGTATCGAATGAGTACATCAAAACTAATAGAATTGAAAATTTAATTATAGGATCTTTTGAAAAAGGCATATATCATATCCAGAATCTCACCATGAGGTGCACCATGTTATACAGGATTTACGATTTTTGACAGAAGTATCTCCCCTGAGTTGGTGGTTAACCTAGAACAATAGAGAGATAAGGAACTCAATGCTTTTCCTTAAAGTAAATAGATGACAGATTGAGGCCAACCTCAAACCCTTTGCACAATTTGATCCTTCTTTAGCTTGGAAGCTCCAATTCCATCTATGAATGCCAAAATTAGAACCTACATTGTCAGATAAAACAAGTTAAGAAACTAGGAGATTTATGCAGTATAATCTAAATACTTAATTCAGTAGATCAACATGGTATTGAAATATATGAAATAACGACATCACATATAGGAAAACAATTAATTCTTTGAGTTAATATGTGTAAGGATATTACAGCCATATGTAGCAGTTGATCATGTAGAGGAGCTCCTCCAAGTTGTTGTCCTATCCTTTCCTTGTAACAATATGCACCTCAAATCACCCTAAATGCATGAGATAATAACCACTCAGTACAAAATTGTAAGGGAAAAATCACCCTCCAAAAGCCAACTCCCAACCACATAGAAGTTTGGGAGTACATAGAGAAGTAGGGTACATTGGGAGTTTATTGAATTACCAATCAAAGGTTCGAGATCCACCTTTGATGGAGGGATAGGATCAAAGGATAGGTGGTGAAAAATCCAAAGTAGGGTAGGATAGGACCCGAATGTTTTATCCAAGATAAGCAAGTAGAACAACATTTGGAAAATCCTAGAAGGGGAAGCTTATAGAATATTGATCATTCTCCCATATTTCTAGAACCAACATAGGTGCAAAGGGGAACAACTTGCTAGTGACCAACATAGGCCACAATGCATAAACATGTAGATGATCACACCCCAGTAGGGATATAGGGAGCATTGGTCCTAGAATTGTCTTAGATGATGCAGTTCACCGCTGAAATTTTGGGGGATGAAGGAAACATGCTTAGGGATTTGTGAAAAATGGTGACAATGGGGAATAAGATGTTGATTGATCGCATTAGGAGGCTCAATGATTGGATATGACAAAATGACCTATAACAAAATTCCCCCTAGCGCACAAAGTCAGAGATGATGACTAATGACTGATGAGATTTACCTTGTGACAAGTCAGGATCAACAGCAATTGGTGAGATTCATCTGTTACAAGACATTTATAATATGACACCTTTATATGCTGAGGGAGGACTACCCAAACTCAACCCAGAAGATAACATAACAAGTATAATGATCAAATGATGCACCCACAGATGAAACTTTTAGACCCATGATTGGATGATATTCTATATGATCATTTCCATCATACATTGTCATCTTTGTATAAAACCTGAAATCATAGCCCAGATGGATGAAATTACATCCAGGGTCATCTATCTCGTTCACACGACCAACCAATGTATGAATCTAACCATGTGAACCAATGAGTTGGATTCGAACATGGTAGACACCATATGATTACCGACCAATGATGTAATTCATTAACAGACGTGAGAGAAACTACTAATGATGTTAATATATCTCAAGGTACTATATTCTAATCCGTATGGTGTGAATGAATGAGTTGATGTCAAACACCACATAATTTTTTTTGGCCGAAGGCCATTGATGTAAATGTGTAATTGAGAGGGAGGAAACGTAGATGTGTCATTGAGAACGAGGAAGCTTTCCGTTGATGTATGCAATCACCAAGTTACCAAAGGTGTGTTTCTAAGTGAACTTCCTAGATGATGTATTTATGTAGACAGGAAGGGATATATCATAGGAAGGCCTTTATGTATCCCCCACCAATGACACGAAATGGGTATAATGATTAAGACATAATGATTAGAATGATGTTGATATGGAACTCAATCAAGAAAGGTAGACATGAAATGAAGGCTTAAGAGTATTGTAGCTAAGTTCAACTGAATGACTTCTCTTTAACACACTAGTGACACTAAATGGATTTGGCAGCATTGACTCAAAACCAAAAATGGAAGCCCTGAAAAAAAATATGATAACCAAAATAAAAATAGATTACCCAAACCAAATTCCACAGAGATGAAGTACAAGAGTTTTGTATTCAAGAGCGACTCATTGCCATTAGAAAAATAGAATCCCTTGTTTTCACAATTTCCCCAACCATATTGGTCAATACCTATTTGTTTTTTAACAAGCTTGAGGAGGATAGAATATGCTTGATCTACAAGTTCATCCTTCAGATGAATCCCTCCATGTATGTTTAACCAAACCTGAGAAGGAATGGCTTGACCCTGTCATGATCGACGAGTATATCGTTGTTTGATGTTTTTATGAGTCTAGCAATGGTAAAAATTGACATCTTTTTCATGTTTATAGAGTTTGAAAGAGATGTAGAAAAGAAAACTCCAAATGTCCCTTTCCATAGGTAGTCCCGTAGGTCTGAAAAGGTAGAAAATAAAACACAATAGAACCTCTTAGCCATGTTAGACTAAGGTATTCCTTTTTCGTAGCTAGTCTATCATAGTCTGGAAAATGGTTAAACTTATACTCAATAGATGTCTCTTCATTTACTTTTACATGTTTGAAAAGACAAGTATTCGACAATCTCTTTGTATTTTCGGAGTATGAAAAAGAGATGAAAGAGGACTCCAAGGGTCTTTCGTTTGCATAGGTTTATAGAGCCTGAAAAATAGATAAAAGTATATTCTTAGGGTCAAAATAACCTGCTAACAGTTGTCGACCTACTTAGCACACCACAAGAAGGATTAAACATACTTGTTTCATAGTAAACATGAAGCATATCTAGGTCAAAACACTAAAAATGAATAAAATAATGAGAAAATTACCACGAACATTCAAAATGACATTTCATCTTCACCATCTCACATTTTACCTTCAACAATGAGTATTTGGAGCCATTTCTTCCCTTGACTTCTGCAGCTAATTGCAGCCAATCTAGGGAGCCATTTCGAGTGTCATCACTTCCACGTAGGAACTAAAATATTTCTCTATCTTTCCATGGTTAATTTGTGTGTTTTCATGCAAATATTTTAAGGTTTTGAGGCCCCTAGGGTTCATAAAAAAATGTTTTGGGACCAGCACACTTCCCTTGTGTCGAAAAAGGCATTGCACCTAGACAGAGAAGCATTGCAGACGGAGGTGCAACACTCTGTGAAACACTCTTGTGGTGCATTGGGTGCATATATCGAGGTTTTCTTTTAGTTTTGCCTCAAATTTTTTCAATTTTTTTGCATGGGAAAGAACCTAATAGATTCCTTGTTGATGTTTCAAGTACCTATTAGCACAAATTGGGATTCATTTGTAGCGGGAGAGAACATGAGGAAAAATATTTGAATGTGGAAAATGACCTTGCTACCATCTAGGAGATAAAAAAATGTGGGTTATTGAAATTATTGTGGCTTCCTGGTATGAGTCAACAAATAGAGTTTTTTAAATACCTTGTCTGTTCATGGCATATTCAGGAGCAAGCATTCAGGTTTGGGGAAAATCTACTCAAGATACAGGTCGAAGAAATTTACTTTCTGACAGGTTTGTCAAAGCGAGCTATCCCCATCTCTCTTCTACGTAGAAGAAGTCGCACTGAGATGGTGAAAGACTATATCACTACCTATTGTAGACCTCGAACCCTTCCTAATAGGTATGGGAAGATTAACATAAAGGATGTGACCCAATTACCTTTGAGAATGATCTTGTTCATTATTGCAAGATTGGCAGATACCTCAACACTACATGTAGCGAGAAAATCATACATTCAATATGGGATAGAGTGTCTAGAGCCCATAGTGTTTAACTAGAGTGAGGGTGCCTTGGTCGATTTGAAGGAACAACTTACTCAAGAAAAGGAAGGGAAGTTGAAGAACTTCAGTTATGCCATGATATTGGTATCCTTTTCTCTAGAACAGTTACAATTCTTGCAACCTCAATAGATTGTACTCGATTCCATTAATCCGATGGTCCCATGGATGAGAATGTGCATAGAACACTTGTGCCGACATGCAGGTCCGTCAGCGATCAACTTTTCACCAACCTTCTTTGGGTGGCTCCGCAAGAAATTCATCATTATTTATGATTATCCTTATGCAGGGATGGATTTAGTGATGGTCCTGAGCTCGAGTTGCCTGATGGTGAGAAATAGGATGCTTTAGGTGAGATACTTTGACCATTCAGTTTTTTTTTAAATTTTTACAATTTTTTTTTATGCTTCTGAGGCTAAACTATTTTTTTTTTCATGTAGATATGAGGCTTGTTTGAGGAATAGGTGCTACATACCTTTGTAAAATAGAGAGAGAACCACAAGATGAGGGAGTGGAACCAGTACATGTCGTTGTAGTAGGATGTGATGTGATATGGGATCTTGAGGTAACTAAGATCCTATAAGAGGTGGAGCACCACATGGAAGGACTGAGACATGGAATTGATGAGACAGTGGTCTATCAGCTTCCATTACAACTTTAGTGACACACTATCAGAGTTCCTAGCCGTATTAGTCGATTATTGTCCAAGATATCTCGTGTAGTTTCATTTTATTATGAGCACCACTGATCTTCCACTTAGATTTTGCATGTAGTTTTTAGATGGGCGATGTAGCCATATGTGTCTCAGGGCACACATTTTGTAAAACCAAACTTCATATATATATATATATATATATATATATATATATAGTGTTTCCTAGTTCTTATTCTACTTTCAGTATAATGTGATGTGAATTGAAAGTTATTTACATTCGTTGCAAATGTTTGTCTAAAACAATATTACTTAGGGAATCTTCTAATGTGTTTAGATTTCTAGAAATATGTTCATATCATATGAAATTGAAATGCCCTTCCAGAAGACATACTCTCAAAACCATGCAAAGGATGGCAAGATTTCTCACTGAATATATATTAGTGATTTGTAGTACTATGAGATATCAGTCAAACATGGTGACTATACATGAATACCACGTGAAATAGCATCATATAGTAGCTCAACAACTACGCTATACTCAACGATGTTGTTAGCAGAGATGTTATAGACATTTTTGTGCCTTACAGCTATAAGCATGAAATGTCCATAATCCAAGGGATACAAAGTCCCTAAACATGTTGTTCCTACCCCTAGAGGAACAAGGCTAACAAACCACAGCAATTCACAGAATTTCTCCACCAGAAACTGCTAAAAAACAAGTCAATTCAGAAGCTCCACTAGCTGCCTGCGCTGAAATGCAGAGGCTACACTGGCTAGTTGCATTGCAACGCAGGTGGAAGCACTACCAGGGTGCGCTGAGTGGGAAATGACAAATGTCAGGGTCTCTTGTGAGAGGTGTCAAGACTGTGGAAGCTTCCAGAATCTTCCTCCATGACACTTGCCTTGCTGAGTTCGACTAAGTGATGAGTAAGAGGCTCTTAGTCTCCAAGTGGAAGTAAGAACTGACAGAGAGAGAGGACACTAGTCAGATCACAAGCTGACTCATCCTCACTCCAAACATCTATATATGGATCTCTTCTCCATGAGATCTGGGGGCTGGAATTTGGTTATTGCAAAGAATTGCTGCTGGTTTGAGATTGAGATCATTGGGTGCTTAATTCTTTGAAGGGAGGTGAAGATAGGAATTTCATTTGCTGGGAGGTAGATGCTGGATTGGAACTCTCTTGGTTGTATCTCCTCCTGAACCTTGTTATTTCATCAATAAAGCTATCTTGGTTTCTCCTATATGCTGATGTGTCTTTGATGTATGATTGCATTAGTATATTTGGTTTACTTCTAATCCTGAACTAGTTATGAATATGAATCTATGTCTTTGTGTAGTGTTCCCTTCTTGTGATCTTGCAGGAACCTGTTGAAGCTGGGAGAGTGAGAAGGCAAGTAGCTGGGAACTCCCAAAGAGAAGAGAAACCGGATCGAGGGACAAACGGAAGACACCGGTTAGTCCATCTATCTCTCTTCATTCTCAATTCATAAAGGAAGAATACTAGAATAGCTGTTTCTGTTTGTTGCTAAGGCACTGTCACACCTTAGGTGGATAGGATCGTCCTGCATAGGCATTTTTCCCCACAAAAAATTGGCGACTCCGCTGGGGAGATCTATTTAGTCATTTTATTTGTGTTTCTATCATTGTTTGTTTCATAGACTCAACAGCAACAATCGAACTGCATCTGTTATTCTCAGATGCAAAGTAGACAGCTGCTGCTTTGATCCAATCACTAGATTTGTCTATGATCTGAACAATGGACTCACAAATGATTTGATGATCCTTTGTGTTAGATCTTAGCCCTCCTTCAAATCATCCCTTTGATTGTACCTTGCTTGTTTCTTTGATTTGGCCTGAAACTGTAGATTCAATAGCAAACCGTGACCCAGAACCCAGTGAGGAACTCTCGTTTCTCCTTCAGCACAGGCTCTGTGAGGGGACTCTGCATTTCAACGCAGTTCCCGTGAAGGCTACCTACATTGAAATTTAGTTTCCCTTTTATACAGGTGCGCTGATCCAGTTAGGCCTTGTGCAGCTGGGGTTCTCTGCTCTGTTTTGCCTTGTTTTGATCTCTGATTTTTGCAGCCTGTAACCAGCATAGGTACCTGTCTGATAGCCCCTTTTCTCTGCTTAAATTCTGCCTCCTTTTGTACAAAATACTGTGAGTGTTTTTATGTGTTTGTGGCATCATTTACAGTTTCCCTTTGCAAAAGTGAAATAGTCATCCTGTAGCCCTTGATTCAGATCTGTTGATTGTGATCTTAGGAGAGAGTTCATTGGCTGTTTACAGTTGGTTATACATTCATTTTTTCTTTTGGTTTGAGTTTGTCTCTTTTGAGTTTCAAAACAAGTATTCATTTCGAAAATCGTTAAGTGTTGTAATCTCTTCTACCCTTTCTGATTTCGAAAAAGTAAACTTGTTTGTATTTGTCATTTAAAAGCAAATTCAAAGTTGTGCAAAAAGCTTTCTTTTTAGGCATCAATATTAAGAAAGCGGAAAACAAACACTTGCATTGTGCATTTGCGTCTTGATAGTTTGCATGATTGATATAGGAAAAGTGCATTACAGTGTGCTCTATGCTCTTTGAGAAAAGTTGTATCTTCCTTTTCCCCTTGTAGCTAGGATTTTCATTGTTGAAAAGATATAAAAACTTGCTTATCATCTTTAGACTGCATTTAGGAATTGTATCATACATCTCGTGGTGATCCAAAAAGGCAAACTTCTAAGAAAGATCAACCTAAAATAAATTGAATGAACTTAACAACGCTTTGTAACTTAACGCACAACATAGAGGTCTAGGATAGAGACGTGTTCCGGCGTCGTAAAACCTGGTGACTGTCGATCTCGCTGATGGTTGGGTGATTCCTCCTGAGGGACGATAGCGCCAGTACGGATTGTGCTCCCACGTACCGTCGAGTATATATTGGGAGACCCCTATAGGCATAAAACCTTTATCCTTAGGAAGCCGTGTCGGCCGCCCTACTGATCGCAATGCACTGAACACAGCATTCGGGAAGATTGACCGCCCGTACCTTAAAAAGTATTCTGCGGTTTTGCGAAAAGTTTGGCACACCCTCTACCTAGAACTCCAGAGCAGTTCCTTTTGGCCTTTTTCAGACTCTATAACGGAAAAAGTCCATCCGAGCATTTGTCACTTCGGGCTCGTTAAAACATCGAAGGAGACTAGAGTCATCTTTTGCTTTTTCTCGACTCTTTAAAATTGAAAAAGCAAGTTCTGTCTAAGCATCGTTAAAATTTATTTTAAACAGAATAATCATCACCTTTTCCTCGTTGATCTTCGAAGTTAGTCTCCCTTCATCACAAGTTCTTGTAGAATCGCTAAGAAATCTTTTGGATAGACTAGATATGTCTGAACAATTGTCGACATCTAGGACTGTGTCATCCGACACAGTAGTGGCAAAGCCTCCTACTGCTACTCCAACGATGTTCAATGGTATACCATCTGTCCCGGCAAGTTATCAACAACAAGCTGGGGTCCCACCAGGGACTGCTTCGACGACATGGTTAGTTCCTATTTCTTCATCCGGATTATCATCTGGTATTTCTTATGTTGAAACTCAACAAATTTGATCCAATGTGTCTTCAAAGGCCAATCTACCCTTTAAGTACTGGATTGCCACCATATGGAGGGCAGTATGCTTTTTCATTATTCCCTCCCAGAGAACAACCATATGAGAGCTTACAACAAAGTTCAGGTCAAACTGGAATTACATCCAACGGTTGGGTACCAATACTGCCTCAGCAACCAAGGGTTGTATATTCAACGCAACCAGTCCACCCTATGTCGGATATTCCCACTATACCTGCTATGGTGACTGCGTCGCAAGTACAAGCGCTACCTGTTGTATGTCAACCCCAAGTTTCTTAGGTTGCAATACAACAGCCTCTTGTCTCAACGACTCAATCACAACCTCAGGTTAGTGACTCCTTATCTGGAGCGACTCAGGCTCAAACAAGTACTATGACTCCTCATCTTGCTCAATCATCCAGTATTGGACAACAGCAAATGGTCCAACAACCAGGGCTGGTTCAATCTCAACAACCGCCATTCCAGAAATCATATCAAGGACCTGAGCAACAAGTCTTTGTAAGTAATGGGCAACCATATTATAGTGGTTATGCCCATCAACCTTGTCAAAGTTGCCAGCATTATGCTGGTATGCAAAGACCCACTGCTCAAGCAATTCCATCTTATCCTGGGTATGCTTTGCCTAACCTGAATCAACAGTTGCCCTTTGTAGCAACTCTAGAATTACCAGATCTAAACCAGCTGACGAATGATCCAATTGCTTATGCCCCTTGGTGGCCAGCGATTCCGCATAAACTTCCGCCAGATATTCCTAAATTTAATGGAAATCCAGGTGAAGATCCATCGAATCACGTGATGACATTTCATCTATGGTTTTCATCAAACACCCTAAATGATGATTCGATAAGGCTTCGCCTCTTTCATAGGACGTTAACGGGTCCAGCGGCTAAATGGTATATTGAATTACCTAGAGCTTCGTTCGACAATTTCAGCACCTTAGCCACTACCTTTTTAACCCATTTTCAATTACCTATAAGGTATGAAACGGGGACAGAAATCCTTACCAACTTCAAACAGACAACGGCCACTCACATATCTGATCATATACATGAGTGGCGACGTCGTCGTAGGATGGTGAAAACGTACGTTCCCGATCAGCTATTAGCTGAATGGTTTATCAAATCCTTACTTCCTACAATCACGGAAGATGTGGCAAAGGGGGGAGTCGTAACGGAAGAGCAAGTCATCGCTCGTGCGCAATATCTGGACTTGGTCTATACTCAGTCTGGCACGCTCTACGACAAAATACCTGACGCCCCTAGACTGGAATTCTTAATTCCTCCTCCTCCTAAATCAAACAATGACTCTCATGCCATCGATGGCGTGATTGGCACGACAGACACGAAATCGACAAAGGCCACATCTAAAAAGGCCCGTAAGATTTCCAGTCAAAATGCAAATGAGGAACTTCTTGCCTCGGAAGTAAATGCCGTGTCGACCGACAAGGGCAAACAACTGAAGCAACCAGGGGGCAAGAAGAAAAAGAAAGGGAGAAAAAGGAAACCCCCTGCGGGGTTTCATATATGCGATGAGGATCATTTGACGAGAGATTGTCCACATATAGCTGAAGTTAAGAAACTCTTTAAGAGTTCAAAAACCTCAGCAGTATTGACTGATCCGTTTCCAAGCCCGGGTACCAAACTGGTTGCTAATCAAAATGCTTCCCGATCCCAAGTGCTTATGTTGCCTATCTCAAAGCAGCAAAATGATGCTTTGACAAGGAATAAAGATTACGAGAATCCACAAGTGTCGAATAACAAGGCTAATGAACGACCTAGTAGTTCGACAACAACTTTGACCAAAGTTGTGCCACCCATCATTCCTGAACAAATGATAAAGTCGCCAAAGGGAATAGTACACAAGTTGACATTTAATCCTCGTGTAAAAATAGCACAGAATTATAATATAATAGAGGACCTGGCCCAATCGCCGTCCGCTATGTCGACGCTTAAGGTACCGCAAAATTGCCTCTCCCAAGAGCAAGCTTTATTATCAGCAATAGGTGGGATTGACCCAATGGATTCCAATCTTGTGGCCTTTAATCATAAAGGATATGACCCTCAGTTACCAGCTCAACTAGCTTTCCTTATTCAAGTGAAAGCCCTCAACAAAACTGTTCATCAAACAATTATTGATGAGGGGGCATCTACATGCATTATGTCGATGAGTTGCTGGAAAACATTAGGATCTCCAACCTTTTCGCAATCCTCGACGACATTAAAAGCATTTGATGGACGGACATATACCCCATATGGTATTCTAAATAACTTGAAAGTTGAACTAGGAGGGAAAACAGTAGAAATTGATATTGAAGTAATCGACGGAAACCTTGATTACAACATCCTATTGGGAAGACCCTGGATATATGCCATGGCCGCAGTTGTGTCGACCTACTTCCGGAAGATTGCATTTCCCTTCCAAGGAGGAATTACAATCGTTGACCAACAAACATTTCTCCCCAACAGTTCACAAGTTACAGGAAGCATTCCAATGATCCATGGAAGCAATCATTCGCTCCAAAATATCGGAGTAGGTCTCCTAAAAGACCCTGCCTTAATGGGTACTTTTTCCCTACCGCCTCCGAGTAATCTGGCGGAAGTGGCCACAGTGGAATATGAAACCTTCTATATCTAATGGATTTGGACTCTGAGGACGGTTCTTATCTCGTGTCAACCTCGTTAAAAAATGAAACAAGGAGTCATGAGGATAGTTCTTTTACTGTGTCAACCTCATTAAAAAATGAAACAAATCCCCTTTTCAAATCTCAAAGGTAAACCTTCATTCCAACCACCGAGTTGAATGCAATGAAGCTTGGGGGGCATGCACCTCGATTTGTGTTATTATGCTGGGGGCATGCAAACTTATCAAGCAGTTTTTGCACATAGTTCATGCTCGTTAAAAAATAAACATAAGATTGAGCAGTTTTAGCACATAGTTCATGCTCGTTAAAAAATAAACATAAGACTGAACAGTGTTTTTCCATGTTTAAGCTCGTTAAAAAATGAACTATCTTCCGGTAAATAACCACCGTGAATGTAACATTATCAGCCATTAAAGCCTTGGTCGTGTTTGCCCACCACCTCCACTTTTCCATTGGCCGATCATTCACCTCCATATGATTGTTTACCCATTTTGAGGAACAGCTGCGAAGAGTGATTTCACTAGCCATCCTTGTGACACTGCCGTGATTTGGAAATTCCAATCCTTCCCTGGAATCATCTGCTACCCCTTTTTATCACTCGTTCCTCAAAAGACGAGTCTTCTTTAAGCTCTTTTAATCTGACTTGTAAAATATGAAAAGATTGCCGAGTTTTGGCCTTCCAGCTCGTTAAAGCGACCGGAAGTGCTATCCCTCCTCTAGATTTTAATCTTTTTGGACCTGAGGGATTATTGCACAAAAAGATCGAGCGCTTGTTTTGTTCAGCTCGTTAAAACTATCGAAAACCCATCCCTTCTGTATTGTTTTATACTTTTTTGGACTTAAGGGATTAGATGACGAAAAATGACTTTCAGAGTTGACTTTACGTACCTTTTCAGACTCTCTAAAAATGAAAAGGACCAAGTTATCCTTGTCGTTAGACTCATTAAAAGCATTAAATAGCGACAAACTTGTCTTTAGACGAGAACGAGTTTCACTATCGCTAGGCTCGTTAAAACATAGCGATGGGCTTGCCCGAAGGGCAAGTTATAGAACAAGCATATGTTATCCTCCTCAAGCTTGACAAAAATAAAGAGGTACTGGTCAGCAGTGACTGGGAAAAATTGGGAGAAACTCAAGAAAACTTTGATGGTAGCAAGTCGCTCTTGAACATGACATTTTTCCTCCGTACCACAATCGGGTTGGGTTGTTTCATTCACCGGTCACATCACCATGGTCTCGCCATACCATCCATATTTGGGGTAATGCTACCGATCCATCGCATAAGTGTCGTCATATGTTCAAGAGAAGTCGTTCAGAGAAGTCACCTGTGTCCCATCCACTACAATACATTATACTCTTTCATGACCGCCACCCTGAATCATATGTCATCAAATTGTTTTCACCTCCATCAAAATCATTAGCTCTGTTCCGTGTCATTGATGTGGGATTCATTAAGGCCCTCCTTTGACGGATCACTTCTTGTCGACATCAGCTCATTATCCAAGAAGTTGATCTAGGAACACCCCCTTCAGTACTTTGAAGCTTGCATGCCTCAATGGCAAGTTTCTCACTTCCGGCGACAGGTATACATCAATGACCTTCGACCGAAAGATTTTGCGTGGTGTTTGACGCCAAGTCCTCTATTCACACCACGTGAATTGTACTGCAGTACCTTGAGGGTCATCTTCATTATCGGTGATTCCTCTCGCGCTTGTTAACAGTTTACATCATTGACTGGTAATCAAGCGATGTCTTTCCATGTTCGAATTCAGAGCAATTCTCACATGGATCGACTTGTACTTAGAGTGAAGATCGGACGAGATTGAAGACCCCGGATCTAGTTTCATCCATCCGGGCTGCGATATATATTCAGAAAATAAAGACATAGAAATGTACAGCTTTACAGCACAGATAATCATCCTACCAAAAGGATGATGGCTCTATCAGAATCATCAGTCTATCATCAGACGATTGTCTGTTATATGTACATGAAAATGAATTTATAAAGCTGAGCATGGGAATGCCCGCCTCAGCTAGATCATGAAAAAAATATGAAAATAATGTATTGTATTGTATTGTATTACAGGTCTCATCCCAGCATTGAAAGAACTTCGGATCCTCCTAATAAAGCATTTCACCCGATAAACGGCCTCATACTTTAGGGGGCAACTGTTATAGACATTTTTGTGCCCTATAGCTATAAGCATGAAATGTCCATAATCCAAGGGATACAAAGTCCCTAAACATGTTGTTCCTACCCCTAGAGGAACAAGGCTAACAAACCACAGCAATTCACAGAAGTTCTCCACCAGAAACTGCTCAAAAACAAGTCAATTCAGGATCAATTCAGAAGCTCCACTAGCTGCCTGCGCTGAAATGCAGAGGATACACTGGCTAGTTGCATTGCAACGCAGGTGGAAGCACTACCAGGGTACGTTGAGCGGGAAATGACAAATGTCAGGGTCTCTTGTGAGAGGTGTCAAGACTGTGGAAGCTTCAAGAATCTTCCTCCATGACACTTGCCTTGCTAAGTTCGACTAAGTGATGAGTAAGAGGCTCTTAGTCTCCAAGTGGAAGTAAGAACTGACAGAGAGAGAGGACACTAGTCAGATCACAAGCTGACTCATCCTCACTCCAAACATCTATATATGGATCTCTTCTCCATGAGATCTGGGGGCTGGAATTTGGTTATTGCAAAGAATTGTTGTTGGTTTGAGATTGAGATCATTGGGTGCTTAATGCTTTGAAGGGAGGTGAAGATAGGAATTTCATTTGCTGGGAGGTAGATGTTGGATTGGAACTCTCTTGGTTGTATCTCCTCCTGAACCTTGTTATTTCATCAATAAAGCTATCTTGGTTTCTCCTATATGTTGATGTGTCTTTGATGTATGATTGCATTAGCATATTTGGTTTACTTTTAATCCTAAACTAGTTATGAATATGAATCTATGTCTTTGTGTAGTGTTCCCTTCTTGTGATCTTGCAGGAACCTGTTGAAGCTGGGCGAGTGAGAAGGCAAGTAGCTGGGAACTCCCAAAGAGAAGAGAAACTGGATCGAGGGACAAACGGAAGACACCGGTTAGTCCATCTATCTCTCTTCATTCTCAATTCATAAAGGAAGAATACTAGAATAGCTGTTTCTGTTTGTTGCTAAGGCACTGTCACACCTTAGGTGGATAGGATCGTCCTGCATAGGCATTTTTCCCCACAACAAGAGAGACCAATGAAAATCCCTTGCATGCTCACTAGCTTTCCATCTGGAGCAAATATAGCCCATGTTGAAGAGGATAGGTTCTAATTACTACAGATAAACCATTGACATAACCAATATACATTTCTATAGAGGTTGACATTTGCAATCCAATATTAAAAAGAATCAACGTAAACCATTGGAAACTCTGAATAACACATTGTAAAGACACTCAATACACCTACAGACAATTTATACATAGTGTACTATGCATGGGTTCAAGCATAATATTTTTTAGGTACGACCTATTTCTAGGCTGTGTTAGTGGAAGTCCATCGAAATATACTAAGTCATAGGCCCCTTTTGCAAGAACAAACTTGAAAATGTATGGGCCCAACCACATAGGCTAGAACTTTCCTAGACCTAACTTAGTGACCTCCTCTTCATATAAGAGAACCAAATATCCTTTTGAGAAGACTCTAGGCTTGACACTTTTGTCATATTGAACTTTGATGCATATTTTATGAGCTTCATTAGCAATAGAAACATTGTGTCAGGTTTCATCCAAACAATTTAGATGTAAAAGACGATCCTCCTCCATGGAAGCAACATGAAGAAGTTCAATAGTTAGTTTCAGTGATGGAATTTCACATTCAATGGGAAGGATAGCTTCCAAACCATAAACCAACTGGAAGTGTGTGAATCCAATACCAATCCTAGCTAAGGCTCGATATGCCCACAAGGAAGAATATAGAAGCAAGTGCTAGTCCAATTTATGGACACATATCATATGTTGAAGCATACTCTTAAGAACTTTTTTGATAGCCTCAAGTTGTCCATTCACTTGAGGATAATAAGGAGGGGAACTTTCCTGTTAAACTCCCAATTTGGTATCTAGTTCTGTCACTATATCACTATAAATATGCTTCCCATGATCTGTAACTATTGCTTGCAGAACACGAAGCCTAGAAATAATGTGGTTGAAGAAAAAGTATGCAGCCATTTCGATAGTGTTGTTAAATGTAGGCATCACTTCGGCCCACTTAGTAAAATAAGAAACAACGATAATGATATAAACATGCCCCCCAACCGAGTGAGGGTTACATGTCATAAAGTCGATACCCCATTTCGAAAAGGGACCAACAACGGCAACAAGATGTAACAAAGAAGGCAGAGCATTGATTTTACAATCATAGATCTGGCATGCATGACACTTGTGGACTGTGAGGATATAGTCACGGAAAATGGTCATATATATACAAATTTTAGTCATTGTTTGAAACCAATTAATAACCAAAGAAATGTGACTAAATTTTGGTTGTGTTATAAGATACTATAAATTAGTTACTAATAGTCGTATATATGCAAAATCTAGTCGTCATTTGTAATCATAAATTTATCATTTGCAGTACTCATTTATCTTTTTTTGGTAGCTTCATACTCATTATATAAATGACTAATTTAGTAGTTTATATTTATTTCATTTACTTTCATCAATAATCATTATAAACAACTAATTTAGTCATATATTCATTTTATTTTTGTTCATCATTAGTCAATACAAACTACTAATTTAGTAGTCTTAGATTGATTTTATGTGTTCATTATTAATTAACATAAATTATTTAGTATGATTTTGCGACATTATTAAAAAAATAAAAAATAAAAATCATACAATGTGCATGTTTATTTAATATCAAGTGCAACTATAAATAATTTCAACCACATAAACTATATTGTATGAAATGTCAAGTATTACAGTGTGAGTTTCCAACTGAATGTTGGTTGGACTAAAATTGATACATGAAATGTTGTTTCATTACTTCAAAACGTTGTCATTGTAGGAATTTACAGGGTAAGTTCCTCAGAAAGAACACCAAAAGGACACCGCTCACAACCAGATCACAGATAAATACACCAGTATTTTTGACGTGGTTAAAACCCTCAAAGAGGGAAACAGTCCATGACCTGAGCCAACGCGGCCACTTCAGGCAATTTATTAATCAAAGAATGAAAATTTACATAAGCTTCTCTCATGCACGGATTACCCTACAAATGACCCTCCATGCGCTTTAAATAGAATTCATGGACCAATCGGGTGTCAAGCCACGGATCAAGTGTCGGTAATACCGAGGAGAGAATGAACCGTCGGATCACTACATATCGTGACCGTCGAATTGTAAGTTACAAAATGTACAACGGTAAAGAAACACACTTTACCTAACTTTATACCTAACTCTACACTAGACCAAGTTGAACTTAACTATATCCTATGTGTCGGAATATCCTAACAGTCATTTTGTTTCCAAGGCATTGCAGGTGAATTTTCCAACTCTAAAGACTTTACCATCAGTCTTTATGTGTGTCTTATGCGAGACATTGGATCTAAGGGTATCACTAGACTAATTCTCTTCTCTCTCTCTTTTTGCGTTTCTCGCTCCAGTGTTATTTTTCTCCCATTTCTCCAATTCTTGCTTCTTACCATTAATATTGAGTTCCTTTTGTGAAAACAAAAGAAGATATAGTACAGAGTGTAAGCCATGAAGTATGATGAACATTAGGATATAAACTAAAGTAGACTATAAAGGATTTATACAACATATACCTCAACATCAGCAATGTCAAAGCCATTTTTCCCCATAAAAGTAAGAAACTTGAATAAGTTTCCTTCAGTTGGGCGATGATGGCCACTATGTGGTCTGATGACCTATATAAAGTGAATAAAATTTCACAATAGAAATGAACACCTTAGCTACTTAGTATTCAACCTTCAGGGAAAGCTTAGACACAATCATGCCAACTAAGTTACATGTTAAAGAGCTCAAGTTGTAAATAACTTGTGAAAACAAATAATATGATATGTGATCTCTAATGCTTATCATTTTATTCGAAACAAAATTTTATTCTCTAACACATGAACTTGTTCAAGTATATAAACAACATGAAATTAAACTTTTCTAATAGTCATGAAAATATTTTAACACAAAACAAGTAAAATGATTTCCATCAATATTGTGTAATACTAATTTCATCTTCAAGATTTGGTTTTTGTTTAAATGGAAATGATATCAAGTATTTTCAATTTCATAGTTAAAAGACAAAAAAATAGAAGACATGTTCAAAATACAATAAAACAATAAAGAGAATATATCATGGAACGAACATTGTAATTATAAAAAAAAATTATTTACCTATCCAATGATATCTTGTCTGACATTCCTAAAACATTTTCTTTCCCAAAATAACCAATGAGGTGAAAGAATCACAACATTAAAAACCATAGGAATCCCTACTAGAAACATTTCCAAAGTTGATGGCTTAGGTGCCTGAAGGATCTCCAACAACAAATGAATCATATCCAAGTCATACTCTACATTTTCTCCCCATCCTTTTTCCGATCACACTTCCTGTAACCTGCCGACACCAGACCCAAGTAACAATAAAACAAAAGCATTGACATCTGTTTTTATCTTTTATATATACAAACTTTGAATATAAAAATATTTTAACACAAAAAACTATAATACTAATATTATCTTCAAGTTTTGGATGTTGTTTAAACGGATATGATACCAAGTATGTTAAATTTTATAGTTAAAAGGAAAAACAAAATCAAAGTGAAATTTCAAAATACAATCAAACAATAAAGAGAAGATATCATAGAATGGGCCTTGTAATTATAAAAAGTTTTTTAACCTATCCACTAGTGTTTGGCATTCCTAAAATTTCTTGCCCAAAACAACCACGAGGTGAAATAATCACAAAATTAAAAAATGTAGGAATCCTTCCTAGAAACATTTCCAAAGTCTATGGATCGGGTGCCCGAAGGATATCCAACAACAAATGAATCAAATCCAAGACATTCTTTGCATTGTTTCCCCATCCTTTTTCCAATCTCATTTCTTGTAATCTACCCACACTTGAGTCTCGTAACATTCAAACAAAAGATTTTGTAGAAAAAAATTGAGATTTTTCTAGCATGATAATTGCATGGTACAAATACTCATAAATATTTATAGAAAATAATAATAAAATATTTTATACTTTTGTAAAGAAAATTGGAGATTTGTCAAGTAGGCTAATTGCATTGTACAATTTTTTTTTTGCATATGTATCTAAAAATATGATGGATCTTACTCATAAATATATGGAGAATATTTTTCAATAAGGAAACATGTACACCTTTGGAGTCCTAGTTGTGTGAATGTTTAACATATTTGATGCAGATTCAATTTTGTTCTTCTTTATTTGAGCTTTGAAGGTCCTTCATCTGGTGAGCCTATAATAAGAGTAACTCTACCACCATAACCCTTACACGAAGTTGGTGCCTGATTGCTTCGAGTCTTGCAAGTTGCTACGGATGTAAAACAACAGAGGTCATACCCAAAAGGTATAAATTTATATACATTATCTATTAACCCAACCATTGTGAGTGTCAAAGGGACTTTTACTTATTGGAGCATTTTTAGGGCCTAGAAGGTTGCCTAGAAGATCAACTCTCTACTCTTTGGAGTTGAACTTTTAGGTTTGTAGATTTGATTATGTTTTTACTTTTGGTCTCTTTATTTTATATAAGAGTCACTTTGGAAGTCCCACTTTGTATGGACATCATTGTACCTAAACAATCTCATTGACCTCCTTCAGTAGTAATTTGTTGGACATTAATACATTTATCATATATTTTTTTATTTTGTTGTATCTACCGATCTAACATATCCAAAATTTGTTTTATATCCAAACAAATATGGTCAATAAATACACAAATACAATAATTAATCATCCAAGTGAAGCTTACGATATCAAGTTAGGCATAGGTAGCGAAAGAAAACATTTTTTTATGGAATAAACAACCTTTAATAATACTTTTGAAATCTAATAACATAAAAAACGAGGAAGAAGGTCAACACACCTCTCTTTCAGCCCCTCGATAACTAGCATTAGCCCGATATGACAGTACAATATAATACCCAACCAAGAAGGAATAAATTTGAAACAAAACAATCATGAGTTTTGGTGAAAATCAACCCCAAATATTTTTCTAGAATCAAGCTTCAAACATGCAATTTTATCTTCAACCTCAAATAAAAGTGTCTAGACAATTTATCCATAATGAATTACAATTCAGTGCATCACATTGAATATTTTTATAAAATCGAACATGCCACTCAATTGATAAATAACCCATTAAAGAAAAAACCTTCCATAAAGCATACACTCCAAAAATACAAAGATGAGAAATGAAATACTCAACAATTTCACGTTGTGCAAGAGAAAATACATGTCACATTCAAAAACTATAAGTGCTACATCTAAAAAGGTGAAAGACCGGGATATAAGCTAGACTAAAGTATTCCACATAGCAAGCTAGAAATACAGTCTTAGAATAAGGCTCATGATTCAATGAACTAGCCATTTTGCATCATGCCTAAATAGAACTACAAAGGAAAACATATTGCTAGTGTTCAAGATATTCCTGACCTGGGTGAACCAAGAACTTCCCCTTCTTTAATGAGGTTATTTAGTAAGGCCTCAAAAACATTTCCTTCTATAGAACCACTAGTTTCTCCATCCATTTATTTAAGAAATTAATGTAAGGACCTCCAAAACGAAGATAAGATGGTTGAGAACATTATTCATTATGTTGCTCCACATACAATGGCCCTGATACAAGAAACATATGAAGGCGTATAAAGTTGCTCACCTTCAAATTTCCCCTATACCTAAATACACGCATAACTTACAAAACAAAATCACCAAAGGAATTCCCACAACACTTCCAAGATAAATTTAAAACAGAATGAACAAGGGGTTTAAAATCCAAATGAAAACATTGGAACCCCCTCATTTAAACACTCACACAAGGAAAAGCAATACAGGCATTGTCCAATTCCTGTTTGATAGCAAAGAACACAGGAAAAACAATGTTTCTGAACAAAAATAGGATGTGGACTAGATATGGTCCACACAGTGATGCTACAGTCCTAGATTCCCATTGCTATTACATTATACGGTGATGAATCCTTTGAAACTAACTTCACTCCACCATTAGCATGTCCATGCAAATATTAATATCTTATTTTTGGAAAAACAGTAGGGTGAAAGGAAGTAATCTAGAACACATATTTTAATGAGGTAGAAAGGCACATGATACTTTTGAGAGACCCTCCCTTTGGATATAACTAAATATATAAAGCAACTCCATCCCCTGAATGAGAAAGCAGTAAAGATATGGAGGGACTCCATTATGGAGGGAGATGAAGGGGAGGGTAGACTACGAGAATGCTTAAAGTTGGAGAGAGATCCTTTGGTATATTGTGAAGACAACCATTTTCACTAACAAAGTCATCACATGCAGTCTCACAAGATGAAAAGGCCAAACATTTTACAATTTCCTGCTACAGTTTACATGATTTAGTGGGGTAAGTATATACTTGAATGGTTATTTATCTCCTTTTATGTGCATCAAGATACCATTGGATGCTATAGATGGAGAGTTGGAGGAAATGAAATGGAGTAGGTGATTAAATTTAATTCACGCATAATACCTTTAATGTCTTACAATTCACGCATAAGAACATGAAGGATGAGAGCTCTAACCACTAGCCCTCTTCCATGATGGAAGTCTCAAGCTTGAAAACATTTTTGCAAAGGTTTGTTTAAGTTATGGAAATCAACATAGTTTTATTTCCCTTCGTTTCTTCTTAACTAGCACTAAATTGGAAATTGAGGAAGAATGATAAACTTTAAGATGATATTCACAACCAAACTTTTTCCAATTATTTCTAAATCAGTGGCTCTGATGTGGGATGTACCTTTCTTAATTTTTGTTAGATAAGTTTGACATCTTTGTGGAGGGGAATGGCAGGCCATATTATCCTTGTATCATATGCTCTTAGAGCTTCAAATATCTAAGTGAAGACATCCCTATATTGTCTAAACAATTCCATCTAATCTTGTTTTTTTTGCTTCTTAACAACAAGTTCCAAGGTTGATGTTATAAATATCTTTTTTATGTTCCCAAATTAATCGACTCATAATTCATGGTAGAATTATTTGTTTTTACATTTACATATTTTCTAGATCTACTCCTTTGGGAATTGAATTCTGCCTTAAATTTCCCATACCATCTTGAAAAATATCCACAACATTCGAATGCTCTTCATCGACTATGACTAAATTCTTAAACATGCCCTCACTATTCAAAGAATTGGTTAATATATTGATCGTCATTGAACACCCAAAATTTATTGACATTTTTTGGGTTTAAAGGCTTAAAAAGTATTTCAATAGAATTTTTTCATAGAATATCATCTAATGGAGCTAGCCCAGAAGCAACTTTAGCTAGAGTGTCCATAACTGCCATATTACATTTAGCTAAGTGTTTCTTGTTAATCTACAAGACGATACCAGAATACCAAATATGTGAAGAAATATACCCAAAACATAGAACAATGAGAAATAACAGCAAGTATTTTATTATTCAAAAAGCAATGTTCACTTGCCTCTTCGAGGGAGAAACCTCCAATAGAGCTGAGCTCAATTACAAAATAAGACATGATGCTCCTCGAGGGGAGTCCCTATCCTTTATATAGGATTCATACATGCAATACCATGGGGCAATACCATGGTTCTTATTAATACCATCTATCTAATACTGTGGCCCATTTGCAACTAACTATGGTCTCTTCATTAAATGTGGGTTAACCACTTACAATTATTAATATGGGATTTATTGACTCTTTACTTAACTATAACTATGACTCTATCCTATTACATAAATAGTGGGGTTAGGGTTGGACCCTAACATACCCTCCCCCATAAGAATAACCTTGTTCTCAAGGCTAAATCTGTGGAAACCACTGAAGGATAGTAGCTGGTTCACAGGTTGCATCATCTGGAGAGGTGTCTTTCCACTTGATGAGGACTTCCTTGATCGTGCAGCCATGTAGGTGCCATTCTCGTGTGTCAAGAACCTATTCAGATTGGAACCAGATTGACCCTTCTTCATCCATTTCAGGTAGATTGGTTTGAATTTTTCAATGATTTCTAATCACTTTCTTGAGGCATGAGACATGGAAGACTGGATGGATTTTTGCAGTGGGTGGCAAAGCTAGCTTTTAGGCGACTTCTCCAAGGCATTGAAGTACTTGATACGGTCCGTAGAATTTTGGAGATAATCTCTGACAACCCTTTTCTTTGAGTGATGTTTGCTTATATGGTTGCAGCCTCAAAAATACCTAATCCCCTTCTTGAAATTGGCATTCTGAGCGATGTTAATTTTCCTATTTCCTCATGCGGTTTTGGGCTTGATGAAGATTCTCTCTAAGGTGGACCAACATGGTTGTGCGGTTCTGTAGGAGTTGATCCACTGCTTGTACCTTCAAGCATCCCTTGATATAAGAAGTAGGGGAAGGAGGGACTTGACCATAAACTGCTTCATATGGAGTCATTTGGTGGTGGCACGATAGTTGGTGTGATACCACCATTTAGCAAGAGGTAACCATTGTACCCAAAAATGTTCCTTTTCTGAAGTGAAACACATAAGGTAGGTCTCCAGACATTTGTTGACGACTTTAGTTTGACCATCAATTTGTGGATGATAGGAAGTACTGAGTTTTAGTTTGGTACCTTGTAGCCAGAAGAGTTCCTGCCAAAAGTTACTGGTGAAGATCGGGTCAAGAGCAGACACAATGGAAGTGGGCATGCCATGTAATTTGAAGATCTGATCCATGAAAGATTGAGCGACCAAAGTCAATGTAAAAGGGTGGGGTAGGGCGCAAAAATGAGCATACTTAGAAAGCCTATCCACAAACACCATGATGACTAACTTGTTTCCTGACTTTGGAAGACCCGTAATGAAATCCATAGAAACCTTCGTCCAAATTGAGGCCGGGATGGGAAGTGGCTGTAATGTGCCTAGGGATTTGACTGTTTGTCCTTTGTGGCGCTGACAAACGTCGCATTCAGCTACAAAAGTAAGAATGTCCTTTTTCATTCTTGCCCAAAAAAATGATCTTCGAGTGTAAGAATATGTCTTCTGAAAGCCTGAAGGTCATCCAGTGGGAGATGAGTGCAACTCTACCAAAACACAGCTTTTGAGGGTTGATGTTGGTGATATTACGACTCTGTCCTTGTAGCGAAGAATCTCATCCTACCATGAGTAGCCCGCTGTGGAATTTGGAACCGCCTGCAATTGATTAATGAGTTTGGATAGCCAGGGATGTGAAAGCCATTCCTTGTGAGCCTCTTTAATCCATTCTAGAATGGAAAGGGAAATTGTGAGCAACGTACTTTCCTCCTCAAATTGGCGGGATAACACATTTGCTACAATATTTTCACACCCTTTCTTGTAAATTATCTCATAATCATATCCCAGCATTTTGGCGATCCATTTAGTTTGTTGTGGCGAGGATAGGCATTGCTCCAAAATATATTTAAGGCTTTGACGGTCTGTGCGGATTTGGAAATGTCGCCCCAATAAGTATGGTTGCCAGGTATCTACAACATGCAAGATGGCCATCATCTCCTTCTCATAGGTAGATTGTCCCAGATTCTTCCCACTTAGTTGTTGGCTCGTGAAGGCTAAGGGTTGATCTGTCAGCATTAAGACTGCCCCAATACCCGTACCAGAAGTATCACATTCAATCACAAAAGATTTGGTGAAGTCGGGTAGTTCTAAGACTCGAGTGGAACACATGGCATGTTTGAGAGCTATAAAGGCCTGTTGTGCTTCACCATTCCAGAGGAATGAATTTTTCTTGAGGAGTTGAGTGAGGGACCTAGCAATGTGACCATAATTGCAGACAAATTTGCGATAGTAGCCTGTGATACCCAAAAATCCTCTCAAGCTCTTCAAGGTCTTTGGTTGAGGCCAATCCTACATTGCTTGGATCTTTTTGGGGTCCACCGTGACACCTTCACACCCCACAATGTGGCCCAAATACTCAACTTCTTCCATGCCAAAAGAGCACTTGGACATCTTGACAAATAATTTATGTTTGTGGAGAAGTTGCAAGAGCATATCTACATGCTGAATATGTGTGGCCCAGGTGCGACTGTAGATGAGGATGTCATCAAAGAAAACAAGGAAAAAAAATTTGAGATGTGGTTTGAGCAGGTGGTTCATAAGGCTTTGAAAAGTGGATGGGGCATTAGAAAGACCAAATGGCATGACCAAGAACTCATAATGGCCTTCATGAGTTCAGAAAGCAATCCTTGGAATGTCTACTTCTTTCATGTGAATTTGGTGATAGCCCGAGAAAAGGTCAAGCTTAGTAAAGAATTGAGCCCCATTTAGTTCATCCAGCAAATCATTGACAACCGGGATGGGAAATTTATCTTTGACCATCAAATTATTGAGGGCCCTAAATTTTGGACACATATGCCATTCCCCATCTTTCTTGAGCACCATGACCACCGATGATGAATAAGGATGAATTGTAGGACGAATGACACCTGCTTCTAAGAGTTCCTTGATGATTTTTTCAATTTCATTCTTTTCAGCCAATGGATATCTATATGGGCGCACATTTGGTGGTTGGGCCCCTAGGACCAAAGTAATGCTATGATCATGTTCCCGTCTCGAGGGTGGAAGCTCATGAGGCTTATCAAAGACTAGCAGATGGTTGTTTAAGATCTGTTGCATCTTAGGATGAATATGAAGAGAATTGGATTCGAAGTCCTGGATGGCATTAAATTGGGATATAACTCCATGGTGGCCCTTTTTTAATAATTTTTCCATCTGATGTGAGTTGATGATAGAGGGAGCTCCCACCTGGAGTCCGCAGAGGGTATGTGTGTGGTTGTTCTTCGTAAAGCTCATATATAACTCCTAGAAATTCATTGTGATTGGGCCAAGTGTATGAAGCCATTGAGCACCTAAGACAATGTCACACCCTCCCCTATGTATGGAAAACATGTGGGTCTTTAACTGATAATACCCCATTTGAAGTTTGACATTTTCACAATAGCCTTCACATTTCCTTGTCCCCCCATCAGTAATTTGGACCTAGAAGTTAGAAACTACTCAGACAAAACAATGCACTACTTCCATGACTCTTTGATGGATAAAGTTATGTGTACTCCTGCTATCAATCAAGACTACTATTGGGCGATGCTTAATAAAACATCTGATTTTGAGAGTTTGTGGAGAAGAAATCATTGCCGAAGTATGCAGCAAGATAACTGGTTCTTCATGTACATTGTCCTGTTGGCTGCCCTCTTCTTCCTCCTCTGGTTCCTCAAGTGGTGGGGCTTCCTCCGATGAACTGTGATCAGTAGCATCAATTTGAAATAATTTGGGCTCCTTGCATTTATGCCCAGGGGAGTATTTCTCATCATAGTAGTAACACAATCCTTGCTTTCTTCTTTCCACCATTTCTGTTGGTGACAGCTTTTGAACCTTAAGTGTTTGGGTAGTGCTTTGAACCTAGGTAGGGTGACCCTTGGCTATGAAATATGGGCGATTGGACTGGGCCGCTAATGCACATTCTACTTCATGAGCTATCCTGCAAGCATGCAACCATGAGATAGGGTATTGCAGTTGGACGTGCGCTTGTATGGCCTCTTTGAGACCATTGACAAAACATTCAACGTAGACCTCCTATGCGGAAAGATAAGGTTCAAAGGCTGTAATATATTCGTTCACTGTTCCTATTTATCGAAGTTTAGTGAGACGACGCAAAAAAGTAGATTCATGGTCAAAGCGATCCATAAGAGCTTTTTTGAATGTCTGCCAAGTCAAGGGCTTTCCATAGCAACGTTGATGCCATTTCCACCATTGCCATCTTTCATTGTCCAAGTACATGCTACCCACAATAAGCTGAGTCACATCATCCATGATGTGAGTCAGTGTGAAGTATTGCTCCATTTGTGCTATCCATGTGGTCGGGTGAGAGCCATCAAATTTATACATGTCCAGCTTGGGTGGTTGCGGGTGGGATTGTTGGTGGGTGCCAAAGAGGTGAAGAGACTGGCTAGACTTGCCCTCAATGTTTTCAGTGCCAATATATGTCTCGGTGCATTCCTCCATCTTGCCCTTTGAGAGTGTTTCATTTAATTTCTTCAAGTACAACAGTACATCTTTCAATTATGATTCAAGGTTGTCAATCCTCTCATTGGCCATAGCTTGAGCTCTAGTTTGTACCATGCACAGATCTGATGTACTTGAAATTTGGGACCACCCGAAATTTTTGGCACTAACAATTGAATGGTACCACCTTGATTTGCTTGTCTACCTGATTCTTATGCACTAAGTCTCCAATAAGCGTCCCAGGGGGTCTCAGACTCGTTTTTTTCTTTCCCTTTTTTTTTCTTTTTTTCTTTTTTAACTCCAAACGGATTTTTACTCCTTGTTTAGGAATACTGCAGTGGCCAAATCCCAGAAAATTCAATGCTGCCCAAATTCCCATGAAAATCATGCCAAGGTATAGGAACCCACACAATTAGTCAGATGTGAATGGCAGATCTGATTGTTGCGAAGGCTACAGAGCCCAAACTGCTAGATTTGGATGGTGGATCTGATAGATCTGATAGATCCGAATGCCTAATCAAATAGATATGAATGACAGAACTGATTGCTGATGCAGTGACAAAACCCCACCTATGAGATCTGATCTGGAAAAGGTGATGCATGATCCAGAGATAGAGAAGGGAACTATGGTCTCCAGGAGTGTCAGGTGCTACATATCACAATATACATAAGGGTATGACAATAGTACTCGACCCATTCTTTCAGGGCACTAACCAAGGAGGATCAACCGTACCCTTAGCTGTACAACCCGACTACCCTATCGTATGCGTGAGTAATCTCCCTGAGTGCTGTTCTCGGTGTACTGTAGCAGCAGGACGACCGACGGTTTATCTATGGTGAGGTTTCAAGGGAGCTAGGGGGGCTTCCGATATACCCAGAGTGTATTTGGAAGACAATCCGTGCGCAGTTTTGTCTAATGCACTACTACTCGAAGGGGTACCCACAAGGGTTACAAGGGATCCAACAAGTGTGACCACCTCTTCCTACGTGCATGCCTCCCAAAATCTGCAGGTTTATGCGCTCAATGACAGATCCCTTGGTTTAAATATGCTGGAACACGTCTCTGGCCAAAAAAAAATTTGCTAAAATTTGGAGATCCCATCCGCCCTAGAAAGCACTTTTGATCCGGATTTAAACAGGAACGCAACAAATTACAGAGATAACCATATACACAAAGATGCAGCAGAAATAATACTTCATTTCATTAATGGAAAATACTGAAATATGCTTACAACCAGAAATGGAAACAAACTAGCTAGGGCGATGGTAGCTTATCTCTGAGAAGATATGTGATGGCTACATGCCTCTGAACTGTGTTACAATGAGGCTCGAAGGCCTATTTATTGTTGAGAAACAATGGAAAACCCTTAACATTCCAAAGCCTAACCCTAGGAGATGAAACGCCAAACTGTGGGCCCCGTTTGGGGGTAAGTTGGTACATCAACTTCCCGGGGTCGTAACTTTGGCATATGATCTCCGTTTGACGCGTACAATAGCTCATTAGAAAGATCTATCCGAGCACTATCATTGTTGGAACAGGCAACATCGGTCCATTGCATGGACCCATGTTGCCCCTTGATTCCCCAAAAAACGTCGTTTAGGGCCTCAAAACGGCTCCGGAAGTTCAGGACCCGAAAAACTGCTAAAAATAGTAAGTTGTGCTACAATTAAGGAAACTGAAAATGCTGAGAAGGACAATGGTGGGGGTCCAGGTGGACTTGGCAGGTGGCCACCAATATCCACCTGGATCATTCCTCCCCCCTTAGGAAGCAATGGTCCCCATTGCGTTGAGCTCCTCCATGAGATGAGGAAACTTCTGCTGAACTTGTTCCCTGGTGAGCCACTTGCCCTGCTGAAGGAGTTGGCCTGCTACTGATCCGGATTTAAACAGGAACGCAACAAATTAAAGAGATAACCATATACACAAAGATGCAGCGGAAATAATACTTCATTTCATTAATGGAAAATACTGAAATATGCTTACAACCAGAAATGGAAACAAACTAGCTAGGGCGATGGTAGCTTATCTCTGAGAAGAGATGTGATGGCTACATGCCTCTGAACTGTGTTACAATGAGGCTCGAAGGCCTATTTATTGTTGAGAAACAATGGAAAACCCTTAACATTCCAAAGCCTAACCCTAGGAGATGAAACGCCAAACTGTGGGCCCCGTTTGGGGGTAAGTTGGTACATCAACTTCCCGGGGTCGTAACTTTGGCATATGATCTCAGTTTGACGCGTACAATAGCTCATTAGAAAGATCTATCCGAGCACTATCATTGTTGGAACGGGCAACATCGGTCCATTGCATGGACCCATGTTGCCCCCGGATTCCCCAAAAAACGTCGCTTAGGGCCTCAAAACGGCTCCGGAAGTTCAGGACCCGAAAAACTGCTAAAAATAGTAAGTTGTGCTACAATTAAGGAAACTGAAAATGCTGAGAAAGACAATGGTGGGGGTCCAGGTGGACTTGACAGGTGGCCACCACTATCCACCTAGATCAACTTTGATACTACTTGTTATGCTCTTAACCTGCAAGACAATTCCAGAATACCAAATATGCGAAGAAATATACCCAGAACATAGGATAATGAAAAATAACACCAAGTATTTTATTATTCAGAAAGCAATGTTCACTTGCCTCTTCGAAGGGGAAACCTCCAATAGTGCCGAGCTCAATTACAAAATAAGACATGATGCTCCTTGAGGGGAGTCTCTATCCTTTATATAGGATTCATACATGCAATACCATGGGGCAATACCATGGTTGTTATTAATACCATCTATCTAATACCATGGCCCATTTGCAACTAACTGTTGTCCCTTCATTAAATGTGGGTTAACCACTTACAATTATTAATATGGGCTTTATTAACACTTTACTTAACTATAACTATGACAACAAGGGAGTCCAAAGGCTGACACATCCATGGTCAAAGTAATACCAGGATTCACCTACCTCCTAGGAAGTATAGATTCCATTGCCAAAGTTAAACATGAGAGGTGTGCATGTACGGAAGATATGCACATATACAGAAACTGCGTATATATGAGTATATGTGTATCTTCTGTATATGTGCATATCTTCCGTGTATGCGCAGCTTCCGTATATGCGTATCTTCTGTATATGCGCATCTTCCGTATATGCGCATATCTTCCGTATATGTACAACTTTTGTATATGTGCATCTACTGTATATGTGCAAACTATTGATATGCACATATATGGAAGAAGAAAATAAACGGAAGTTGTGCATATACAAAAAACATGTGCATATATGAAATATTTGCATATACAGAAGTTACGCAGCTTCTTTATATGCACAACTCTTGTATTGCATATCTTCCATATATGCATATGGTACCACCCACCACTGGAATATTTAATCTTCCATATATGCATATTTCGAAGCTACGCATATATGGAAGATATGCACATATATAGAAACTATGCGATGTAGGTCTAACAATAGGTCTTGCACTTATAAATAAGCACATACCATAAAAAACTGGATTGAAACCCAATATCGGAATGGACATAAAATCTCAAATATAATTTATTAAAGACATAAAATATTTACAGGAGAACTTCTCGTACTTCACTCTCACACCTACGTACACACCTCTACATACTTACATGCCTCATGGGCTCATCTAGATTTATACAAATGGATTAGAACCCAGGTAGGTTCTAGATCCTAAACTAACTCCCAAAATATCTCTCATGATCCATAAAATCTCTCATCTAATCCCTTATCCCTAGATAAGAGCTAACTAATCCAATTTTTTCTCAAACTTTCCAAAATACTCTTGAATATTCATCTATTTACAAGAATTATCATTTTCTCCTAAAACTATAGAAAAAATACATTAATTAATTAAATCCTAACTTTGTAAACAAACTCCCTTAGTAAACATTTGACCTAGGTTAGATGCATCTGCATCACTATGCATATACAAAAGTTGTGCATATACGGAAGTTGCGCATATATGGAAGATATGGAATTAAAGATACGCATATACATAATGTGTGCATGTACGGAAGATATATATGCACGTATATGCACGTCGTTCGTGTATCTACGCACAAATTCAATATACAGAAATTGCGCTTATATGGAAACTGTGCATATACGGAAGATATGCGCGTGTCTTCTGTATATGCACAATTTCCATATATGCCCAATTTCTGTATATGGAATTTGCGCATCTACGATGCAGATACACGAACAACGTGCATATATGGAAGATATGCAAATACAGGAAAGTTAGGGATATACGGAAGACATGCGCATGTCTTCCGTATATGCCCTGTTTCCGTATATGCACAGTTTCCGTATATGCGAAGTTTCTGTATATGGAATTTGTACACATCTTCGTTTGTGTTATAGAAACTACGTATATAGGGAAACTGTGCATATACGGAAGATGTGCGCATATACGGAAACTGGGCATATACGAAGATATGTGCGTGTCTTCCGTATATGTACAGTTTCTGTATATGCGCAATTTCTGTATATAGAATTTGCGCATCTGTGATGCAGATACATGAACGACGTGCATATATGAAAGATATGCACATACAAGAAAGTTAGAGATATACGGAAGACATGCGCGTATCTTCCGTATATGCCCAGTTTCCGTACATGCACATGTCTTCCGTATATGCCCAGTTTCCGTATATGCGCACAGTTTCTGTAACATAATCGAAGATACGTGAACGACGTGCGCATACGGAAGATATGCACATGCAGGAAATTTCATGTATCTGCATCGTATACGCGGAAATTCAATATACAGAAATTGCACATATACGGAAACTGGGCATATACGGAAGACATGCGCATGTCTTCCGTATATGCCCAGTTTCTGTATATGCACACATCTTCCGTATATGCATAGTTTCCGTATATGCACAATTTATGTATATGGAATTTGCGCATATCCGATGTAGAAGCATAAACGAAGATGTGTACAAATTCCATATACAGAAATTGCGCATATACAGGAACTGGGCATATACGTAAGATGTGCACCGTTTCCGTATATGCGCACATCTTCCATATATGCACAGTTTCCATATATGCGCAATTTATGTATATGGAATTTACGTATATACGATGCAGAATGTCTTCCGTATATGCCTAGTTTCCGTATATGCGCACATCTTCCGTATATGCACAGTTTCTGTACATGCCAAATTTCTGTATATGAAATTTGTACACATCTTCGTTTATGCTTCTGCATCGTATATGCGCAAATTCCATATACATAAATTGCGCATATACGGAAACTGTGCATATACAGAAGATGTGCGCATATACGGAAACTGGGCATATACGGAAGACATGCCCATGTCTTCCGTATATCCCTAACTTTCATGTATGTGCATACCTTCTGTATATGCACGTCATTCGTGTATCTGCATCGTATACGCGCAAATTCAATATACATAAATTGAGCTTATACGGAAACTGTGCATATACAGAAGATATGCGTGTCTTACGTATATGAACAATTTCTGTATATGCCCAATTTTTGTATATGGAATTTGCGCATCTGTGATGCAGATACACAAACGACGTGCATATACGGAAGGTATGCACATATCGGAAAGTTAGGGATATACGGAAGACATGCGCATGTCTTCCGTATATACCTAGTTTGCGTATATGCGCACATCTTCCATATATGCCCAGTTTCCGTATATGCGCAGTTTATGTATATGGAATTTGTGCACATCTTCGTTTATATTACAAAAACTGCACATATACGGAAACTGTGCATATACGGAAGATGTGCGCATATACGGAAACTGGGCATATACGGAAGATATGCGCGTGTCTTCCGTATATGCACAGTTTCCGTATATGCACAATTTCTGTATATTGAATTTGCGCATATGCGATGCAGATACATGAACGACATGCATATACGGAATATATGCACATACAGGAAAGTTAGGGATATACGATCCGTATATGCCCAGTTTCCGTATATGCACACGGTTTCTGTAACATAAACGAAGATACGTGAACGACGTGCATATACGGAAGATATGCACATGCAGGAAAGCTCATGTATCTGCATCGTATATGCGCAAATTCAATATACAGAAATTGCACATATACGGAAACTGGGCATATACGGAAGACATGCGCATGTCTTCCGTATATGCCCAGTTTCTGTATATGCGCACATCTTCCGTATATGCACAGTTTCCGTATATGCGCAATTTATGTATATGGAATTTGCGCAAATGCGATGTAGAAGCATAAATGAAGATGTCTACAAATTCCATATACAGAAATTGTGTATATACGGAAACTAGGCATATACGGAAGATGTGCACCGTTTCCTTATATGCGCACATCTTCCATATATGCACAGTTTCCGTATATGCGCAATTTATGTATATGGAATTTACGCATATACGATGCAGAATGTCTTCGGTATATGCCCAGTTTCCGTATATGCCAAATTTCTGTATATGGAATTTGTACACATCTTCGTTTATACTTCTGCATCGTATATGAACAAATTCCATATACATAAATTGCGCATATACGGAAACTGTGCATATATAGAAAATGTGCGCATATACAGAAGATGTGCGCATATACGGAAAGTTGGCATATACGAAAGATGTGTGCATATACGGAAACTGGGCATATACGGAAGACATGCCCATGTCTTCTGTATATCCCTAACTTTCTTGTATCTGCACACCTTTCGTGTATGCACGTCATTCATGTATCTACATCGTATACAGGCAAATTCAATACATAGAAATTGCGCATATACGGAAACTGTGCATATATGGAAGATATGCGCGTCTTCCGTATATGCACAATTTCCGTATATGCCCAATTTCTGTATATGGAATTTGTGCATCTGCGATGCAGATACACGAACGACGTGCACCCACGGAAGGTATGCACATACAGGAAAGTTAGGGATATACGGAAGACATGGGCATGTTTTCTGTATATGCCCAGTTTCCGTATATGCGCACATCTTCCATATATGCCCAGTTTCCGTATATGCGCACATCTTCCGTATATGCACAGTTTCCGTATAGGCGCAATTTATTTATATGGAATTTGCGCATATACGATGCCGAAGCATAAACGAAGATGTGTGCAAATTCCATATACATAAATTGCGCATATACGGAAACTATGAATATACGGAAGATGTGCGCATATACGGACACTGGGCATATACGGAAGACATTCTGCACCGTATATGCGTAAATTCCATATACATAAATTGCGCATATACGGAAACTGTGCATATATGGAAGATGTGCGCATATACGGAAACTGGGCATATACTAAAGATGTGCGTGTGTCTTCCGTATATGCACCGTTTCCGTATATGCTCAATTTCTATATATGGAATTTGTACACATCTTCGTTTATGCTTCAACATCGTATATGCGCAAATTCCATATACATAAATTGTGCATATATGGAAACTGTGCATATACGGAAGATGTGCGCATATACAGAAATTGGGCATATACGGAAGACATGCGCATGTCTTCCGTATATGCCCAGTTTCCGTATATGCGCAATTTCTGTATATTGAATTTGCGCGTATACGATGCAGATACATGAACTTTCCTGTATGTGCATATCTTCCGTATATGCACGTCGTTCATGTATCTTCGTTTATGTCACAGAAACTGTGCGCATACGAAAGATGTGCGCATATACGGAAACTGGGCATATACGGAAGACATGCCCATGTCTTCCGTATATCCCAAACTTTCTTGTATGTGCATACTTTCCGTATATGCACGTCGTTCATGTATCTGCATCGCAGATGCACAAATTCAATATACAGAAATTGCGCATATACGGAAACTGTGCATATACAGAAGACACGCGCATATCTTCTGTATATGCCCAGTTTCCGTATATGCGCACATCTTCCGTATATGCACAGTTTCCGTATATGCGCAGTTTTTGTAACATAAACGAAGATGTGTACAAATTCCATATACAGAAACTGCGCATATACAGAAACTGTGCATATACGGAAGATGTGCGCATATACGGAAACTGGGCATATACGGAAGACATGCGCATGTCTTCCATATATCCCTAACTTTCCTGTATGTGCATTCGTTCCGTATATGCACGTCGTTCGTGTATCTACATCGCAGATGCGCAAATTCCATATACAGAAATTGGGTATATACGGAAATTGAGCATATACAGAAGACATGCGCATATCTTTCGTATATGCACAATTTCCGTATATGCGCAATTTCTGTATATTGAATTTGCACGTATACGATGTAGATACACGAACAACGTGCATAATCGAGAGGCATGTACATACATGAAAGTTAGGGATATACGGAAGACATGCGCATGTCTTCCGTATATGCCCAGTTTCCGTATATGCGCACATCTTCCGTATATGCCCAGTTTCCGTACATGCACAATTTCTGTATATGTAATTTGTACAAATCATCGTTTATGTTACAAAAACTGTGCATATACCCAAACTTGGCATATAAAGAAGATGTGCGCATATACGGAAACTGGGCATATACGGAAGATATGTGCGTCTTCCGTATATGCACAGTTTCCGTATATGCGCAATTTCTGTATATTGAATTTGCACGTATACAATGTATAAGCATAAACGAAGATGTGTATAAATTCCATATACAGAAATTGAGCATATACGGAAACGGTGCATATACGGAAGACACGCGCACATCTTCAGTATATGCCCAGTTTCCGTATATGCGCAATTTATGTATATGGAATTTACGCATATACGATGTAGAATGTCTTCCGTATATGCCCAGTTTCCGTATATGCGCACATCTTCCGTATATGCACAGTTTCCGTATTTGCGCAATTTATGTATATGGAATTTGCACACATCTTCGTTTATGCTTCTGCATCGTATATGCGCAAATTCCATATAAATAAATTGCGCATATACGGAAACTGTGCATATACGGAAAATGTGCGCATATACGGAAACTAGGCATATACGGAAGATGTGCACATATATGGAAACTGGGCATATACGGAAGACATGCCCATGTCTTTTGTATATCCCTAACTTTCCTGTATGTGCATACCTTCCGTGGGTGCACGTCGTTCATGTATCTGCATCGCAGATGCACAAATTCCATATACAAAAATTGGGTATATACGGAAATTGTGCATATACGGAAGACGCGCATATCTTCCATATATGCACAACTTCCGTATATGCGCAATTTCTGTATATTGAATTTGCCCGTATATGATGCAGATACACGACGTGCATACACGGAAGGTGTGCACATACAGGAAAGTTAGGGATATACGGAAGACATGGGCATGTCTTTCGTATATGCCCAGTTTCCGTATATGCGCATATCTTCCGTATATGCCCAGTTTCCGTATATGCGCACATATTCTGTATATGCACAGTTTCCGTATATGCGCAATTTATGTATATGGAATTTGCGCATATACGATGCAGAAGCATAATGTTATGCTCTTAACCTGCAAAGCAATACCCAAACATAGAATTTGCGAAGAAAAGATACCGAGAACACAGAATATGCGAAGAAAATATACCCAGAACACAGAATAGCAATGATTTTATTATTTAGAGAGAAATTTTCACAGGCCTCTTCGAGGGGGCAACCTCCAATAGAGCAGAGCTCGATTAAAAAACAAGACACGATGCTCCTCACAGGGAGTCTCTATCCTTTATATATGACTCATACATGCAATACCACGGGCCAATAGCGTGGGTTTTATTAATACCATCTATCTAATACTACCGCCCATTTACCATCTCTCTAATACTACCGCCCATTTGCAACTAACTGTGGTCCCGTCATTAATTGCGGGTTAACCACTTACAAATATTAATATGGGCTTTATTGACTCTTGACTATGACGTGATCCCATGACATAAATAAGGGGGTTAGGGTGGGACCCTAACATGCCCTCCCCCTTAAGACTAGCCTTGTCCTCAAGGCTGAAGTTGCGGAAACTGCTGAAGAATAGTGGCTAGTTCCCAAGTTGCATCTCTCTAATACTACCGCCCATTTACCATCTCTCTAATACTACCGCCCATTTGCAACTAACTGTGGTCCCGTCATTAATTGCGGGTTAACCACTTACAAATATTAATATGGGCTTTATTGACTCTTGACTATGACGTGATCCCATGACATAAATAAGGGGGTTAGGGTGGGACCCTAACATGCCCTCCCCCTTAAGACTAGCCTTGTCCTCAAGGCTGAAGTTGCGGAAACTGCTGAAGAATAGTGGCTAGTTCCGGAGAGGTATCTTTCCATTTGACGAGGACCTCCTTAAGCATGCGGCCGCGCAGGTGCTTGTCTCGTGTGTCTAGAACCTGTTCAGGTTGAAGCCAGATTGACCCTTCTTCGTCCAATTCAGGTAGACTGGTTTGAACTCGGCAATTGTTCCCAATCACTTTCTTGAGGCACGATACATGGAAAATTGGGTGGATTTTTGCTGTAGGTGGCAAAGCCAACTTGTAAGCCACTTCTCCAATGCGTTGAAGTACTTGGTATGGTCCGTAGAATTTTGGAGAGAGCTTTTGACAACCCTTGTCTTTGAGTGATGTTTGCTTATATGGTTGCAGCCTCAAAAAGACCTGATCCCCTTCTTGAAATTGGCGCTCTGAGCGATGTTGGTTAGCCTGTTGCTTCATACGGTTCTGAGCTTGATGAAGATTCTCGCGCAGATGGGCAAGCATGGTTGCGCGGTGTTGTAGGAGTTGATCCACGACTTGTACTTTGGAGCACCCCGTGAGATAAGAAGTAGGGGAAGGCAGAAGTTGTCCATAGACTGCTTCATAGGGAGTCATTTTGGTGGTGGCATGATAGTTGGTGTTATACCACCATTCCGCCAGAGGTAACCACTATACCAAAAGGTGTTGTTTTTCTGAAGTGAAACACCTAAGGTAGGTTTCTAGACATTTGTTGACGGCTTCGGTTTGACCATCTGTTTGCGGATGATATGAAGTACTGAGTTTGAGTTGAGTGCCTTGTTTTTTGAAGAGCTCCTGCCAAAAATTACTGGTGAAGATTGGGTCGCGGTCGGACACAATAGAAGTGGGCATGCCATGCAATTTGAAGATCTGATCCATGAAAGTTTGAGCAACCAAAGTGGGTGTGAATGGTTGGGGTAGGGCACAGAAATGAGCATACTTCGACAGTCGGTCCACAACCACCATGATGACTGACTTGTTCCCAGACTTTGGAAGACCTGTAATGAAATCCATGGAGACCTCCGTCCAAATTGACGCCGGAATGGGCAATGGTTGTAATGTGCCTGGTGTGTTGACGGTTTCCCCTTTGTGGCGTTGACAGACGTCACATTCTGCTACGAAAGTAAGGATGTCCTGTTTCATGACGGCCCAAAAAAATGATCTTCTGGTGCGAGCATATGTCTTCTGAAAGCCCGAATGTCCTGCAATGGGAGATGAGTGCAATTCTGCCAAAATGCGACTTTTGAGGGTGGATGTTGGTGATATTACGACTCTGTCCTTGTAGCGAAGAATATCATTCTGCCACGAGTAGCCCTTGCTGGAATTAGGATCTTCCTGCAATTGAGAAATGAGTTGGGAGAGCCCGGGATGTGAAAACCATTCCCTGTGAGCCTCTTCATTCCAGTCTGGAATGGGGAGTGAAATTGCGAGCAGAGTACTTTCCTCCTCAAATTGGCGCGACAATGCATCTGCTACCCTGTTGTCTTTCCCTTTCTTGTAAATGATCTCATAATCATAACCCAACATTTTGGCTAACCATTTATTTTGTTGTGGGGAAGATAGGTGTTGCTCCAAAAAATATTTAAGACTGTGATGATCTGTGCGGATTTGGAAACGTCGCCCCAACAAGTAAGGTCGCCAGGTCTCGACTGCATGTAAGATGGCCATCATTTCCTTTTCGTAGGTAGATTGGCCCAGATTCCTCCCACTTAGTTGTTGGCTGGTGAAGTCCAATGGTCGCCCTTCTTGCATTAAGACCGCTCCAATACCTGTTCCCGAAGCATCAGATTCAATGACAAATGATTTGGTGAAGTCCGGTAGTGCTAAGACAGGAGTGGAACACATGGCGGTTTTGAGATCGGTAAATGCCTGTTGTGCTTCTTCGTTCCAGAAGAAGGAATTTTTCTTTAGGAGTTGCGTTAGGGGCTTCGCTATGCGGCCATAGTTGTGGACAAATTTACGATAATAGCCTGTGAGACCCAAAAATCGTCTCAAGCTTTTCAAGGTCTTAGGTTGAGGCCATTCTTGCATTGCCTGGATCTTTTTTGGGTCCACCTTGACACCTTCACGCCCCACAATGTGGCCCAAATACTCAACTTCTTCCATGCCAAACGAACACTTAGACATCTTGACAAATAATTTATGCGTGCGGAGCATTTGCCAGAGTAGATCTACATGCTAAAGACTTGCCGCCCAAGTGCCACTATAGATGAGGATGTCATCGAAGAAGACAAGGACAAATTTTCTGAGATATGGTTTGAGGAGGTGATTCATAAGGCTCTGAAAAGTAGAGGGGGCATTACAGAGACCAAATGGCATGACCAAGAACTCATAATGGCCTCCATGAGTTCTGAAAGCTGTCTTGGGAATGTCGACTTCCTTCATGCGAATTTGGTGGTAGCCTGAGCGAAGATCCAACTTAGTGAAGAATTGAGCCCCATTGAGTTTGTCCAGCAAATCGTCAACCAATGGAATGGGAAATTTATCTTTGACTTTTAACTTATTGAGGGCCCTGAAGTCTGGACACATCCGCCACTCCCCATCTTTCTTGAGGACCATGACCATTGGAGATGAATAAGGACTAATGCTGGGACGAATGACACCTGCTTCCAACAATTCCTTGATGATTTTTTCTATTTCATTCTTTTGGGTGAACGGATATCTGTATGGCCGTACATTTGGGGGTTGGGCCCCTGGAACCAATGTGATGCTATGATCATGTTCCCCTCGCGAGGGTGGAAGCTCATGAGGCTTGTCAAAGACCGTCCGATGTTTATTTAAAATCTGTTGCATCTCAGGATGAATTGGCGGGGGCATGGTGTCGACTACCTGGATGGCATTAAATTGAGCTACCACTCCATGATGGCCCTTTTTTAACAATTTTTCCATCCTATGCGAGCTGATGATAGAGGGGGCTCCCGCCTGTAGTCCACGGAGGGTATGTGTGGAGTTGTTCTGCTTAAAACTCATATATAACTCCTGGAAATCCATTGTGATTGGCCCAAGAGTGCGGAGCCATTCCGCGCCGAGGACAATGTTGCAACCCCCCATGTGTATTGCAAACATGTGGGTTTTCAATTGATAATCCCCCATTTGAATTTTGACATTTTCACAGCGACCTTCACATTTCATTGTACCCCCATCTGCAATCTGGACTTGGAAGTTAGAAACTGCCCGGATGAAACAATGTGCTGCTTCAGCGATCTTTTGGTGGATGAAATTATGGGTACTTCCACTATCAATCAAGGCTACTACTGGGCGATGTTTAAGAAAACCCCTGATTTTGAGAGTTTGAGGGGAAGAAATTCCTACCAATGCATTCAGCGAAATCATTGGTTCATCAGATACAATCTCCTGTTGGTTATCTTCTTCGATCGCCTCCGGTTTCTCAAGTGGTGGATCTTCCTCTGTGGAGCTGTAGTCGGTGGCATCTATTTGAAAAAAATTGTGCTCTTTGCATTTATGACCCGGGGAATATTTTTCATCACAGTAGTAACATAGTCCTTGCTTCCTTCTTTCGGCCATTTCCGCAGGTGACACCTTTTGAATCTTAAGTGTCTGAGTCATATTGGGAGCCTGTGAGGGATGACCTTTAGCGGGGAAGTTGGGGCGACTGGATTGGGCTGTTAATGCACGTTCCACCTTACGGGCTACCTGGCAAGCCTCTGTCCATGTGGGAGGGTGGTGGAGTAGAACCTGAGCTTTGATGGCTTCTTTAAGACCGCTGATAAAGCATTCCATGTAGAACTCATATGTGAGACCCTTAGTGCGGAAGGCTAAGGCTTCAAAAGCAGTAATATATTCCTCCACTGTACCCGTCTGTCTGAGCTTAGTGAGACGCCCCAAAAAAGAGTCTTCCTGTTCAAAGCGACTGCGAAGAGTTTTGGCAAATTGGGCCCAATTCTGAAAATGTCCATTGCAACGCTGATGCCATTCCTTCCATTTCCATCGTTCATTGTCCAAGTACATGGTGCCCACCATAAGCTTAGTCCCCTCATCTGTGATATGATTCAATTGGAAATACTGCTCCATTTGTGGTAGCCATGCGGACGTGTGAGAACCGTCAAATTTCTGCATATCCAACTTGGGAGGTCGCTGACTGGGTGGTGGATGGGAGTGCCAAACGTGAGGAGAGTGGCTAGACTCACCCTCATGGTATTCATGGCCATTATACGCCTCCTCGTGGGCTGGCTCCTTGCCCTTTAGGAGTGCCTCCTGTATCTGGTTACCTATTCCTTTAAGCTCAAGTTGTATGTGGTTACTCATTCCTTGAAGCTCAAGTTCGATCTTGTTCACCGCAGTTTGGAGGGAGTGCACATGGTTTTCAATTTTGTCGATCCTTTCATTGGCCATCGATTGAGTGCGAGTTTCTACCATACACCAACCTGATGAAAGATTGGGACCGCCTAAAATTCCTTATAGAGATTAATCCAGCAAAAAAATAAACATCAACAATAACCTGAAGGAATTTCAAAAAGAAAAATTTTTACTAAGAAATTGAATGGTACCACCTTGCTCAGCTCGTCGTCCTGATACTGATGGGCTAGGTCACCAATAAGCGCCTCGGAAGATCTCAGACTCCTAACGGAGTTTTACTCCTTCCTGATCAATAATGCAGTCGCCAAATCCTCAAAATGTCAATGCCGCCAAAAGTCCTGCGAAAATTATATCCAGGTACAGGAACCCTTCACAACTACTCCGATCTGGTGGATCTGAGAGATCTGAATGGTGGAACAACTGCTGCTGCTGATTCTGGAATAGATGATGTGTGATCCCCTGATAGAAAGGGAACTATGGTCTTGGGGAGTGTCAGGTGCTACAGATCGCAATATACATAAGGGTCTGATAGTAGTACTCGGCCCAATGTTTCAGGGCTCTAACTAAGGATGATTGACCGTACCCTTAGCCGTACAACCCGACTACCCTATCGTACGGGCGAGTAATCTCTCCGAGTGTTGTTCTCGGTGTACTGTAGCCACAAGACGGCCGAAGGTTTATCTATGGCGAGGTTTCAAGGGAGCTAGGGGGCTTCCTATATACCCAGAGGGTGCGTGGAAGACAGTCCGTGCGTGGTTCTGTCTAATGCGCTACTACTCGAAGGGGTACCCACAGGGGTTACAAGGGAGTCCAACAGACATGACCACCTCTTGTATTTCCTGCGTGCATGCCTCCCCAAATCTGCAGGTTTATGCGCTTAACGACAAATCCCGTGGTTTAAAGACGTCGGAACACGTCTCTAGCCAAAAAAAAAATTGCTAAAATTTGGAGATCCCACCGAGCCCTGGAAAGTGCTCTGATACCACTTGTTATGCTCTTAACCTGCAAAGCAATACCCAAACATAGAATTTGCGAAGAAAAGATACCAAGAACACAGAATATGCGAAGAAAATATACCCAGAACACAAAATAGCAATGATTTTATTATTCAGAGAGAAATGTTCACAGGCCTCTTCGAGGGGGCAACCTCCAATAGAGCAGAGCTTGATTACAAAACAAGACACGATGCTCCTCGCAGGGAGTCTCTATCCTTTATATATGACTCATACATGCAATACCACGGGCCAATATCGTGGGTTTTATTAATACCATCTATCTAATACTACCGCCCATTTGCAACTAACTGTGGTCCCGTCATTAATTGCGGGTTAACCACTTACAAATATTAATATGGGCTTTATTGACTCTTGACTATGACGTGATCCCATGAAATAAATAAGGGGGTTAGGGTGGGACCCTAACACATAAACGAAGATGTGTACAAATTCCATATACAGAAAATTGGCATATACGGAAACTGTGCATATACGGAAGATGTGCGCATATACGGAAACTGGGCATATACGGAAGACATTCTGCATTGTATATACGTAAATTTCATATACATAAATTGCGCATATACGGAAACTGTGCATATATGGAAGATGTGCGCATATACAGAAATGGTGCACATCTTCCGTATATGCCTAGTTTCCGTATATGCGCAATTTCTGTATATGGAATTTGTACACATCTTCATTTATGCTTCTACATCGCATATGCGCAAATTCCATATACATAAACTGTGCATATACGGAAACTGTGCATATACGGAAGATGTGCGCATATACGGAAACTGGGCATATACGGAAGACATGCGCATGTCTTCCGTATATGCCCAGTTTCCGTATATGTGCAATATCTGTATATTGAATTTGTGCGTATACGATACAGATACATGAGCTTTCCTGCATGTGCATATCTTCTGTATATGCACGTCGTTCACATATCTTCGTTTATGTTACAGAAACCGTGCGCATATACGGAAACTGGGCATATACGGAAGATGTGCGCATATACGGAAACTAGGCATATACGGAAGATATGTGCATGTCTTCTGTATATCCCTAACTTTCCTGTATGTGCATATATTCCGTATATGCATGTCGTTCATGTATCTGCATCGCATATGCGCAAATTCAATATACAGAAATTGCGCATATACGGAAACTGTGCATATACGGAAGACACGCGCATATCTTCCGTATATGCCCAGTTTCTGTATATGCGCACATCTTCCGTATATGCACAGTTTCCTTATATGTGCAGTTTTTGTAACATAAACGAAGATGTGTACAAATTCCATATACAGAAACTGCGCATATACGGAAACTAGGCATATATGGAAGATGTGCGCATATACGGAAACTAGGCATATACGGAAGACATGCGCATGTCTTCCGTATATCCCTAACTTTCCTATATGTGCATACCTTCCGTATATGCACGTCGTTCGTGTATACACATATACATATGCACATTTTCTCTAACCAACAAATAAAAGGATATGATGCTTGCATCCACAACAAGGGAGTCCAAAGGCTGACAAATCCATGGTCAAAGTAATACCAGGATTCACCTACCTCCTAGGAAGTATAGATTCCATTGCCAAAGTTAAACATGAGAGGTGTGCATGTACGGAAGATATGCACATATACAGAAACTGCGTATATATGAGTATATGTGTATCTTCTGTATATGTGCATATCTTCCGTGTATGCGCAGCTTCCGTATATGCGTATCTTCTGTATATGTGCATCTTCCATATATGCGCATATCTTCCGTATATGTACAACTTTTGTATATGTGCATCTACTGTATATGTGCAAACTCTTGATATGCACATATATGGAAGAAGAAAATAAACGGAAGTTGTGCATATACAAAAAACATGTGCATATATGAAATATTTGCATATACAGAAGTTACGCAGCTTCTTTATATGCACAACTCTTGTATTGCATATCTTCCATATATGCATATGGTACCACCCACCACTGGAATATTTACTCTTCCATATATGCATATTTCGAAGCTACGCATATATGGAAGATATGCACATATATAGAAACTACGCGATGTAGGTCTAACAATAGTTCTTGCACTTATAAATAAGCACATACCATAAAAAACTGGATTGAAACCCAATATCGGAATGGACATAAAATCTCAAATATAATTTATTAAAAACATAAAATATTTACAGGAGAACTTCTCATTCTTCACTCTCACACCTACTTACACACCTCTACATACTTACATGCCTCATGGGCTCATCTAGATTTATACAAATGGATTAGAACCCAGGTAGGTTCTAGATACTAAACTAACTCCCAAAATATCTCTCATGATCCATAAAATCTCTCATCTAATCCCTTATCCCTAGATAAGAGCTAACTAATCCAATTTTTTCTCAAACTTTCCAAAATACTCTCGAATATTCATCTATTTACAAGAATTATCATTTTCTCCTAAAACTATAGAAAAAATACATTAATTAATTAAATCCTAACTTTGTAAACAAACTCCCTTAGTAAACATTTGACCTAGGTTAGATGCATCTGCATCACTATGCATATACAAAAGTTGTGCATATACGGAAGTTGCGCATATATGGAAGATATGGAATTAAAGATACGCATATACATAATGTGTGCATGTACGGAAGAGATGCGCATATATGTGTATCTTCCATGTATGCACAACTTTTGTATATGCGTATCTTCCATATATGCGCAACTTCCGTATATGTGTATCTTTTGTATATGCGTAGTTTCCGTATATGCGCATATGTTCCGTATATGTGAATCTATTGTATATGCACAACTTATTGTATAAGACACATTTTGAGAAGGAGTTATTATCATTAGGACAACCAGGACACACTATACAAACTATCAAAGAAGTTTGTATATATATTTAGTTTTTGGTATTCATGGGGTGTAGATTAATTGGTTTGTTCACATATATCCACAATCAATTGGCTCATGTTTTAATATTTCTTGAAAAAATATATACCCTATTTCATGTGAACCATATTTTATGACATAAGAATTTGGGGATCACTAGCCAAGATTCTTACATGTCTTTCCATATGTACTCTACTAATCAAGCATTCCTCTCCATGATCTAGTCTTCTAGAGCTATGATTCAACTCTTTAAAGGCATGATGTCATAGTCGATTTATGAATTCACATCCAAGGAATAGATGTTGAACCATTTCAACTTCCAAATTGAAAAAAGTACATATAGAGGGATCTTGTATTACTTTTTTGTGCAATATGAATTTGGAAGGATTCTAACATTTCACGTAATAATGATTAATAACAAAATAATATAAAATTTGGGGATCACTAGCCAAGTTTCTTACCTGTCTTTCCATATGTACTCTACTAATCAAGCATTCCTCTCCATGATCTAGTCTTCTAGAGCTATGATTCAGCTCTTTAAAGGCATGATGTCATACTTGATTTATGAATTCACATCCAAAGAATAGATGTTGAACCATTTCAACTTCCAAATGGAAAAAATTACATATAGAGGGATCTTGTATTACTTTTTTGTGCAATATGAATTTGGAAGGATTCTAACATTTCACGTAATAATGATTAATAACAAAATAATATAAATATTTTCCTTTTGGCTTTGTGAGGGTTTCAAGAATGATCAGCGTTGAAGGGTTTGGAAATCAGGATTTGCAGTGATCTAAAAATCAGATCTATGCGCATCTATTCACTACTTTAGATTTAGGTCCTAACCACCCTAGGTTTGATTAATTAGTCATTCTAACATAGAATTTTCTAACGTGTTGACTTTTTCAACCTTTGAGAGGAAGAAAATATCACCCAAGACATTTTTTATAGTAGTTTTGTTAATGATATGCAAAGTATTAAAAATTTAATAAAGTGTCAAATTCATTAACCTTTAATCATATTCATTTAAGTGAAAAGAAGTCAAAGCATGCTTAGTAAAAATGACAATGGAAATATCATCCAAATATAACAAAATCACATAAACATATATTAACAAAAGTGACATCACATCTCATAACATCAATAGCTTATACATATTTCATGCAAGCATGGGAGCACATAATTTTCATAACATAACTCAACATTGAAAATAACAAGTGACTCTCCAACCGACTTCTATTTTACTTAAAAATTATCATAAATAGTGGTTATAGAAAATTCTCAATATTAAATCATCAATGGTAAAAGAGACTGGGTATAGAGTGTTTATAAGATGAGGACATTAACTACATGTACTTATTTGTGTGGTGTGCTTTCATGTCTTTTATGATTTTATTATTCATTGAATAAAATTTAGACCCAACATAGCATATAATTTATATTTTATGATTTTATTATTCATTGAATAAACTTTAGATACAACATAGCATATAATTTATATTTTATATAATTGACCTTTTTTATGTGTTTTCATGTTTTTTTGATTTTATAGAAAAACAATATACATATACTTTATATCTTATATAATAATTAATAATAAAAAAATTACATTTATCAAATACACTTTTACAAAAAATTATTTTCAATGAAATCAATATATTTTTAATAAATTACACTTTATTCTTTATTTGTTTACTTTAAAAAAAACATTGAAATACATATTTACTTAACTTATTTATATTTATTGATTATATTTACAATTTTTTTAATTTAAATAACCAAATATATAAAATTAATATTCAAATTTTTTATAGTAATAATAGTTATTACATTAATTCCAAAAACATATTGAAATGAGCTAATTTGTAAACTTCATAATATAAATAATACAAAATAATTACTATTTCTTTTTTAACTTCCCTCCTTTTAATAATACAAAACTTAAATTTCCTACTTTTATGAGTTTTTGACTTTCAAAATCATAATGTTCCTAGTGTATTAAATAAATAATGTAACTTCTTTTTAGTTATACAATAATTTTTATTAATATTAAATATTATCATTATTTAAAAAAAATATTTATATATTAATAATTATGATTATTTTAGATTTAGGTTAATTTTATAGTTGTTAAAAGTGTAAAGGAATCAAATATTTTTTTCATTTTAAAAGAGGTTTGCATTTCAATAAATTTGATTTTGTGGTTTTTCGTAAATCTAAAATTAAAATGGATCTAAATTAAGTATAATTATTAATTTTATATTTTAGTTTTCTGTAATTTTGACTCAGTGAAAATGTTTTATTGATTATTATAATTATTGTTTTTTAATTTTGCTTTGCTTTTTTAATTTTAATTTTAATTTGAATGTTATTTTAACAAAATAAAAACATTACAACATGGTTGGAGAATACCACTCAACCCAACAATTATTAAAAAATGTTATATTTATTGTAATAATTTTTTTAGATAATTTATTTATTTTTTAAATAGTTTCCATCCTCACGCCCTATATGAACTGCATATGCTGGCTCAAAACATCCATAAAACAAATACTTATGCCATGAGTTTGGAAACAATTTCTACACTCTCCATGAGATTGAAACATAAACCCTGATAAATATTACAATTTCTATACTCTCCAAGAGTTTTGGGCATAAAACCTGATAAAGTAAAACTTGATAAAGATTTGTACATAAAACCTGATAACTCAAACTCGGTACTCCACCTCATACATTCTCAATTATAAAATATTAATATACATTACAATTTTTAATAGATTTGCCGGAGCTGTATATTCCAAAAACACTAGAAATAAAGCTTTTTTTCACACTATCACGAGTACAACTTACTTCTCGCTAATCTAATTCCTTCTCTCAGATTCAGATTAGGTAATTTTGAAAATGACACATACAATCCCGTGTACTTAGCCACGCGGATGGAAAAACTCAAGACTCTGCAACTTCTTCATGTTCTGGGAAAAATATTTAGGGCTGCATCATCTCTATTATCGTCTTTTTAATCATGTTAATTAAAATATATATAATGACACAACTCTCTGCCGGTATTGCATTTAATGGTTTCGCAGCGTTTAAAGTTGAAATATAGTGATCGTTGGGAGATGGCCAGATAACATCTACGGTGATATTATGCTAAATCTTCAGATTAGCTAATGGTCAGCTAATTTACCTTTAAGAAATTCCCCTTCATTCATTCAAAAATGTCAAGGAATTCACCTTCATTCAATAAAAAATGGTCGGATAATCCCAGAAACATTTTAGCAGCGTCCCCTCTAGATAAATTCCAGGGCAATAGGTGAATATTTTTCCAGCACGAAAAAAAGCTTATATATTGCATTATGTAAAAATATACATGGAGATGGATTACATATAATATATGACGGAGATATACATGTAGAATCTGTATATCATAATACAAAACCAAAATATGGAATGAGCAGTAAACATATACATCGGAGAACCGACCAATAGATCATCATGTTTAGAGGATATAGCTTTGATGTAAGGATGCTACTATCAATATGCAAGAACGATCAAAATGACGGCAGAGGTCATCCAGGAAAATAGTCAAAAAGAAAGGTCTTAGGTACATGCCAAGGAACTTCTATTACACAAAATATGTTACAACTGAAATCGATAAGATATAATTACATGAGAATTTCCAGGACAGTTGGAGGGATAACCCCACATAACATATTATGATCGAATCGATAAGATGTAATTTACACAAGAATTTTCAGGGCAGTTGGTGGCTGCATAATCCCAGTGACGATGTTGACCTCTCACCAGTTTAGGCTATAAAAAAAAAATGAAGAAATTATGGAAAACGTGTATATATGTTGTGTCTTATGTTGTCTTGGTTGGAAGTTTTGATCAGTCTCGACTCTCTTGTGCTCGGTTTGGGAATCAAAAATGAAGAAATTATGGAAAATGTTTGTGTGTATGTCGTCACTTATGCCGGCCCTCCGTAGTAGTATTGCTCTTCACAATTGAAGTACTTCTCTTGGGAAATCTTGCTGTTAAAAATTGAAGGAACAAGCACAAATGTGCAAAATTTCAACCTAGAACCTGTAACTCCAAAGCATAAAACCTCAGGCAGGTCTTTAAAGCGCTTCCAATTTCCAGAATCCCGTCCACAGTTTTACCTCGGATTTTAAAGATCCAGTGGATAAACCAGTGGATAAAAGTGAAGGACTAGGCAGAAGGGTACGATGTGCCCTCCCACATTCTCTTACCCATTAAAACCACTTAAACTCTAAAATTTAAACATTTCATTTAAAAATAAATAAATTATATATATGTTCATTATTAAACTAAAACTAAACCATAAATAAAATACACTGACCAAAAAAATTATCAATACATAAATAAAAACATTCCATTAAAATTATCACAAACTTAAAATGATTTATACATTCGTAAAATGTTATTACCAAAATTATGTGAAACTTACAAAGTTTCAGCAAATTGGAAATAATTTAATTCTCAAGAATAACTTCCAACCTCACACCTTCCTTATAAAATAAAATTATTTACAAAACAATCCGCGCCCCAAAAAAAGTGAAATTATATACACATTCAGAGAATAATGCCCTGCAACTTACAATCTGCAGTCTCACGTAAAACCAAGGAATTCAATTCATTCAGATCTCTGCTGCAACATTCAGCCAAATTTGATGGCTAAATCTTCCCAAACCCTGCGCTCATCATCTCCTGAAACTCCAAATAATTGACCATCCCATCGCCATCTTTATCAACTTTCTGTATCATTTTCTTGCAATCCCCAACCGTTCGGCCTTCCTTGAGACCCAGCGATCTGGCCGATTAGCCCGTCACCGTTCTTATCAAAGGTCGAGAAAACCCGCCTCAGTTCCTCTCTGCCGACCGCATTGTCCGGAACCCCATCGATTTTATTATCCGCCATTAAAGCTTTTTCAGAAGCTTTGCTGTCGAAAAAGGGCTTAAATTTCTTCGGGAAAACATATCGAAACAGCGAAGTGAAAAGCCTGTAGAGAAAAACGGTCCTTAGTATCAAGCTTAACATGCTTTGATCCGCTGGAAAGCCAAGAAACCCTCTAATTTCTGCCATTAAATCAACATTCTTGAACTCCATAGAAACAAAGTCAGTATATACGATCGCAGCAGGCTATAATTCGTACTGCAAATAACAAAATGTAGTCTGCACCACGCATGACGACCTGATGAAACTAACCAGTTCTTATTTATGTAGGCGAAGAAAATACCGCGCACAACCCTTTAGTTTGAAGGCGGGAAGATAACATTTGAAATTTGAAAATTTCGGGGGCGGAGTTCGGCATTGATGGGAGGTAGGGAGATGAGTACCTCATTAAGACATCAAACCGGAGGTGGGCAGGAACACCGGCGCTGGAGGCAGGTAGAAATAGGCATCACCGGAACTGGGTGAAGAGAGATAGATGCATGGATACATGCCCATGATCAATGGTCCCAATGACGTCAAGCTCCTGTCAGATAAGTGTAAAGACAGAGCATTAACTTTTCTATAGGGTTTGAAATAAGAGTTGCCGTTAGCCATATCTAACACGCCCGCCTTGTGATTTTCCGAACACTCCGTCCACGTCCTCACGTGCTCTATACGTACGATGACCATTAGACTTGCAACATAGAGAATTGGCATCGCGCGATGGGTTCATGTGGGTACTGTGGCGGGTTCATATATATTGCGCGGTGGTTTATATGGATTCCATTACGATCAACTTAATTCGCTTTCAATATGGGCCACTTAAAACACGGTACCGTGTGACCTATTGGACTAAATATTTTTTATTTCTAAAAACTGAAAATTGATAAATTAAATTATTATTAGTTTAATTATTTGATTTAAATATTTATAGTGGAAAGACAACAAAAGAAAAAACACCACCTCATGCTAACACGTACCATCTCATCCTAACACTTCACCTCATTCTAGCACGTCCTCTCCATTATCCGCCTGAATCATAACCAAACCGATATACACAGAAACAAAGCATAAAATTTCCGTGAATAGCGAAATGGTAAAATATTTAGAGCTCATAGCAGAACAGACTAGGAAAAGGTCAAGGCACATTAATGAAAGAACATAACAATAACAGGTAGTAGTGCATGTTAAGTGACGGAACTCAATAACAGGTAGTAGCGCAGGTTAAGTGACGGAACTGAATGGCGAGGAAACGGAGTCGTCTAACCCGGACAGCTAAAAGTGGCAGGAATTACGTTAAAAAAAATTCATAAAATTTTGTAGAGATTGTGTTTGAATTGTGTTTTTAATGGTAGAAATGGATTTAGTGCCGTCAAAAACGTCTAAAACACTTAAAATTTTGAAGTTTAAAAGCTATAATTTAAATTTACAAAAACCCTTGTCAAATTTTCTCTAAATATGACAGGAATTTCCATAACTTTCCCTTTAGACTACGGCCGAGGAAACGATCAACGGCATGGGAAATATTAAATATTAAAGAAATAAGAGAACCAACGTTATCATATTGAAATCCAGATTCCAATTTTGATGAATCGGCTCTTCTCTGCCCTGCATTTTTGTCAGCTATCTCTCGCTCACTGGTGCGGAATGGCAATGGAAATCATTATGAAGGTTAAGCTAAAGCTTCTGCCTCAGAATGCCATGAAAGATCTGCATCCAACTGTCCTTTCTATTATTGTGTATAACCAACCGATAATATGCAGGTAAAAACAGAAAAGACAAGAAACTACAACAAAGAAGACATATCTCACACAACACAAACAAAATCCGCACGACACATCACAGCAAAGATTGTATGCCACGAGACGAAACGAAGAACGCGAGTGCACAAATTAGATTCAGATTCACCCGAAATGATAAAGGAAATGCAGTCACGAAAACTTTGAATCTTTATGTTCTCCTCCCCACATGCTAAAATCCAATATACCTATCGTTTCAATTTGAATTTTGTTCTATGTATAGCCGTTCTCACATTTCAAATTTAAAATTCAACGGTCAGTTCCAATTTGGTTCTATATATAATGTTGAACACGTCAAATTCGAATTAAAAGCTAAACTTATTTTAGGCATTAAATGTATTTAAAATTGTATATGCAAAATATGTAGAAAATAAATTTGAATTTGTATTGTACGTTAAATTAAATTGAATTTGCATGTTCTAATTTTACATTAAATTTAATTAAATTATTTCACAGAATAGGCAGCAAATAAATTCGAATTTGTTTTATATATTAAATTTAATTAAATTCTAATATAGAAAATTTGTTTTATATATTAAATTTAATTAAATTCTAATATTTTCTATATTAGAAATGTTAAATTTAGTTATGCCATCTAGAATATCAAAATATAAATTAGCCCAATAATATTTATAAATATATGTAATTAATATACATTAATAAATTTCAATAATATGCATTTAAAATTGTTTAACAATAGTTGGATTTAGCACTCTTTAATAATGTTGAAATCTCATGAGAGGTAATCATGTCTCTAAACTAATAGAGAGATGCACTATACACGATAGACTCTCTTGATTTAATAGGTGAGTAATTAAGATTTAAAAATAAAATACAAATGTGCATACCATTTCATACTTGGATTTGTGATGGATTGAATTTACATATTGTTTGTTTTCTTTTACATTGTTAAAAGTACTATTTTATTGGCTGGGTTATTAGATTAACAACCTAAGATCTTTATTTTTAATATTTTAGATTATGGAATATTTAAGATCTTTATTTTTAATGTTCTAGATTATGGAATATCAGGAAATATTCATGGAAAGTCTTATTTTGTAATTTTATTAATTTTTGGGTCGAGAAATTCAAAATATGTTTGATGTAATATTGTTTTACTTACATAAAAAAAAGTGATAACGAATGAGAATTTATGATAAAATAATAATTTTATAAAAAATATGTTCAGTCTGTGGTTCTTTTATCTTTGACTCATGAGAATGTTATTGCTGAAGAAAATTTGGATGATAGTAATGTTTCTGCAGGACCAGAAATTGCTCTTGAAAAGCTTGTTCTTGAGCTTGTTTTTCAAGATGAGCAACCATCACAACCACTTCACCAACCTTTATGAAGATCTACATGTGCTATTTCATTGTGTTATTGTATCGTGGAGTTTATTTGGGCTTTGTACAGTGGTATCAAAGCCCTAGTTGATTTGTTTCTAAACTCCGTGTATTTGAAGTCTATGGTGTAAAAGAGACGTGGAGCATGAAGATTGTGAAGATAAAGTGCAGCAGAGAGTTAATCCAGTGGAGCAATGCAGTGGGATGTCCAAATTATTGACTCTCCGTAAGTTTCATATCTTTTAGTCATAATGAAAGGCTATTGGAGAAATTGAGTGTCGTATTTTTTTAGTAATTACATTTACTGCAGTAAACACGAGTTTAATCACAATATTTGCATTTACCACAGTAACCATAAGTTTAATGACAATAAAATTTATGAAGGATAATAAGATACATTTACTGCAAACGAGAGATGTCTAAAGGATGCAAAGTTTAAATGATACAAGTTTTTTCCACAAAGATTTCTGAAGAATACAATTTATTTTTTGTTCAGAAGAATACAATTGTTTTTACTCAAAAGGATACAAAGATTGAATGGTACAAGTTTTTTACAGAAAGATTTCTGAAGAGTACAAAATTGAAACTTACCACTAAACCACAACCAAATTTGTTAAAACAATAGGAGAAGAAAATTTATATATTTTTAGAAGTATTGCATATATTTTGAATTTGAAAGGACTTGAAGAATATTTGGCTACATAAAAATTATGACTTCAATAGTTTCCATAGTTGGAGTTGTTCTTAATGGAAAGAAAAACTATCAAGAGTGGTTTAGAAAAAGCTTAAAAGTGCCCTTGTTTTTAACGATTTGTTGGAAGTTTGTCAAGGCAAGAAGGATAGTGAGGGAAAAGAAATTGCACCAGAGCCGCTTGATAATGAGAAGCAACATGCAATTTGGGAGACAAAAGACAACAAGGCATATGCATTAATAACTGCATCAGTGATAGAAGAGGTAAGAAGATATATCGTTTCTTGTGGTACTACATTCGAAGCCTTAAAGAGGTTGAAAGAATTGTATGATTCACACTCAGAACTCGAATTATTCAATTATTGTTAAATTTGTTTAGTTTGAAGATGAAGGATAATGATCCTTTGAATAATGCCTTTGAAATAAAATCCATTTTTCTTGATATAGAAGACATTGGAATTAAATTAGATTCACAACTTACAACTTTTATAAAACTCCTTCACCCTATCTATTCAAATTACTTGGAATCTCTCCAAGCTAGTGGGAAGCTAAAAGACATTACATTTGATAAACTAGTAAGAAAAATAGTTGAGAAAGAGAAAGCCTTTGGGAAGAAAGAGGCTTCACCTAACTCTAATGTAGAAACTTCGTGCCTTGAACAAAAGGATTAGAAGTCTCATGCTGAAACTTTTAGAGGTGATAAAAGTAGTAGAGGTCATGGTAAGAGAAGTTATAGAGGCAGGGGGGCAAAAATAATCAGGGATACAGACAAAAAAATGATAGACAACAAAGGAATTTTAATGATAGACCAGCTATCAAATGTTTTAGATGTGTAAAAATTGGTCATACTGCTACTAAATGTAAAATCCCTTGGGAGAAAGTCAGTGAAAGAAGAGAACAGTTGAAAGATCAACCACCACCAAATAAGGGAAAATCATCTGAGTTTGCACATTACATTGTTGCTCGCTGTAATTTTAATATGAACAATGTTTTCAACACTACATTTTCTTCATGGCGAGATACTTGAATTTTGGATTCAGGAGCCACTTGTCACATGACATTTAGGCAAGGTTTTTTTGAAACTTTCAATGACGATATTGATGGTGTTATTTAATTTGCTGACAAGTCTCAAATTAAACCATCTAGAATTGGGTCTATTCGTTTGAAGATACCGAATTTTGCAAATTATGTTCTACAGGATGTACTTTATATTCCACAGTTTCAACAAAATTTGATGTCTCTTATCCATATTCGACAACAAGGGAATTCTATTCATATATTTGATGGCATCATCGAGATAAGGAGAGCATCTAATCATGCAGTTGTTATGACTGGTGTGGAAAAAGGTATGCTTTTAAAATTAAATGGTATTTCATCTACAAATTCTCATGAAAATTATGTTCTTTTGGCACAACAAAGTCATATCATGTCTCCTAGCTTATTGTGGCATGCTCGATTTGGTCACATCAATTATGGCAGCATCAAAATTATGAAAATTCAAGGTATTAAAGTTCTTTTGATAGTTCCAAGAAATATTACACCTTGTGATGCTTGTATTATAGGAAAGCATTGTAAACAACCTTTTCATAGTTCTTCTTTCAGGTCTTCAAGAAAATTAGGTCTCATACATTCATATTTATGTGGACCTATGTTTGTTGCAACTGCAAATGGAAATAAAAAAGTTCTGACATTTATTGATGATTACTCGAGAATGTGTTGGGTGTATTTGTTGAAGAATAAGTCACAAATGTTTGATGTGTTTAAAAATTTTCATTTGATGATTAAAAACGAAACTCAACATAATATAGGCATTCTCAAAACCGATAATGGTGGCGAGTACAATTCTCATGTTTTTGAATAATATTTGAAGGACAATGGAATCAAACATCAAACTACCATACCTTATAATCCACAACAGAATGGCATCGCAGAATGTATGAATAGAACTTTGCTTAATATGGTTAGATATATGATGTTCTTTAAGAATGTTAAGTTGATGTTTTGGGGAGAAGCAGTGCTTTGTGCAACTTATATTCACAATCGTTGTCCTTCTTCTGAAATCAATAATAAATATCCTTATGAAATGTGGTATAATCGTCTTCCCATTGTTCAACATTTTAGAATCTTTGGTTCTCTATGCTATGCATTAATTCCTAAACATCAACACAACAAGTTGGGTTCTAGGAGTTGTAAATGTATTTTGTTGGGATATTATGCTACTTCCAAAGCTTATAGATTGTATGATTATAAAACAAGAAGTTTATTCTTTCCATAGATGTTATTTTCCTTGGATCAGATAAAAGTAATTCCACTATTGATAAGAAACTCACTCATTTGGGGAAATTTGCGTCTAAAAAGTCCTATTTTGAATGTGATAATGTTGTTCCACACACTGAAGGGGGTATTCCCATTCTGGATCAGTCTGTGGTTATTCCATCTTTGACTCATGAGAATGTTATTGCTGAAGAAAAATTGGATGATAGTAATGATTCTGTAGGACTAGAAATTGCTCTTAAAGAGCATGTTTTTCAATATGAGCAACCATCACAACCACTTCAGCAACCTTTACTAATATCTACATGTGCTCTTTCATAGTGTTATTTTATTGTGGATTTTATTTGGGTTTGTACAAGATGTTAATATGAGAGGTGAACCCTTAAATGTTAAGGAAAAATTATTAATGATAATTATGCTTAAAAATGGATGAAAATCTAATAAGGAAGAATAAAAGACATTCCTTCTACATTTTTTTATCATTTCAGGATAGGGAGGAAAGAGAAAAAGGGATAATTTAATGAGTAACTCAGACAACTATTTCTTAGAGTCCATTGGGGGGAGAAAGACCCTGTGGTGGTATCTCAACAGGATATTATGGGAGATAAATACATACAGGGCCTTGGTAGACCTTAACAGTGGGAGAGAAAGATTGGTAAACCTAGAAAAGTGTTAGCAGGATGTTGCGAAATGGTTTTGGAGATAAAGAACTACAATCTTCTTTCTTGTCAATTTTACGTAATAGTTAGAGGGAGAGAGAGCTCAGGGGAAATTGACTGAACACGATAGTTATAGAACGTGAAATCTTATAACTTATTTATGAAATATGTATGTGATCTCTGATACAACTAGTTTAAGTTATGTGGTTGATGATAATATGCAAAATGAAAAGATTAACAAACATCCTATAATAGAGTTTAATAAAAAATTATTTATTGAATAATTCCTTTATGTAGACAAACTGGTACATGGTTCAAGTACAAGAATTATGTCTACATGTGAAGCTAAACATATATTCAAGGAATACAATTTTAGTTTATATGTTTTAGATTAATAGTGTTTTGGTTGTTGAAAGTATGAATAATTATATCCAAACCATTAATTATTAGTAGGGGTGAGTTTTGGGATTTAAGTTTAGGTTAGACTCATGAATCCGAAATATAAATACTTCAACATCAAGGTTTAACATGAGTAGGCTAGGACACAAAGAATTGGTTTATATTTTCTTATTATAGGTAACCAAAGAGTCTCTAGACTATATATATATATATATATATATATATATATATATATATATATATATATATATATATATATATATACATATGTATATATATATATATATATATATATATATATATATAGATATATATGTGGATTTATATAAATTTGAGTGTCACAGTGGTGAAAATATTGTGTTTGTATTTGAAACATGAACAGAAATAGACAAAACTGCATAATAATCTTTAAAAAGAAGTGAGAGAAAATGGATGTATCTAAAAAGAATATACAAATCTAGGGCCTTACTCTAAAAGATTAAGTTGAATTAGGTGAGGACCTTTAAGAACTAAGAGAATGTAAAAAAAAGGGTCAAAATTGATAAATTAGAAAAACATTTTTACTTTAAATGATAAAAGTGGTAATACTAAAAAAATATGAATTCAATATAATTTGGATTTTCTCTCAGAATTATTGTGTTTTTAGATGTTGCAAAGGTACTATGTTAAGCTGGATATAAAGTGAGATTGATATTATTTTGATAAAGATAAAATGTGAACAGAATTGAAAAGAAAGAAATGTAGCTCTCAGGTGTGGCCTGCACCTGGGGACTACACTCACAAAACTGAGAGATCACTCTCATCCACTCTATATTGCAATCAATCAAAGATTACTTCATTAAATACAATACTAGGAAATAGGAAGTTGCACCCAAACCCCATAACTATAGGAACTAATCCTAAACTAGGGAGAAAGTTACAACAATGTAACTATTTTCTCCATTAATATCAAAATAATATTAATTATTCTCAACTCCCCCCCTTAATGGAGAAAGGGTTCTCCTGGACTCCTAGCATCTTTCTAAACAATTCAAATTTCACTCGTGCAAGAGGCTTTGTAAAAATATCTGCCACATTGTCACAAGTTTTACAATATTCAACAACAATTTCTTTTGAGTGTATTTTCTCTCTAACAAAATGGAACTGTGTGTCTATATGTTTGGTGTTTTTGTGAAACACTGGATTGTATGCTAATTTGATGGTGCTCTGGTTGTCGCTTTTGATAGAAGTGGGTTGCTTCTGTTCTTTTCCTGCATCTTTGAGAAGTCTCCTCAACCAGATCGCTTCACATGTTGTTGCACACAATGCTTGATACTCAGCTTCACATGACGACAAAGCTACAGTACTCTGTTTCTTGCTGCTCCATGCTATGACCCCGGAACCTATGTTGAATGCATAACCTGTGATGGACCTCCGATCATCCAGGTTACCTGCCCAGTCTGAGTTTGAAAAACCTCAACACGCTTTTTGCTGTTGTCCAGTGACTTTCACGCGGTTTCGACATGAATTGGCTCAACACACTAACTGAGTATGCCAAGTCAGGTCTGATTGTTGTAAGATATATCAGGCTGCCAACCAACTGTCTGTACATTGTGGCATCTACCTCCTTAGTGCCATCGTCACTGCTCAATTTCAGATTTTGCTGCAAAGGTGTCGCTGCTGATCTACACCGATCCATCCCAAACTTTTCCAACAGATTTCTAGCATACTTCCCTTGGGTAAGAAAAGTTTGCCCAGTATCTCTGAATACTTCTAATCCCAGACAATAGTGAAGGCTTCCGAGATCCTTCATTTCAAAAACTTGTGCCATAAGCCTTTTGATTCCTTTGATTAAATCATCTGCATTTCCTGTTATAATCATGTCATCCACATACAAAGAAATCAAAATAATCTGCCCCTGATTATTGTACTTGGTATACAAATTTGGGTCATTTAAGCTTCTATGGAAACCATACTCTATAAAGAAAGAATCAACCTTTTCGTACCAAGACCTGGGTGCTTGCTTTAAACCATATAAAGCCTTTTTCAATCTGCAAACAAGATGTTCCTGCCCCTGCTTTACATATCCTTCTGGTTGTACTAAGTAAATTTCTTCTTTTAAATCACCATTTAAAAATGCAGATTTAACATCAAGCTGGTGTAATTCCCAATTACATTTAGTAGCTAAAGCAATAAGCATTCTAATTGTATTTAGCTTTGCTACAGGTGCAAAAGTATCATCAAAATCTATACCTTCCTACTGTGAATATCCTTTTGCAACCAGCCTAGCTTTTAACTTATCTATACTTCTGTCTGCATTCATTTTTGGTTTAAACAACCACTTGCATCCTATGGGTGTTTTATTCTTAGGCAGCTCAACTAAATCCCAAGTATCATTTCTAAGAATTGATTCCATCTCTTCATTCATTGCAGCTCTCCATTCCTCAAATTGACTAGCTTCTTTGTAATTAGAGGGTTCTACAATGTTCAAAACTTTTGACATCAAAGCATAGTTTCTCAACTTCAATGGTAATTGAGTCTTCCTACCTGACCTTCTTGGTAGGGGACTTACCTCAAATTTGTTTTCTTCTGCAATAACTGGGCCTGCTCTTTCACCTTCTTGTTGTTCTTCTTCATTCTCTTCTTTCTGCTCCTGTTCCTGCTCCCTTTCATCCTCGTTGCTTTCCTCCAACAAAAATGGAATGTGCCAATCATCTCCAACATCAGCTTTCCTTTCCTGTACCTGTTCATGAAAGACTAAATCTCTACTTGCAAATGTCTTATGAGACTCAGGATTAAACAGTTTGTATGCTTTAAACTCTGTGCCATAACCAACAAAGATGCATTTGATTGCCTTAGGGTCTAGTTTCTTTCTATCAACTTTGGGTACATGTGCAAATTCCTTTGACCCAAAGACTCTTAAGTGATTTACTGCTGGTTTAAATCCATACAAGGCTTCAAAAGGAGTTTTGAAGCCAAGAAACCTAGTAGGACTTCTATTTTTCAAATATACAGCAGTATTTATCGCTTCTGCCCAAAAAGTATTAGATAGACGCTTACCTTGCAGCATGCTCCTTGCGCACTCTACCAGGGTTCTGTTTTTACACTCTGCAACTCCGTTTTGCTGTGGTGTGTGCGGCACTGTATACTGCTAAACAATCCCGTGAGATTTGCAGTATTTCATGAATTCCTTTGATTTGTATTCTCCTCCTTGATCAGATCGGAGAATTTTAATACTTTTTCCAAACTGTCTTTCCACCAGGGTTTTGAAATCTATAAAACATTGGAAAGTCTGACTTTTCTTGTTTAAAAAATAAACCCATGAATACCTAGTGCAGTCATCAGTAAACAACAAAAAATAGTATGCTCCTCCTAGCGACCTTGTCTGCATGGGACCGCATACATCAGTGTGCACTAGTTCTAAGATTCTTGTTTGCCTCCTCTTATCATGCATAGGGAACTGTTCTCTGTGCATCTTTCCTAAGGCACAACCTTCACAGTTTAACTGAATGTTACGAAATATGGGGAGACCTTCGACCATACCTTTCTTCTGTAACAACATGAGATCCTGCAGATTCAGATGACCAAACCTCTGATGCCAGAGTTGTTCAGCTGTCGACTCTCCTGCAACCATGGCTTGCTTTGATATACTTTTTGCATCCAATCTGTATAGGCTTCCAACTCGCATGCCTGTTGCAACAATTTCATTCATGCAATCCTTTATCACACAGTGAGTCTTGAAGAATTAGACATTCATATCTTGGTCAGCCATCATGGATACAGATATCAGGTTTTTCTTTATTCCAGGTACATATAAAACATTTGAAAGGTGACTAATTTTTCCATTTGGTAACTTAACTGAAATCACCCCATGACCTTTAATCTGATATCCATTATCATCCCCTAGATATATTTTTGATCCATTTATAATTTCTTCAAGACTGTCGAAAAATTCTTTATTACCTGTCATGTGAGAGGATGCTCCGGAATCGACATACCAGATGTCATCTTCATTTGATGCAGAAAGGGCACAGTCGACTGTGAACAGTCGAAATTCATGACTGAAGTCTTCTTCTTCAACAAAATATCCTCTGTGTTTTAGATTTGCCTGTCTCCTGCTTGCCTCATCAGCCTGCCTCTTATGATAACAATCTCTCTGTATATGACCCTTCTTTCCACAATAAAAACATTTCTTTTCGGAATGATTTGCAAGCATACCTTTATGACAGTGATGTTTATGTGTTGTTCCTCCTTTCTGGACTGATTGCTGTTGTGACTGCTTCCCTTTAGATAGTCGTCATTTTGCCACCAGCGCGAGATCGTCACTTTGGGGGTTCAGATTCAGGTTCTGCCGTCGCTCTTCCTCTTGCTGCAAGATCGCAGTGAGATCATCAAAAGTGGGTGTTTTCTCCCTTGCCGAGACTCCAGTGATGAAGGTTTGGAAATCATCACACATCCCGTTCATTGTAATTGCAACAAGATCTTCATCATCCACCGCCACTACAATGGCCACCAATCCGTCTTTAATATCCTTAATTCGCGCGACAAATGCAGTAGCAGACTCCCTTTCGTCCATCCTCATTGAAAATAACTTGCTTTTCAGAGGCAAAACTCTATTTGTATTCTGGGTCTCATACAGATTCTTGATTTTCGTCCAAATCTCTGCGGACGTTTTACAGTCTCTGATGTGTGCAATGACATTGTCTTTCACAGACATCTTTAACAGGACCTTGGCCTTGTTTTCTTGTTTTTCCCAGTCTTCCTTCTGCGTGCTCGCAGTCGGCTTCTGCTCATCGCCTGTCACTATAGTCTAAGCGTTTGCACCTTCGAGCAGGGTCTGGATCTTAAACTTCCAATTCGTGAAGTTAGACCCGTTGAGTTTACCAGACTCGTTAAGATAAGATTCCATCGTATTACTCATTGTGAATCTTCTTAACAGCAACAACAACAAAAAAAACAATACCTGTCAGATCGATCTGTCACCTCTGCCACCGATCTACAGTATCTGGCACTCACGCTCCAATGAGCAAATTCGGCGTTTTCAATACAGCCGAAACAATGATCTGATCACAATTGATCCGATCCACCTCTCCCGGATTGATCTGCCGCTTCACCGATTCTGCTTCCCCTGCAGATCGCCAAACGAAGTCGAAGTTTCTCGCAGATCTCCTCTGGCGCTTTCCCGATCTGTCTCTTCCAGACGGATCTACAACTCAGCCGATCTGCACCGCTTGCAAACCGCCACTGCACCGCTGTCAAACCGCCAAACGAGGTTCAATCTATTCGCAGATCCCTTAGCGCTACCCCGAGCGAAAAATCTGCGCTAACTGAAAATCGCTTAGAGTATTTCAATTGACGCGACTTTCCCGGTAAAATTCCGCGCTACTCGGGCTTTTTGGCGCTCTGGCGCAGTTTATTCCCAACAAACCACGCTAATTCTGGTTCTGGCACGACTGTCAGCGCCAATCCGCGCAAAATCCGCGCCAAAATTTTCGAGTCCGAGCCAGGTGTTCTGCAGTCCACCTGCTCAATCGAGCACAGAGCTCTCGTGTACACACAGCCACAAAGTCACTTCAAGCCACATAGGCTATTCCAGCCACACAGGCAAACTAGCTACTACAGGCACTTTAGCCTCACAGGTGACAAAAGATCAGGCTCACACAATCTGAGCTCTGATACCAAGATAAAATGTGAACATAATTGAAAAGAAAGAGATGTAGTTCTCAGGTGTGGCCTGCACCTGGGGACTACACTCACAAAACTTGAGAGATCACTCTCGTCCACTCTATATTGCAATCAATCAAATATTACATCATTAAATACAATACTAGGAAATAGGAAGTTGCACCCAAACCCCATAACTATAGGAACTAATCCTAAACTAGGGAGAAAGTTACAACAATGTAACTATTTTCTCCATTAATATCAAAATAATATTATTATTCTCAACTGATAATTAAAACATTGGGAAATGAAATATTATGGTTCCTAACATGAGAAGAACGATGTTTTCGGCGAAATTATGACATCCAGATCAAAGGAGAGTCGAGAGAAAATTCCCCAAAAGAAGCGAAACTATGATTTTTAGTAATATTTAAATTTAAATTTGCAGGGTCACGCAAGTTTAATTGAACAGAATTCAACTTTATATAAACTCAACTCAAATGAGTGGCCGTTTTAATAATATAAATTTAGTGTGTCCCATAAATTTACATTTAAATTTGAAATTGCACATAGGAAGCAACTTAGATTTAACTAATTTTTTTTTTATAGATGGAATTATTTTCACGGAAGTGCAACACATGAAATTCCTAAAGAAAATTAAAGTTTAGCTATGTGAATCTTGGGATTTGCGTTGGCTATTGGAATCTTTGGTTTGTACAGTTGGAGATTGGAGTCTTCCTCTACTCCCACACCGTCTTTTATGCGTTGGGGTGTGGGTTGGGGTGTGGGTTTTATTTGTGTGTCATGTGTGATATGTCTTCTATGCTTCTCGGTTGTATGATCAGTCGGTTATGCAAGATAACGGAAAGGGCATTCATCAGGGTAGCTATTGGCATCAGAGGAGATCTTTTAATTTCTTCTATGTTAACAGCTTTCCATAATAAACATTTTGGATCAAGGATACCTGACAACACTCCACAAAAGAGACAAGCGAACACGAGAAGTTTTGGAGTTTTTTGGTTTTTTTGGAGGTTTGCAATCATTGTAGAGTTAACATTTTTTTTTGTTTAAGTTTTCAATATCGTTACAGTTTGATCATATCCTTTCTTTAATTTCTCGAATTGTTCCCCCTTCTCACTCTTTCTTTGCGTTGTTCTACTATGTCCTACAAGATACATTGCATCTTATCAATATGTTTCCTCTTCCTTTTTCACCCCATTAATCTTTCCATCAGCGGTCTCTTTTCTTTCCGGGTCGTACGATCTCCTATGCCCCTTTACATCCTAGGCAATCAATAAAATTTTAAGTTCTATCTACGCCCTGTTTCTGTGTACATGTCTCATTGGTTATGCTTAAGGCTGATAATGGACATGGTGGACAAAGGGAGGAATCGTTTAACAGTAAATAAAAGCGGAGATCTGACATTCAGCGTGATCCTCATCCGCGTCCAGAATGGGAAAGATTTAAAAATAGAAAACCAAGCTGTTATGATATTAAAAGTTTAAACACATTGTTATTTATTGGTAGCAAAATAAAATTTCAAAAATACTTGGAATATCAAAATAAAATTCCAAAGTATTTGGAATAATGCTTACATTAGAATGTGAGCATATAAAATTTCAAAAATACTTGGAATATCAAAATAAAATTCCAAAGTATTTGGAATAATGCTTACATTAGAATGTGAGCATATTTTATTTGTTAGCAGTTAAGATTGTTGATATAATTTTTCAAGAGTATTTTCTTGTTTTAGAAATTTTTAAATCTTATTATTACTATTTATTTGGCTTGTAAATTAGTTTTGTGGTGTAGAATACAAATTTATTTGTGAGTGGATTTGCGTAATGCTTGTTTCTCCATTTTTCTTATTGGTATAGGAGCTTGTATGGGATTGACTCCCTTATGGGAGGGCCCATCGAGATAGGACTCGAACTATGTAAATAAATAGGATAGTGTGAGTTTTATTTATAGTGTTATTGCATGTTGGGTTTGTTGTGTGAGAATTTCATCTTTTCTAGTGAAACACTTATTATACTGTTTCATGTTATCATTATTTTATTTCATTTATCTTTTCCTAACCTTTCCCTTGCCCTTTTCCACTCTTGTCCTCCTCCGTCCTGTACGCCTTTACTGCGTGGCCAATCATGAAAATTCTTAATTCTAAGTGTCTCACATTGGTTATGCTTGAGGCTGATAATGGTAAGGGGTTGACAAACGGAGGCACGTTTTAAGCATGAATGAATAAAGGCATTTAGTATGATCTCTATCGGATTCCGAGATGGATGATTTAGTTTTTTCATTCCTTCCGTTTTCAATAAATTTGCTATAAATAATCATTTAAATAAAAAGACGGATGATTTAGTTTTTTCATTCATTTCGTTTTCAATAAATTTCCAATAAATAATTTTTAAATCTTATGAAGGTGAACAACATTGGATTTCTATGCACTCACTGCCTCATAAATATTTCGAACAGTGATCCTAATAAATATGAAATTAAAAATCTATTTACTTGTATAACATTTTTGATTATTAAATTTTGTTTTTAAAAATTTATTTATTGTTTCATTTAATCATTTTTCTATGATTTAAATTAAGGAATTTAGACTTCTGTGATCCATAACATTGTTTAGATAATCTTCGGCGAAATCACATAATTAATCTTTTGTCGACGCGTTTCGAACCAACAAGTGTTTTAATTTATAATTATTTTGAAGTATTCATTAAGATTTTGAAGATATTCTACTATGAGGAGTTTAGTCCATAGATTCCGGGCTTAAACATGGTAAGTGAGCGAATAAAAAATAATATATCTTATTACTGAAATTTTGAAAATAAAATTATAGTTATTTTATATATATATATATATATACCTTGAAATGGATGTTTTCAAAATTTTAGTAATTATAATTGTATACATTTATACAACCTGGATTCTATTAAATTTGCACTTGTTGACTTAGTCAACTTAATATTGACTTTCTATTAAGCATTAAATTTAATTGAATTTAAACAATCTATAACATCGAAATTTAAAGTTATCTAACGGGTTAAATTTAAATATCACTTAAGCATTAACTTTGCTTTCGACGAACGGGCAACGTTAAATTTAACTTCCTTTCATGTTTAGCCTTTCGACGAATTTGAGATTGCTTCTCGAATTCTTTTGAAAATAATATAAACTCCCCACGTGTGGCTGGTTTTCTTACGAATAAAAGCGGCATCATATTATTGTATTTTTATATGTATTTGAAATTATGGTTTTCGCATTATGTGTATTGTTTCTTTTAGCTTACTTCATTTAGAAGTAAGTACGAATATATTTTTTTTAATAGAATATTTTTTATTAAAATTGAAATAATTATTTAAAAATATAGTTTGAATTATTGTAATTTTAATATTAAATTTTTTATATAACGATTTATTATTTTTAATTTCTAAATTATAAATATTTTATTCTAACTGGAATATTGTTATTTATATATTTATGACGATTATGATGATGATGATTAACGTCCGCTGAGACCAAATAATGGTCTATCGGACCTAAAGAAACAAATTATCTATTTTGATTTAAGATTTTATTCCTATGCTCAAAAAGCTTGGAGAGAAGCCTTCCGAGCTCACTATAATTTTGACATTGTAAAAGGCTAGGAAGGTCAGTATTGTAACAAAGATTGTGAAACTGAGATCTAATGTGGTTATACGCAGGGCATTCTAAGAGGAAGTGATTTTCATCCTCGATGTTCCTATTCTCACATATATGGCAAATCTTTTCCGTCCATGGCGTTTTAGGAACTGCCCAACGACCTGTTTCACTATGGAGCTCATGAGAATTCGTTCTAATCTTTGCTATATTAATTTTCTTCTTTGAGCTAGTTAAAATAGAGAGATACTTTTGATCTTCTAGGGTGGGGTTGATGACTTTCTTATAGTAACTTAATTTTCTTTTAGCCGCTAAGTCTTTCTCACACCACATTTTTTCTTTGAACTTAGAAGTAACAATATCTTTAATGTTATTTATGTTTTGCAATGCATCATTTTCGTTGATCTCCCAATAGTTTAACCAGGCCCTTGTGTCTTTATGCAACCCTCGATTGAGCCTTAGGTGGTTTTGGCTAGAATTTAAAGCTAGCTTAGGAAGTCTATGATCGTCTATGTTACTGATTTTGTGCTTGTACAACAGAAACCTAAGCATAGCTACGCTCTCAATAGGGGAAAGACCTGCTTCTATAAGGATAATAGGATAGGGTGTATTACTTTTAATTTTCAGGTTATAAGTTATAAAACGCTTCTGGATTTGCTCAATCTTTCTCCATGATTCTCTCGAGATGCTGCAACCCCAAACCTCACAGCCATATAAGATAACAGGAGTGACTAAAGTTTCAAAGAGGAACTTCTTTTTATCCCACATTACAAGCTTTGCTATTTTACAATTATTTTCAAGACCAAAGTAAGCTTTCCACCCCCCATTAATCCTTTTCTCAATTCTATGGTTCCAGTTGAGCTTGTGATGAATATCAATTCCTAGGTACTTGTAAGAATACACTTCCTCCAAGTTATTATTGTCATACATAAAATTAGCATAAGTGTCCTTCTTGGATTTGATAATCATAACTTTTGTTTTGTCAGTGTTAACAGTCATACCCATGGTAGAGCAGAAATCCTTAAGAAGCCTGAGTTGCTTATCAAGATCAGATGGGCACCTTGCCCAAAGAACAATATCGTTAGCATAAAGAAGAAGGATGACGACTATCCCAGCTAAGATCGTGCCATCACATCCTGCTTCCTCTAAATAGCCTTCGAACTTATCGATGTAAATGCCAAATAGGGTAGGGGAGAGGGGGCAACCTTGTTTAACTCCGATGTTACACTTAATATCTTTCGACCACCCTTCATTTCTCTTTAGCTTGGCAATTACATTCTCGTATAACCTTATAGCGGAAGCTCTCAACTCGAGAGGAACCTTTAGCTCTTCTAATCTATTCGAAAGGTTGTATCTAGGAACCGTATCGAAAGCCTTTCTAAAGTCCACAAAGCAACAAAATAAATTGGATTTCTCATTACGACATTCCTCCGCAATGATCCTAAGCGTAACAAGGTGGTCTATTGTTGAGTGATGCCTTCTGAAACCTGCTTGGCCTTTAGCCCGCTTACCTTCACTTTCAATCCATATGCTTAACTTCTTTTCCAAAATACTACCATATAACTTGGCTAAGAGAGGGCTGATCATAATTGTTCTATAATTAGAGGGGTTATTTGTATCCCCACTTTTAAAAATAGGGATAATGAGGCTCTCAATCCAAGGTTTAGGGAACCCTTGCTTGACTGCTTGATTGAAAAGCTTGTGGATGTGGGGGATGAGGACAGGACCTCTAATTTTTAAGATTTTCGCTTGGTAACCTTCAATGTCCTTAGCTTTCCCATTAGCAAGGCGATTAACCCCAAACTTAATGTCTTCTAAAGAGAAAACTTCTTTCGTTGTGAGAAGGGTTTCCAAATTATCCATGACATTTGGAGACTCATAAAACTTTTTAAGATAGGAATTCCAATCGTGAAGAGCAATTTTATTATTATCCTTAGTCTTCCTAGTTAGAATATGCCTCCAAAATTTCTTAGGAGCTACCTTAGAGAGGTGTAAGAGATTCTCCTGTCTTTGACGAATGTACTGCCTCTTTTTCCTTTTAGTTAGGGCTTTGTATATTTTTATCTTGTCCATTTTAAGAGATTCATCAACAGCTTCCTTAATTGCTCTCCTTGCACTTTTACAATCTTTTTCATACCATGGATTGGTTTTGCTATTTCTTTTATTATTTGAAACTTCAATTGAGAACTTGTTAATAGAATATGAGAGGGTTGTAGTAAAATTATGATAGAGGTCTTCTATGTTGTCTATATTAGATAAAGGAAGCAAATTAGTTTTTAATTCATTTAGAAAGAGATCATTTTTATTTCTATCAAATATTAAGTTCTTTTGGCTATAAGTATTATTTTCTATGGGAACTCTATGCATGACAAAATTGAGAGTTATAAGTAAAGGCCTATGATCAGAGTCAGGTTCGTGGTCGTTTAAGATGTCAAAATTTATTATTTCGTTGTATAATGGGAGATCAGAAATAACGTAGTCTACCACGCTACTACCAAGTCCATGGATGCAGGTCATCTTGCTAGAATTGGGCCACTTCTTTAGACCGTTGCAAATTATGAGATCCTGAGCACTACAGAGCTTGACTAGCTCCGACCCAAACAAATTTTCCCCGAGATCTTCAGAGTTCCTTTTGTACCTGCTAGCCAGAGTAGCGTCTTCATCTAACCAAAGAGGATTAGGGTTGGAATGATTGCTTAGAATAATTATTATCGTCATTCCTTAGGCTAGAAATATCATTCTCTAAATCATTGTAAGGGTTAGTTTTATCTAGATTCTTCTTCTTATAGAAGTTAGAATTAATGGGGGGAAATAACATATTGCTATGTAGGACTTTTTATTATTAATGTCTTTGATCTCTATCCAACTATATTGGTTGTGAGGGTCGTTTTTATAAATCCTAACATGGGGGAGATGTTCTTCTTAATGTAACAAGCTATTCCCCCAATGCCTCTACGGGAGGATCGCTTGTTCCAGGTAGATCATAGCGTAAAGCCATCTATGTTAGGGACCTTAGATTCTTCGTGCTCCCAAGTTTCAACAAGCAATATATATATATATATATATATATATTATAAGATTGATTAAATTTATAATTGCAATATATTTATTAATTATTATTTATATAAAATAAATCGATTTAACATATAAAAAAATTAAAAACATATTTTAATAAATATAAAACTATATATATATATATATATATATATATAAATCCGCGCCCATTAAAAAAAACAAAAAAAAACATATTAATGGAAACGGAAACACATCGGAGCAACTGGGCAGCTGATACTTAAATTTGTATTAGGCAAACTTACACTTAAATTTAAGTTTCAGCTTTTAAGAAAGATCAAAATTAAATTTGAAGGAACTTGAAGACTCCTTTGAGATCTTCAAAGGAGAGTCAATAACAAAGTCCCGAACACGAGAACAAGCGAAACTATATTTAAATTTAAATTTGCGGGGTCAGACAAGTTAATCGAATAGAATTCAAATATGAAAAAACCGAATTCAAATGAGCGCCTGCTTTAATAATGTAAATTTAGTGTGTATCATAAATTTACGTTTAAATGTAAATTGAACGCTTGTTTTAATAATGTAAATTTAGTATGTACCATAAATTTACCTTTAAATGTAAATTGAACGACTGTTTTAATAATCTAAGAATAGCGTGTACCATAAATTTATATTTAAATTGAAATTGCATAGAGGAATCAAATTTAAATTTAACAGTTTTTTTAATACATGCAATTATTTTCACCAAACTGCAGTACATGAAGTTCGTTAAACGAAATTAAATTCAAGCTATACGAATCTTGGGTTTTGCAGTCGGAGATTGGAATCTCTGAATTTAACAGTTGAATTTTGCACAATGGAGTGCTTTAAAACTATCCTGACTTAATTTTCCTTTGCCTTTTTCATGTACACTTTCAGAGTGGAAGATGCAATACACCAAACCCTACCACACATTCGAAGAAAGATAAGTCTAAAGAAAAGTCATAGCAAAATATATTAATACTCGATATAAAGCGCGTTCCAAAACAAATATGATTTCCGGAAGCATGTGGGTGCCAGAGGCCACTGTTGAAAATATAATTTCAAATATGCAACAGTTGAACCATGCAGCAACATGAAGACTATAGCCGCGCACTCCACCAAGGATCGGGAGGCAGAAACACTCAAAATTTAAAATTGCAGGCTTAAGGATCCACTTTAAATCTCAACCGTTAAATCTGGCCGATCAGCGGTCCAGATCGTGTCGGCGTACCGGCAAGTCGGCATATCGGCGGGTTGGAGCATCGGAGGCAGGCAGCGGCAGCGATATGAAACATCGCCGATGAGCGATCGCCGATATCGCATCGGCACATCGCTATCGGCAATGTCATTGGGTCGGGGCTCTTAACATAAGTAATGTTGCGATGCGATGGAGCGGACCCGACAACATTATAAATAGTTTTTGATAAACTTTCAAGTCCGCGCTCAGGGCATTTTTATATATATAATATATGATCGGAGGTATCGGTATTTAGTGCGATCGGCATATCGCAATCGGGGAAACCATGGGTGCAAAACTTTTCATATATGCGCGCTATGCGATGAAGCTCGGACCCGATGGGTTTCCGAGGCCAAACCGTATAATATTTGAAATCCGCCCAAAGGCAATTTTTGTGTTTCGCAGCGTTTATGTATGTTTTCAAATATATGGAGAAACAGAGATTTGGCGCGGAGGAGTTAAAGTGAGCATGGAACAGTACAACGTAGTAGGTAGAAGCTTTCAATTTACAGCATGGCCGAGAAGGAAGCAGGTTGCGTTCAAGCTCCTGCACATTGAATTTCCAGCGACCACAGTTAATGCTAAATTCAGCCAAGGATGAGAAGGACAGCCTCGAGCAGTTCCCAGTATGGGACTCCATTTTTTTCATTAAAACTATTCAGATTTTGTATGTAAGTTAGCAGTGTGCATTGAAATTGCAGTAGTGATAGTGTGTAAAACAAAGGGGAGAAGCACAGCAGCGCAAGTGATGTATGTTTTACAATATGCAGCAGCGTAGACTGTAATAGTTTTTTTTGGTGAATCCCTCTGAGCAGAAGAGGAAGAATATTGTATTAGGTCTTTTCATTTTTATGAATACAGATCCTAGTTTATGGGAGTAATACTCTGTTCTGATAATTTCGCTGTGTTAAGATTCTGGAGAAAAACAGAGCATTGTCTCTGTGTGCATTTTATATTGTGTTTTTGGGATTTTGACAGAAAAATCCCCAACAGTGGTATCAGAGCTAGCTTAGGCTCTTTAAGGAAGTTAAAGAAGCTGAAGGGAGAAGGTTGTTGCTGCAGCAAAACTTCTCAGACAGACAGAAGACACAGACAGCGAAGAATTCAGGAATGGCCAGCACCAGCACTGGTATGGGTATGTTTAACACCCAGCTCCCACAGTTTAATGGGAAGAACTATGACTACTGGTCAATAACTATGAAAGCCTTGTTTGCTTCCCAAGACTTATGGGAAATAGTTGAGGAAGGTTTTGAAGAACCAGCAGATGAAACTGAGTTCAATGCATTAACTCAGGGAGAGAAGGATTTGCTGAAGAGCAATAGGAAGAAGGACTCAAAAGCCCGTGTGTTGTTGTATCTAGCAGTAGACCAGAGTGTGTTTCCAAGGTTAGCAGCAGCTAAGACATCCAATGAAGCATGGGAAACCCTTAAAACAGCCTATCAAGGCATGGAGAGAGTGAAGACAGCAAAACTACAATTGCTGAGAAAGGATTTTGAGAACTTGAACATGAAGGAGTCAGATAACATTGACTCATTCTTCACTCATGTGATTGGTGTAATCACACAAATGAGAACCCATGGAGAAACCATTGAAGATAGAAGGATTGTGGAGAAGATATTGAGGGTCTTACCCTCAAAGTTTGATGCCATTGTCACCACCATTGAAGAGACAAAGGATCTCTCAAGATTTTCAGTTGATGAGCTACATGCATCACTGATAACACATGAACAGAGGTTGAGTAGGAATGAAAACTCATCTCTAGAGCAAGCCTTCAAGACCCAGATGTCCTTTGGAAGAGGAAGAGGTCAAGGCAGAGGAAACCGGAGAGGAAGAGGCAGAAGCCAGAACAGAGGTGGAAGGAACAGTCCAGCAAATGCACAAGGAAGAGGCAGCAATCCAAATCAGAACCAAGGCCAAGGCAGCAGCCAACAAGGAGGACAACATCATGCTCAAGGACAAAGGTATGAAAAATCCAATGTCCAATGTTATTACTGTAAAAAGTATGGGCATTATGCCAGTGAATGTAGGAAGAAGCAGCATGATATGAGTAGTAGACAAAATGCAAATGTTGCTAGGGATAACAGCAGCCAAAATAATGTGTTGTTAGCATGTAACATGGCTGAAACACATAGTGAAGATATATGGTTTTTAGACTCAGGTTGCAGCAACCATATGACAGGAAATATAGCCCTCTTCTCAGCCTTAGATCAGAATATGAAGTCAGAGGTCACACTAGGAACTGATAGCAAAGTGTCTGTTATGGGAAAAGGGGAGGTAAAAATATTTACAAAACAAGGAGAAAGGAAAACCATAGCAGATGTATACTATGTCCCCGGAATGAGATGTAACCTATTGAGTGTTGGACAGCTTATCCAAAAGGGTTACAATGTTTACTTTGTAAATGATGTGTGCACCATCATGGACATACCACCCAGCAAAAGATGCATTGCTGAAGTGAAGATGACAAGGAACAGGATGTTCCCTCTCCGGATCCGGGCAGACTTGAAGAACAAGAAGGAAATGGCAGCAGTCACCCAAGAGGCCTTCCAAAGCGTGCCAAAGGATGAAAATTGGCTGTGGCACTTGAGATTTGGACATCTCAATTTTGGAGGTCTAAATTTGTTGAGTAGGAAAGGAATGGTAAGAGGATTACCATTGATAGAGAAGCCGGACAACCTATGTGAAGGCTGCATTTTGGGAAAACAACACAGAGAAAGTTTTCCATTAGGGAAAAGCATAAGGGCAAAGACACCCTTAGAGATTATCCATTCAGATTTGTGTGGACCGATGCAAGCTCCATCATTAGCAGGCAGCCAATATTTCCTGACATTCATTGATGATTTTACAAGGAAGACTTGGATATATTTCCTTAAAAACAAAAGTGAAGTGTTTGAGAAATTCCAAAATTTCAAAGCACTTGTGGAGAACCAAAGCGGGCTGCATATAAAAGTTTTGAGAACTGATAGAGGAGGTGAGTATATCTCCAAGGAATTCCTAAGATTTTGTAGAGAAAATGGAATTCATAAACAGTTTACAGCCAGGTACACCCCACAGCAAAATGGAGTTGCTGAAAGGAAGAACAGGACAATCATGGATATGGCGAGGAGCATGTTGAAGGCAAAGCATTTGCCAAATGAGTATTGGGTTGAAGCTGTACATTGTGCAGTTTATATTTTGAACAGGTGTCCTACAAAAGCAGTCATGAACAAAGTGCCAGAAGAGGCATGGAGTGGGAGAAAGCAAGGAGTCACCCACATGAGAGTTTTTGGATGTGTGGCCTATGCACACATACCAGATCAGCTAAGGAGGAAGTTGGATAGCAAAGGGGAGAAATGTCTCTTCATTGGATACAGTGATGAATCCAAAGCCTACAGGCTGTATATCCCATCCACCAAGAAGTTCTTTGTCAGCAGAGATGTTCAATTCATTGAAGAGGAAGCTTGGGATGGAAGCATAGAGAAAACAGTGAATGTCAAGAACTGTTTGTCTCATGATGAAGATGAAGAGTAAGTGGCTGAAATGAATCCCCAAACAGCAGCGCCAACACAAGGACAGCAAGGGACACCATTGAGGATCAATGAGAGTGCTTCTCCAAGCACACCACAAGGAGGAAATTCAAGTGCATCTTCAAGCACTTGCACACCAAGTGAACGAGGTAAGAAATTTAGAAATCTAAGTGAAATTTATGAAGAAGGAATGAATTCCTTATTTGCCTTGTATTGTCATGTTGATGATCCTATTCATTTCGAAGAAGCAATCAAAGATAGGAAATGGATAGAAGCTATGGATGAAGAGATGAATGCCATAGAGAGAAACAAAACATGGGATTTGGTAGAGCTACCAAAAGGTAAAGAAGTTATTGGTGTGAAATGGGTCTATAAGACCAAGAGCAATGCTGAAGGCAAGATTGAAAGGCATAAAGCAAGACTGGTTGTCAAAGGCTACAAGCAGCAGTATGGGAGAGATTATGAGGAGACTTTCGCACCGGTTGCAAGAATGGAAATCGTGAGAGCAGTGCTGTCAATAGCAGCACAAAACAAATGGAAGGTCTACCAAATGGACGTGAAGTCAGCATTCCTAAATGGAGTGTTAATGGAAGAGGTCTATGTGGAGCAGCCTCTCGGATATGAGAAGAAAGGTGAAGAGCACAAAGTGTGCAAATTGAAGAAAGCTCTTTATGGGCTGAAGCAAGCGCCAAGAGCATGGTACAGCAGGATAGATTCATATCTATTGGATAATGAATTTGACAAATGTGAAGGAGAACCCACAGTCTACATCAAGGAAAAGGATGGTAAAATTTTAATTGTTGTCTTGTATGTAGATGATGTTATTTTCACTGGAAATGATAGTTATCTTATTGAAAATTTTAAATCAGTCATGAAGGATGAATTTGAAATGACTGACATGGGTTTCTTGAGATACTTCTTAGGCATAGAAGTAGATCAAAATGAAAAAGGAATTTTTATATCTCAAGCAAGATATGTAAATCAAGTTTTGGGCAGATTTAAGATGGAAGAATGCAAGGCAGCGATCACTCCCACAGTGATGGGATTAAAGCTCAGCAGAGAGGACAGCAGCAAGGACTTTGATCCTAGTTTGTACAAGAGTATTGTTGGTAGCCTTATGTATTTAACAGCAACTAGGCCTGATTTAATGTATGCTGTTAGTTTGATTTCCAGATTTATGGAGAGGCCAAAGGAGGCACATTGGCAAGCAGCAAAAAGAATTTTAAGGTATGTCAAAGGTACCAAAATGTTTGGAATTTTATATCATGCCTCAGAACATTCAGATTTGGTTGGGTACACAGATAGCGATTGGGCTGGAAGTGTAGATGATCGGAAGAGCACTTCCGGTTATGTTTTTCATATGGGTTCAGGAGCCATTTCATGGGCTTCCAAGAAACAGCCAATTGTGGCGTTGTCTACAGCAGAGGCAGAGTACGTGGCAGCTACAGCAGCAGCATGTCAAGCAGTGTGGATGAGAAGGATGTTGAGAAGCCTAGGCCAAGAGCAGGCAAAAGCAACAGTAATTTATTGTGACAATAGCTCTGCTATTGCACTGTCCAAGAATTCTGTGTTTCACAAACGAACGAAACACATTGATACAAGGTTTCATTATATCAGAGATTTGGTAAGCAATGGAGAAATCAGTTTGCAACATTGCAGCACTCAGGAACAGGTCGCAGACATCTTAACAAAGCCATTGGATCAGAAAAGCTTTGAATTTTTGAGAAAGTGTTTGGGTATGATTGAATGCCCGACAGTTGAAATTAAAGGGGAGTGTTGAAAATATAATTTCAACTATGCAACAGTTGAGCCATGCAGCAGCATGAAGACTATAGCCACGCACTCCACCAAGGATCGGGAGGCAGAAACACTCAAAATTTAAAATTGCAGGCTTAAGGATCCACTTTAAATCTCAACCGTTAAATCTGGCCGATCAGCGGTCCAGATCGTGTCGGCGTATCGGCAAGTCGGCATATCGGCGGGTTGGAGCATCGGAGGCAGGCAGCGGCAGCGATATGAAACATCGCCGATGAGCGATCGCCGATATCGCATCGGCACATCGCTATCGGCAATGTCATTGGGTCGGGGCTCTTAACATAAGTAATGTTGCGATGCGATGGAGCGGACCCAACAACATTATAAATAGTTTTTGATAAACTTTCAAGTCCGTGCTCAGGGCCTTTTTATATATATAATATATGATCGGAGGTATCGGCATTTAGTGCGATCGGCATATCGCAATCGGGGAAACCATGGGTGCAAAAATTTTCATATATGCGCGCTATGCGATGAAGCTCGGACCCGATGGGTTTCCGAGGCCAAACCGTATAATATTTGAAATCCGCCCAAAGGCAATTTTTGTGTTTCGCAACGTTTATGTATGTTTTCAAATATATGGAGAAACAGAGATTTGGCGCGGAGGAGTTAAAGTGAGCATGGAACAGTACAACGTAGTAGGTAGAAGCTTTCAATTTACAGCATGGCCGAGAAGGAAGCAGGTTGCGTTCAAGCTCCTGCACATTGAATTTCCAGCGACCACAGTTAATGCTAAATTCAGCCAAGGACGAGAAGGACAGCCTCGAGCAGTTCCCAGTATGGGACTCCATTTTTGTTCATTAAAACTATTCAGATTTTGTATGTAAGTTAGCAGTGTGCATTGAAATTGTAGTAGTGATAGTGTGTAAAACAAAGGGGAGAAGCGCAGCAGCGCAAGTGATGTATGTTTTACAATATGCAGCAGCGTAGACTGTAATAGTTTTTTTGGTGAATCCCTCTGAGCAGAAGAGGAAGAATATTGTATTAGGTCTTTTCATGTTTATGAATACAGATCCTAGTTTATGGGCGTAATACTTTGTTCTGATAATTTCGCTGTGTTAAGATTCTGGAGAAAAACAGAGCATTGTCTCTGTGTGCATTTTATATTGTGTTTTTGGGATTTTGACAGAAAAATTCCCCAACAGCCACACCTTTTTTATGTAAAATATCTGAAGCGTCGAGAAGGCATGAGCTGGCAAAGGACGATATTAAGGGTTTTTTCTTCTTCTTGTTTATATAGGAACTCCTCAAGATGTTAGGAGGCAGCGAATGTAATGCAAGAATCAATACGATTCTGTGAGGCCCTTAGAGGAGGCCATATAAGTAATTTTGCTAAATTTATGTATTTTTGTGTGTTGTGTTATGTTGTCATGTGTATTTATATGCTTGTTTTTATAATCATATGATAAAGGAGAAGGAACAACTACAAGGGAATGAAAAGAAGCACAAGATGTCTTCTCTACTCAATTCTTGTAGCATCAAAATGAGTCAAGTATTTATCTCTGGTTGGTTGCTTGCTTGAAGGAAGCAATTCATTGGTAGTTTTCCTATTAGTTTTAAATAAAACCATCAAAATATGTGTTAATTATTTATTTAATATTTTGGTATTTTAAAAAATCATTAATTAAATTTTATATTAAAAAATTAATTATTAAATTATATTAAAAATTAATATTAATGGAATAAAATTTATAACTTATTTAACAACCCCTTTTCAAACAAGCATAAAATCGGAATTATAAGACTGTCCATAGCTTCTCCCAGGCAACATAAATTTTATGTCCTTTGGAACAATCATTTCACTACAACCAATAACTACAATAAGTTTTAACAGAGATAAAAAGACGAAGAATAGTTTATTTTTCATTGTGTTAAGTTATTTTTATCGAGCAGAGTTTATTTTCATAACATTTTGTTAATTGAGCGACTTAGAGTTTACTTTCGTAACATTTTGTTAATTAAGCGACTTTCCTTTCTCGCTAGCTGTAAGACATTTTTATAAGCAGGGATAATTTTCGCACCATTTTGTTAATTAAGGTACTTTCCTTTCTCGCGAGCTGTAAGATATTTTTATTGTACCAATTTTTTTTACCAAGGGACTTTCTTTCTACGTTGATTTCAAATATTCTTAATTTTACCTAAGAAAGTATAACTGAGGGAACTTCCTTACAAGGTGGTTCTAATGTGTTCTTTATTTTGCCAAAGAAATGTTTAATGGATGGAATTTATTTTCAAGCTGATTCTAGTATTCTTCATTGTACCACAAAACCCACCTCAGACCTCCTCAATGTTACATCTAGATCCTTCCATGTTTGGCCAAAATTCTTCGAAAAGATCTCCAATACGTATTTACGAAGGATTCCATCCATCAAAGATTTTGTTTTGGACTGTTGAGAAGTTTGAAGAGCTTTCATTCAAAATTCCCTTTCACTTCTATTCCTCACCCTTGAAACTTCTTTCTCTTTAGATTTATCATATTTATTTTTATTGTAGCCAAACCACTTTTCCTCATTTTTCTTCAAATAACCTCCAATCATACAATTGAAAAAACTATATATATTTAAATACATATAAATTGGTCGGATTTTGCATCCGACCACGTCTTCACGTGGTCGTACGATTACCGTTACAGTTGTGAGATAGGGAATTGGCATTGGTCGAGAGTTTCATGTGGGTAACCGTTGTGGGTTCATATGCTGTGTGGGTAACCGTCGTGGGTTCATATGTTGATCGTTCCACATGCGACGTAGGGAATTGGCATTGCTCGGCGGGTTGATGTGGATACAATTATGATCAACTTCATTCGTTTTGAACATGGGCGACTTAAACCACCATACCGTGTGATCTATTGGACTAAATATTTATTATTTCCTAAACTAGAAATTAATCATTTAAATAATTAATAGTTTAATTATTTGATTTAAATATTTAAGGTGAAAAGTTGAAAAAAAAAAAAAAACTACACCTCATCCTAACACATATTATCTGCCTGAATCATAACCAAACAAATATACACAAACAAAACATAAAATTTCCGTTATGAGTGAAGTAGTAAATACTTTTATAGCTCATAGCGGAATGGACAAGGAAAAAGACCATGCATATTAATGAAAGAAAATAACAATAACATGTAGTATTGTAGGTTAAATGAAGAAACTGAATGACGAAGACAAGGCGAAGGGCAAGAGAAATATTAAAGAAAGAAGAGAGCCAACGTTATCGTTTTGAAATCGAGACTCCAATTTTGATGAATCTTTTCTTCTCTACCATGCATTTTCCTCAGTGGTCTCTCCCTCACTGATCCGAAAGGTCAATGGAAATCATGATGAAGGCCAAGAGAAAGCTTCTGCCAAAGAATCCCAAGAAAGATCTGCATCCATCCGCCCTTTCTATTATTATGTAATAAAAACAGAAAAGACAACAAAAACTAAAACATGTTGAAATTATAATTTCAACTGCAGTGAACAGAACAACAGCAGCTACTTTATTCATTTGTCGTGATTCGGCGCTCCACATTTTTTCCCGATCTTTTAAATCACTGCCATTACTATCTTTTCACTCTTTAATTATTTTTGAGTTCCCGAAGGATGAAGATCAGATACAGCACTACATTATTACTTCTCAACAACCATATTAATGAGCAGAACAGCTGAAAGAGAAAAGAACCAGCCTCGAGCCGACGTAGCATTTATCAGTCATAGATTTCATCATCAGCGACTCAAGAAATACAACAAAAAATCAAATCTGTTAATCATGAGCAGCAGAGACTTCATCAGCAAGTTAAAGCGGTGAAGACCCTTTCCCGCACTATAAAATGCAAACACAGCAGTGTAGAAAAAATATAGATAGATTGAAAGTTTTTTTGTAACACACAGCAGTGTAAAACAAGAGAGCTTTTTTTTGTATTGCACAGCAGCGCTCAAATTTTCTGAGATAGTTCTTTTGTGGAACTGAAGCGTTCCTTTTGTAATCCCTCTGTCAAGAGGAAGATGCTCTTTAACATAATATTTTGTGAAGATCCCTCTACGTGAAGAAGACTTATTTTATCAGTTAGTTTATCGTTCATAAATAGAAGTTTCTTTTTGCCTGTTGCTGTTACACCATAAGTCGAAAAATACTTGACGTCAAAAATCCTTGTTGCTGTTACACCGTAACTCAAAAAATACTTGACGTCAAAAATTTACGTTGCCGCAACACCACGAACAGCGTTGCTGCAACACAAGTTACAGCAACTGAAAAAAAAACTGTGTTGTTGCAAAAACGTTTCCAGAGAACGAATTTTTCTGTTTTTCTGAGTTAAAAACATAGTATTTTTCTGTGTCAAAAACAGAGTATTGTTTTGATGAGTTTTTGATACTGAGGCAAAGTAGAGTATTATTTTATGCTTTGTTCTTGTGTTTTTGAATTATCAGAAAACAGAGTATTACTCTCTGTTCATATTTTTGTTGTTTCGGAATTTATCAGAAAATTCTCAACAGTGGAAACAGAGGATTTTTCCACTGTATTTTGTTTGGAATAATCAGAAATTCCCGACATGGTATCAGAGCTTGTCCAGGCTCTTTAAAGACATCAAAGAAGCTGAAAGAAGATTTGTTGCTGCAGCAAATTATCCAGCAGAGCGAAAACGCTGTCAAGGTATTTTTCAGATTAGTTTTTTGTGTAGCTGCTGAAGACAATTAAGTGTTTTTTTTTTACAGTCAAGTATTGTAAGAATGGCCAGCATCAGCGTGGGTATGTTTAATACCCAGCTCCCACAGTTCAATGGGAAAAATTATGACTACTAGGCAATAACCATGAGAGCCGCGTTTGCCTCACAAGATTTATGGGAACTTGTTGAATATGGGTTTCAAGAACCAGCAAATGAAGAAGATTTTATTGGATTAACTCAGGCAGAGAAAGAGCTGTTGATAAGCAATAAGAAGAAAGACTCAAAAGCCTTTGTACTTTTATATCAAGCAGTGCATGAGAGTGTGTTTCTGAGGATAGCAGCAGCCAAGACATCCAGAGAAGCTTGGCAAACTCTCAAGGCAGCCTATCAAGGCATGGAGAAAGTGAAGACAACAAAACTACAGTTGCTGAGGAAAGATTTTGAGAACCTGCGTATGAAGGAGTCAGACAATATTGACTCATTCTTCACACAAGCAATTGGTTTAGTCACACAGATAAGGTCTCATGGAGAAACTCTTGAAGAAAGGAGGATTGTGGAGAAACTATTGAGGTGCCTACCCTCAAAGTTTGATGTGATTGTCACCACCATAGAAGAGACAAAGGATCTCTCAAATTATTCAGTTGATGAACTTCATGCATCACTGATAACACATGAGCAGAGGTTGAATAGAAATGAAAACTCATCTCTAGAGCAAGCCTTCAAGATCCAGATGTCATTTGGAAGAGGAAGAGGTCAAGGCAGAGGAAACAAGAGAGGAAGAGGCAGAACCCAATACAGAGGCGGAATAAACAGTACAGCAAACGTTCAAGGAAGAGGCAGCAATCCAAATCAGAACCAAGGCCATGGCAGCAGTCAACAAAGTGGACAACATCATGCTCAAGGACAAAGGTATGAAAAATCCAATGTCCAATGTTATTATTGTAAAAAATATGGGCACTATGCAAATGAATGTAGGAAGAAGCAGCATGATATGAGTAATAGATCTAGTGCAAATATCACTAGAGAAAATATCAGTCAAGATAATGTGTTGTTAGTTTGTAATATGACTGAAACAAACAGTGAAGATATATGGTTTCTAGATTCTGGTTGCAGCAACCATATGACAGGAAACATAGCCCTGTTTTCTTCTTTAGATCAGAGTGTGAAATCACAAGTCACACTTGGGACTGATAGTAAAATTTCTGTTATGGGAAAAGGAGAAGTTAAAATATTTACAAAGAAAGGTGAAAAGAAAACCATAGCAGATGTCTATTATGTTCCTGGAATGAAGTGTAATCTCTTGATTATTGGACAGCTTGTTTAGAAGGGTTACAATGTTTTCTTTAAGAATGATGTATGCACCATCATGGACAGATTACCCAGCAAACGTTGTATTGCTGAAGTGAAGATGACAAGGAACAAGATGTTCCCTCTCAGAATAAAAGCAGATTTGAAAAATAAAGAAGTAGTTGCAGCAGTGACACAAGAGGCTCTCCAAAGCGTACCAAAGGATGAAAATTGGTTGTGGCATTTGAGATTTGGACATCTCAACTTTGGAGGTCTTAATTTTTTGAGTAGAAGAGGAATGGTAAGAGGATTACCATTGATAGAAAAGCCAGACAGCCTTTGTGAAGGTTGTATATTGGGAAAACAACACAGATAAAGTTTTCCAACTTGGAAAAGCATAAGGGCAAAAGCACCTTTAGAAATTGTCCATTCAGATTTATGTGGACCGATGCAAGCTCCATCACTTGCAGGCAGCCAATATTTTCTAACATTTATTGATGACTTTACCAAAAAGACTTGGGTTTATTTTCTGAAGAATAAGAGTGAAGTGTTTGAAAATTTTCAAAATTTCAAAGCACTTGTAGAAAATCAAAGTGGGCTGCGTATCAAGGTTTTGAGAACTGACAGAGGAGGTGAGTATATCTCCAAAGAATTTTTACGTTTTTGCAGAGAAAATGGAATTCATAAGCAATTTACAGCAAGGTACACCCCGCAGCAAAATGGAGTTGCTGAAAGGAAAAACAGAACAATCATGGATATGGCGAGGAGCATGTTGAAGGCAAAGCATTTGCCAAATGATTATTGGGCTGAAGCTGTACACTGTGCAGTATATATTTTGAATAGATGTCCTACAAAAGCAGTGATGAAAAAGTGTCAGAAGAAGCATGGAGTAGGAGAAAGCAAGGAGTCACCCACATGAAAGTTTTTGGTTGTGTGGCTTATGCACACATTCCAGATCAGCTAAGGAAGAAATTGGACAGCAAAGGGGAGAAATGTATTTTCATTGGATACAGTGAAGAATCCAAAGCTTACAGGTTATATATCCCATCCACCAAGAAGTTTTTTGTGAGCAGAGATGTTCAATTTATTTAAGAGGAAGCTTGGGATGGAAGCATAGAGAAAACAGTTAATGTTAAAAATTGTTTGTCTCATGATGATGATGACGAAGAGTTGGCTGAAACACATCCCCAAACAGCAGCGCCAACAACAGAACAGCAAAAGACACCCTTGAGGAGAAATGAGAGTGCTTCTCCAAGCACACCACAAGGAGGAAATTCAAGTGCATCTACAAGCACTTGCACACCGAATGAAAGAGGTAAGAAATTCAGAAATTTAAGTGATATTTATGATTAAGGAATGAATTCCCTGTTTGCTTTGTATTGTCATGTTGATGACCCTGTTCATTTCGAAGATGCAATTAAAGATAAGAAATGGATAGAAGCTATGGATGAGGAGATGAATGCCATAGAAAGAAATAAGACATGGAACTCCATTTTCCCTTGCCGAAGATACCACGTTGCAATGAATTACACAGGAGAGCTTTACGAAAAGATCTCATGTGAAGCAGTCTCCATCCGCCAGATCGCTTTGGTCTAGAAATTGTGTCCATCTTGACTAAATGCATCTTGGAAAATTGAGATCTGCCGCCCCATAGGAAATTAGCAGATAGTGAAACCATGGTGTTGATAATAGAAGTGGGGAGGAAGTAAAGGTGTGCCCAAAACACCGCAAGCTGCGATAAAACTGACTGTAGAAGGATGAATCTGCCTCTTGAGAGTTAGAAGATGAGGTTAATTAGAGATGTGGAGCTACAAATTAGTATTTTGTGAGATATTTTTGAAGCATAAAGTTAGGGAGATGTTTATGGTGTGGATATAGTCATTTAGTTAGTTAGAGGCATGTTTTTTGTGTTTGTATAGCCATTTTTACGTTTTTGCAGAGAAAATGGAATTCATAAGCAATTTACAGCAAGGTACACCCCGCAGCAAAATGGAGTTGTTGAAAGGAAAAACAGAACAATCATGGATATGGCGAGGAGCATGTTGAAGGCAAAGCATTTGCCAAATGATTATTGGGCTGAAGCTGTACACTGTGCAGTATATATTTTGAATAGATGTCCTACAAAAGCAGTGATGAAAAAGTGCCAGAAGAAGCATGGAGTAGGAGAAAGCAAGGAGTCACCCACATGAAAGTTTTTGGTTGTGTGGCTTATGCACACATTCCAGATCAGCTAAGGAAGAAATTGGACAGCAAAGGGGAGAAATGTATTTTCATTGGATACAGTGAAGAATCCAAAGCTTACAGGTTATATATCCCATCCACCAAGAAGTTTTTTGTGAGCAGAGATGTTCAATTTATTTAAGAGGAAGCTTGGGATGGAAGCACATAGAAAACAGTTAATGTTAAAAATTGTTTGTCTCATGATGATGATGACGAAGAGTTGGCTGAAACACATCCCCAAACAGCAGCGCCAACAACAGAACAGCAAAAGACACCCTTGAGGAGAAATGAGAGTGCTTCTCCAAGCACACCACAAGGAGGAAATTCAAGTGCATCTACAAGCACTTGCACACCGAATGAAAGAGGTAATAAATTCAGAAATTTAAGTGATATTTATGATGAAGGCTTTCCTTTCAGGTATTGTTGGTTGATGATGGAACTCCATTTTCCCTTGCCGAAGATACCACGCTGCAATGAATTACACAGGAGAGCTTTACCAAAAGATCTCATGTGAAGCAGTCCCCATCCGCCAGATCGCTTTGGTCTAGAAATTGTGTCCATCTTGACTAAATGCATCTTGGAAAATTGAGATCTGCCGCCCCATAGGAAATTAGCAGATAGTGAAACCATGGTGTTGATAATAGAAGTGGGGAGGAAGTAAAGGTGTGCCCAAAACACCGCAAGCTGCGATAAAACTGACTGTAGAAGGATGAATCTGCCTCCTAAAGACAAGAACCGCAACTCCCACCGAGATATTTTTTTGTAATAGCGGTCTATTAGCCATGTCCAGTCCAACCTGCGATTTCCTTTTGGTTTTAGAAAAAACCCCAAATACTTGAAGCCATCTTTAATTGGAGCGAGTTGAATGCCAAAGAGCGCTGCAATCCACATAGTCAATTCCTCATTTGTGTGGTTATGATATAGCAGGGATTTTGCTTTGTTAATGATCAAACCTGTTGCAGATTGAAACAATTGGAATATTCCATGGAGGCATGACCAGCTCGATTTTCGAAGCATGGCAAAGAGAAGAATATCGTCAACGAACAAATTGTGTGACAAAGAGATATTCTTGCAAATCTTGATGGGGGCGCATCGATTTTCTGCAACATCTTGGTTTATGTGAGTGCTGAGTGAATTCATAACCAAGATAAAGAGAAGAGGAGCAAGCGGACATCCCTGACGAAGTCCTCTTTCCGCCTGGAAGAACGTTGAGGGAGAACCATTGATGATGACAGAGTATTTAATGTTCTCAACGCAAGCCATGACCCAGTTTATACCCTGAGTTTTTAGCCCAATTTTTGCGAGGAGAAGATGGAGAAAACCCCAATCAACACAGTCGTATGCCTTTTTTAAATCGATTTTAAGAATGGCAGCGTCTGTATTTTTCATAAGAACAGAGAATAAACATTCCTGAGTGGATGCGACAGCATCAATAATGTTCCTGTCCTTTAAGAACGCATGCTGATCCGAGGTGATGAAGGAGTTTAAGGTCGATTTCATTCTCTCAGCAATGATTTTAGAAGTGATTTTGAACAGAGTGTTACACAAAGCTATTGGCCTGAAATCCGCAAAATTTTCGGGCTGGACCTTTTTAGGGATGAGCGCTATGAAAGTGGCGGTAAGGGCGCTGTGCACATTTCCTGACATTCGAGATGCATCAATCATCCCAAGCAGATCATCCTTGAAAAGTTCATAGAAATGTTGGAAAAATTCAATGGGCCATCCATCCGGCCCAGGACTTTTGTCCTTTTTAAAAATCTTGATGACCTTCTGTAATTCTATTTCCGAAATGGGCTTGAAGAAATCCACATTAGCTGCTTCATCAAACATGACAGGGACATGTTCTATCATTCGAAAGGCATCCTCACACTGTATATCCCGCCGCTTGTATTGTTCCCGGAAATGCCTGAAAGCTTCAGACGAGATTTCATGCTGAGAATGAAAGAAGCCCCCATTGCCGTCTTGAATCTTCCAGATCGAATTTGCCCGTCTTCTTGCATTAGCAAAATTGTGGAAAAATTTTGAGTTTCGGTCGCCTTCCTTTAGCCAAACCGCCCTGCTTTTGAGTCTCCATGCAGCTTCTTCCATTTGCAGTAGCTCTTGCTTCTTCTTCTCTAGAGATCTGAGACGGGTTTTTTGTTCGAAAGACATGCCATCAGAAAGAAATGATGCAGATAAGATGCATAGTTCTTTTTTAATATCCTCAAGCTCCAGTTTATCCCGCTTTTTCTTTTTGATAACTCAATCTTTTGCCGCCACCCTCAGAGACTGTATGTTTTCACGTTTTAGTAAAATAAATTTAGTGTATACCATAAATTTACATTTAAATTGAAATTGCATATAGGAATCAGATTTAAATTTTACATTTTTTTTAATGGATGGAATTATTTTCACCAAACTGCATTACGAGAAATTCGCTAAACGAAATTAAATTCGTGCTATAAGAATCTTGGGTTTTGCCGTTGGAGATTGGAATCCTTGCTTTTTACCGTTGGATATTGCACAATGGAGTGCTTTAAAACTATTCTGACGTAGTTTGCCTTTATCATTCAGCCGAATTTTAATCCCTTGTCTCCGTCGATTCCTTTTCCATTGTCTTGTACACTTTTACCGCCGGGGCACTCATTAAAATTCTAAATTCTATCTGCCTTTTGTTTGTATGTGTGTCTCATTGGTTATGTTTAAGCCCTATAATGGAGAAGGTATAAAGGGAGACCTCTTGAGAGTTAGAAGATGAGGTTAATTAGAGATGTGGAGCTACAAATTAGTATTTTGTGGGATATTTTTGAAGCATGAAGTTAGGGAGATGTTTATGGTGTGGATATAGTCATTTAGTTAGTTAGAGGCATGTTTGTTGTGTTTGTATAGCCATTTTCTTCTGCAAAATTATGATGATTTAAAGGGAATTAAGTATTGAATAGGGCACAAATTTTACATTTGAACTTTTTGTTATGTTGTGTATCATGAGGATTTGCTTTTGAAAATAGGTAAGACTATTCAAATTATACATGGATTCAAAAGTCCATGTGGATTGTTTCAATGAAAGAGAGATCTTAATGGTCTTTCATTTATAATCATGGCAGTGAAAATTTATATATTATGATGTGCCGGTACTTCATACATAGAAGGAAAATAATTTTATTAGATGTTGGGTAAGTTTATATGGTAGAGGTATCGAATAATAATGTGTTGTGGTTTTTGTCATTTAATATTCTATCATATTCAAATAGAATATAGTTAAGTTTCAAAATATATTTTAAGTTATAAGATATATCTTGGATTTTGTTCTTAACCTAGTTTAGGTTAGTTTTCTAAGTTACAAGTGTGTTGCTATGAAGCCAAGGCATTATACTTATTGATTTCTTATAAAATAACAAAACTATGTAATTGTTTTTGGAAAAAAATAAATAAAAAAATTTCCAAAAACAAATAAAATAATTCAAAGAATTAATTATTTTTTAGTAATAAATTACTTAAATAAATTAATTATTTTAATATTAAAACTATAAATATATATATAACCAAAGTTCCAAAATGTCTTCACAGTAGAAGATGCATACACCTAATAAGTCTAAAGAAAAGGCGTAACAAAATATATTAATACTCGGTATAAAGCGCGTTCGAAATCAAATATGATTTCCGGTGGGAGCGAAAGGCCACACCTTTTGAAGTAAAATATCTGAAGCGTCGAGACGGCATGATCTGGCAAAGGACAAAATTCATCATCCTTTAGCGTTTTTTTTGCTTCTTGTTTATGAGGTAGAAAATGTAATGCAAGAATCAAGACAGTTGTGTCAGGCCCTTAGAGGAGGCCATTTATGTAATTTTGCTATATTTTGAATTAAGTTCATTAATAGTTCCTGTTGCGTAATTCCCTTTATATGTAACTTGTGCATTTTCTATGAAACTGTGTGTTTATCGAATTTAAACCCTGTGCAGTTCTTGTAGTTTCCATGAAGTGGTTATTGTATATTTTCCCAGAATCCATGAGAGTTCATTGATGGTTTTACGTTTTGTTTTGTGTCTGAAGCTGGAGTATGAGAGTGAGCACATTGAGGTGGCTTTGAGCTAATTCTACCTCCGGTAGCTGTAGAGATAACATAGAGTAAATAGGAATATCTTGACCCGACCTGCAAGAAAGTGGCCCAGTCCATTCGTCAACTTGTGAACCCAACTCCCGGCAAGGTCAAGTCAAGAATAATGTGTTGTAGAGTTGGAGGAGATCGGTTCATAAGAAAAATTGGGTGCATTGATCATTCGAAAGTGATGAAAGAAACAAAAAAACTCAAATTCCCTTAATTCATGACATATGGAATAGTGCGTGAATCCTAGAGTTTGTTGGAACCCGGAGTGGGAAGAACTGCTGATGGGACTCATGCCTCTGAACCCTCACCAATGGTGGTAATTGTTTAGTGTGGGACCATACTCGGGCCTTTGGGCCACAACGCCATTTGAGTGCAACAAAAGGGGCCGAAGGTTGAGCACTCGTGGACCCGAAATTTTGTTCTTCGTAGATTTTTACAAATGATTATGATCATTTATTTCAGGAGGAATCAACGTTGGCAAAGCGCTTGGGTGGATTGGGTAAAGATCCCAGCATCTTCGGCTAACATTTGGTCATATGTGGTTTTCTAATGGAAGATCTCAAGAGCAGCTCGAATAAAGAATGTCTTTTGCATGGTTTTTCCATAGGCGGAATATTAAGCAAGCGAGCTCGAATAAAGAATAATCCTGGTCTTTTGCATGGTTTTTCCATAGGCGGAATATTAAGCAAGCGAGTTTTGTGGAGCCACAAACCTCGAAAATCGAATTTGATATTTTTCTGAACACATAGTCTAACCACGTCATTAATATACTTGATTTAAAACAATTAATATTTATTAGACATAGAATAAAACACACATATTGCTTATGCATGTTTAATATAATAAAGAGTGCACATTTAATATAATGAAGAATGCCTTACCTGTAATAAATTTTAACAATATTTTTTTTCAGAAAGAAAATCAAGATATATTATATTAAGGAAATATAATGAGCAGGTACATAAAAGCCAGAACACATAAGCCCGCTAATGCTACAGGCCTGTAACATGAACCATATGAGGATATCCAGAGTAAAACAAAACATAACCAAGATAAGCTTCCAAAAAGATGTGGAAGAAGTTCCGCATGGTGCAACAATTAAACTATATAAGAAGAAGAGATAGATCCAGATAAATGAAAACATAAAGAGTGGAGCCAAAATTATTCAAGCCTATTGAAGCATTGCAGATATAACAACCAGCGTAGAGGCGATAGGGGTCTTGGAGTCTTGGAAGATGCAAGCATTCCTCCACTTCCAGAGACACCAACACGTGATGATAAAAAGAGATCTCCATTCTGGACGCTGGGCACTCCACCACATGAATCCCTCCTGTACAGAAGAGAAAACCTGGTGAGGAAAACCATGAGAAACGGAGAGATCATACCATATTTGCGCTGTTGCTGGGCAGTGGAAGAACATGTGGACATTGGTTTCTGAAGCCTGGCAACACATGACACATCTGCCTGGACCAGCCCATCCCTTTCGCTGGAGCACCTCCCATGTGAGGTTCCGATTGGAGAACATCAACCACGAAAATAATATTGCCTTGAGCGGGCCTGTGGCTTTCCAAAATTTCGCTGGAAAAATAGGAGAGGGTCTTGGCTGAAGGTTTTCCAATGCAACTTCATATAAATCCTTGACGCGTACTGGCTGAGTTGAAGTCGGCGCTGACCATACCAATGCATCTTTGGACCCTGTCTTTTTAATGCCCCTTTCATTGAAATGCTTGACCGCTGCGTCCCAAATCTGTCGCATAGGGAGAGGAAGACGAAGGACCTCTGCATCCTTCCATATTGGCGAGGTAGAGGACCAAGACAGAATCAGAGAATTCCATGTGAAGTGACCCCTTGTTTGCAGAAACGAGATGAGATCAGGAGAGAGCATTTTTTCCAAACCAAAAACCGTGGAGTCGAGGCCAATTAGTATGCTGGAGCCAGTTGAGATGCGCCATCGTAGAAAGAGAAAGAAGAGATCCTGTACCTTTCTAAAGCCGCGCCAGATGGATGATCCTCTTTCCAAGCCCAGAGATCTCTTCCTGTACCAGTAAACTAAAGGCTTGCCTTTTAAGTATTTTTGATTAATAATAGAGCTCCATTTACCTTCTCCACAGATGCCTTTATGGATAGAATTACAGAGGAGGGCCTTACCAAATGACCGCATGTGTAAGAGACCCCACCCGCCAGATTTCTTCGGCCGAGAGATAGCTTCCATCTTCACAAGGTGGATCTTGGAACTATGAGAACGACCACTCCATAGAAACTTTGCAGATATTGAGATCATTTTTCTAACAGTAGAAGCAGGCAAAAAATACAGATGAGCCCAATAAACCGCAAGTTGAGAAAGAACAGATTTAACCAGTATAAGTCTGCCTCCCAAGGATAAAAATCGCATCTCCCATCTCGAAATTTTGTTATAAAACCGGTCGATCAGCCAAGACCAGTCCTGTTTGCGGTTCCCTTTAGGCTTGAGGAAGAAGCCCAAGTATTTGAAGCCATCTTTAATTGAAGCCAAATTTATACCAAATAAAGCTGCAATCCATAGCGCTAATTCCATATTTGAGTCGTTGTGATACAAAAATGATTTGGCCTTATTGATGATCAGGCCCGTTGCAGCTTGAAATTTCTGAAAGATACCGTGAAGGCATAACCAGCTGGATTTAGAGAGCATGGCAAATAAAAGAATGTCATCAACAAATAGATTGTGAGAGAGAGAGATATTTTTGCATATCTTGATCGGAGCACATCGATGATCGGCAACAGCTTTGTTAATCTGTGAGCTGAGGGAATTCATAACCAGGATGAAGAGAAGTGGGGAGAGAGGACAGCCTTGGCACAGTCCTCTCTCAGCCTGAAAAAAAGATGAAGGGGAACCATTTATGATGACTGAGTATTGAACGTTCTCTACGCAGGCCATCACCCAATTTATTCCTTGAGACCTCAGACCTATCTTTGCCAGGAGGATACGAAGGAACCCCCAATCCACACAATCATAAGCCTTCTCCAAATCAACCTTCAGAATAGCAGCATCAATGTTTTTTGTTGAGACAGAGAAAAGACACTCCTGAGTCGAGGCAACTGCATCTAGAATGTTCCTGTGTTTTAAAAAGGCATGTTGATCCCTGGAAATGAAGGAGTTGAGGATCGGTTTCATTCTTTCTGCTATAATCTTTGAAATGATTTTAAAGAGAATATTACATAGTGCTATTGGCCTGTAGTCAGCAAACGACTCAGACCGATCCTTTTTGGGAATAAGCGCAATGAATGTAGTTGTGAGGGTGTTGTTTATATTCCACGACATACGGGAGGCGTCCACCATCCCCAACAAATCATTTTTAAACAAGTCATAGAAATGGATGAAGAATTCGATCGGCCAACCATCCGGCCCAGGACTTTTGTCCTTTTGAAACTTTTTTATAACTCCATGAAGCTCCTCGTCCGAGATAGGCTTGAAAAAATCTTCATTGGCGGCATCATCAAACATAGTCGGGATCTGTTCAATCATCTCAAAAACATCATTTATCTCATTTGGCCGCCGCTTATACTGCTTGTGGAAAAACCTTGTGGCCTCCATCATGATATCCTGTTGAGAATATAAGAAGCCTCCATTTTCATCTTCGATCTTCCAGATCGAGTTCCTGTGCCTCCTCGCATTGGCAAAGTTATGGAAAAACTTTGTATTGCGATCGCCCTCCTTAAGCCAAATCGCCCTGCTTTTAAGCCTCCAGGAAAACTCTTCTTTTAGCAGCAAATCTTGTTTCATTTTCTCACAAGTTCTGATATGATTTTTCTGATCGAAGGACAAAAAATCAAAGGACGTTGATGCAGCTAAACTTAATTCTTTTTTTATATCATCGAGCATCTGTTTATCCTTCGCCCTCTTTTTAATTATCCAATCCTTGGCCGCCCCCCTGAGCATTTGAATCTTTTCACGGAAGGTAGAGAAAGAGGTCCTCTCCGACTGTTTTAATTCCGTCCATTTTTTTGTTATAAGTTCATTGAAGGACTCATCAGTGAGAAAGATTCTGTTAAATTTGAATGAATAACCCAATTTAAATTCCGAGTCCCGCCATTCAAGGAAGATGGGGCGATGATCAGATGTATAATCGATTCCTGTGCTGGCGACTGGCATACCCCATTGCTCAATAATACTAACCTTGATGATGAAACGGTCTAGACGCTTAGCAATGAACGCCCGGCCAACTCTGTTGTTATTCCACGTTGGAACCATCTTGGGAGGAATAACATCGACGAGATTCCTATTTAGGAATTCCAAGCGAAGACTGTCAGCAATAGGGTCGGTCTTCCTGCAAATGCCCCAACATTCATTAGAGTTCAGGGTTACATTAAGGTCCCCAGCAATCAATAAAGATTCAATGTCTAGGATGTCTGATGCCAGCAGCAGATCCCAGAAAGAGGATTTGTTTCTATAAGGCGCATAGATATTTAGAATATTGATGTTCTTGGGACAACCTCTGACCGAAGCTTCGATTAGGATGCCTGCACAACATTTGTAGGCTTTAGCTTTGACCCATGCCGGATCCCATAAAACTGCCAATCCCCCGGACATTCCATCGGCATCTGAAGCAACCATATACCAGGACGGAAACATTCTCCTGAAGTAAGCTATTGAAACCGTACTTGAGTGCATTGTTTCCTGAATGAAAATGATTTGAGAACGAGTAGATAGAAATATCTCTTTTAGCGCCAAGAATTTTGGGGCGGCACCCAAACCCCTGATATTTAGTGAAGTCAGGAAAGTCATTTGGATGGCTGTCCAGCCATACATGCTCTAAGAGGCTGTGGGGGAGTAGATTCGGAGATTGGGACTTCAACAAGAGAGAGGTTTGTGATGCCAAATTCTGTAGCAATGGTCCTACCTCTAAAATGACGGGAATCCCCTTTTTTCTTTTTCCGAACAGTGATGTTCTTTGCAGATTTGGGGCTGATGGAGGGAAAAGAGGGCTTATGGATGGTCAAAGGCTCGAGGATCGGTGGGTTCCTCTGAAGGAGAAAGTCTATGTCACTGTCGGATTTGTTTACCGGTGATTCTGTCGGGGAGTTAAATGGCGTAGGGGTGGGCATGGGCTCCTTGCCACGAGAAAGACCAGAAGGGGGCGTAACCGATGAAGGAGTTGATGAGCTAAGCAAAATAGGATGTGTTCCCACCACAAAATCACCTTTTTCCATGGGTGATGGAGAGGGCACCGGAATGTCTTCTGAAGGCTCGGGAATAGTAGGGCATTCCAGAACCGGAGGGTTCGCATCATCAGATTGTTCATGGGGAAGGATAGGAGAATGTGAAGAGGCCTTGATCTGAGAAGGCACATGAATAGGAGGGCCATCCGAATCATAGAAGGCACATGAAGCCTGCAATTATTGATGACATGACCTGTGCGATGACAAAGAGAACAACGAAAGGGAATACCCCAGCAATCTAATCTTTGGCATATCGAAGAGCCCTCCCAAGAAATCTCTATGTGCTCCGGATAACCACCTTTATAGGGCTTTTCAATCAGGATCCATGCGATCCTTTTGTCTTTCTCCCCCCTGACCCATGGATCAACATAGATAGATTTACCAATCGAGTTACCGATCTCCATGAGAGTTTCTGCAGACCATAGTTCCAATGGAAGATTGGGAAGCTTGACCCAAATCATACAGTTTGATGGAGTGTTTTTGAGTGGGTCAAAGCCCATATACCATCTGGACAAAGACAAGAAGCTCCTTCCGAAGACCCAAGGTTTGTTGAGAATCATTTCTAGATCTGGAATTTTCAAAAAATGAAAGGAAAACCAGTCTTTCATCAGTCGAGAAATGACTGGAGCATATCCAATCAGAGGGAGCCACTTAGATGTTAACCATGCTCTCATATCAACCTCTGACATTTCCGGGAAGTGCCATTTCCCGACGAGAATGTTTTTTTATATAGAATATATTGTTAAAATTTACTGAGTAATAAATTTTAACAATATATTCTATATAAAAAAACATTATATATATATATATATATATATATTAGACAGGCTCAACTTATAAACTGTTTTTTTACATTAGAGTGAAATATTATTTCAATATTTATGACGCATTTTTTTTTATTTTTTAAACTATTCCCAAAAAAAAAATCATTAAGGGAAAACATTGATAATTCAATCTTTTAAAAAACAACTCCTAACTACTTCAACAGTCTTCATCATAAATACCGCGTGTGCAATATATTCAAAGCAAATATTTTATATACCAAAAGTTATATTTAAACCAATTATTTTATTTATGAAAATTGGTTTGGTAGAAATCACTTAAAAAAATTCATTATGGATTATAGAAGCCTGAATCATTCAATTTCAACAATTCATTATGAATTATAGAAATCTGAATTCAGTAATTATTTTATATTTATATTTTATAACAATTAAAAATAATCCAATTATAATGTATTTTTCTTTATATAAAAGTTTTGAAACATTTTAGTTGATCACACTTTTAATTTTTTAACATTGATGATAAATTGTATAGTTAATTACATAGAGTTTTACATCTTTCCACATTTTTTCATATAATTCTTAAAACCAATACAATCATATTAAAAATATTAATGATATTGCAAGACCAAGAATGTCTTACTAATATACACATTTCCCTGATTAACCATGTATAAAAATCTATTGGGTCAACTTTAATTTGAGAAAAAAGGGAATTACATATCATATGGATGATTTTGCACGAATTTAATTTAATTTGAGATTAAAAGAAGAAGAAGAAGGAGGAGGAGAAGGAGGAGGAGGAGGAGGAGGAATTACACATCTTATTGTAAAATTGATTATTTTGGTAAATAAAGTTTGATTATATATTAATTTCCCCATCTAAATAGAATATAAACTTATTATAATTGGAATAATCTCAAAACCCTAAGAAATTGGTGGACACGGATGGAGTAAATCTATTTTTTTTAATTTATTAAAATTTAATGCAATCTAACAAACTTTATAACACAATACAGCCATTGATAAGCATTAAAAATAAACATATACTAAGCATATTCCCTTGATAGTTAATCTAGAGCTTATCTACTTTAAATTGAAATAAAAAAACTTAAACAAAAAAATTACAACATTTATAATAATAAAAGTAACAAATTCCACGAACTTTAAAACAAAAAAAACCCGACCGTAACAAATTCCACAAACTTTAAAAAAAAAAAAACCCGACCAATCCCATAAACGCCCCCAAACATTCAAACCTTAATTCATAAATACCCTCAAACAATAAATTATGTTAAAATGTTCTATTTAATAAAGATTTTTAATATTGCCGAGTTATTTCACATATCACACGGTTGAAATGTTCTGTTTAATAAAGGTTTTTAATATTGCCAAGTTATCTCTAACGGGTTCAAAGAATTTAAATAAAATTATTAATAATTATTATACAAATTATAGTAAATTTTAAAGATATATAAATGTAAAATAATAAATAATAAAATTTATTATTTTATGAAAAAAAACACGACATTATTCAGTGACATTATTTTTGTAGAATAAATTTAAATTCATTTTGTATAGGATAGTGTAAGTGTAACACTTATAAATTTGAAAACATACGAAAAATATATAATTAAAAAAAAATTACATAAAACTATAACTGGTCTTGAGTAATGGACCTTGTCATAGATAAACAAAACTTATAAATGCATTACTGGGTAAACTCTGTAGCATCAGATAACACTTATACATATTTCGTGTGTGATATTATATTATGCAGTTAACAAGGTTTATATGGTGGTTAATATTTAATGTGCACATGGCTTCCAATGGGTTAGTCGTCTCTGCTCAAAGTTTTGCAAACTTGCCATTGTACACTAGGACACGCGGCATGCTGATAACTAAGGTTGATGCATGCGTTCGCCAGCTGGTTGCAATCTCCTGCAACATCTGTGTTGTTTCATGTCCATTGATCTCTGGCATGAGATCTGATGATGGGGAGGGTTTAGGGTTTAAACCCCTAACCAATTTTTCACACCTGACAACTGGTGGAGTCATTGTTGTCGTCAGCCCGTGGTATCATGCCGCTCTACAATGGTATGGTCTAGTGAGGGTTTCAGGCTGACAATTGATCCTTCTGAGGTTTGCAATGGGTGTTATGGTTAGTCCTGCAAGGGCAGGTAACCCCGACGAACTGTTATTAAGTGATTTCAATTATCTACATTGTGTGAATTTGGCATTCGCTTGGAGTCTCTATTTGGTGTTGAATTTAATGGACCGCCTAGGTTGTCCAAGGGTGGCTCGATGGTCTTCCATTACTGCAGGGAACACTCTACTCCGAGGACCATCTTCGAAAGGTAAACCCACAAACCTTACAATTCTGAATTTTGCAAAGGTTTTCCTCCGGGTTGTTGACAGATTCTAGCTTCCAAAGGGTTTTTAATTAACATGTTCGTTGTGAAGTACGTGGGTTTCTCAAGGCTGGAATCCTTCAATCTCAGTTAAAACACCCCTCCTATCGGCATCGTTATTTTAAAATATGATGCAGGTTTGTATGCATATTGACTCCATGGTTTTGGGCGTTTGTGTGCAAGTACTCTTATATATTTGTTTAGATAGTCATGTGACTAGGACATTGTCCCTTAAGGTTTTAAGAGCTTACGACGTCCATGGTTATTTCCAGGTTGGAGCATTTACCTCTGGCGCATGAACATTTAGCTATAAAATGTTTAACTATCCAGAGATAGAGACTGAGTATTGAGTCGATCTTTAAGTTGAGACTTGCTTAAGTTTTTTTTTAATTAATTAGCTATATAAAGGAAATGGCCAAACCCCATGCACGACACATGTAATTTTGTGAACAATTAGCACTTGATCGAGTGCGAGTTTTTGTGGATATCTTCTCTGTTATACATTTTTTTGAGTTAGGTTATACAGTGGATGGTCTTTTAGGGGTTTCGGTCATGTTGACACATTCAGGTTGTTGAGTTGTTCTGAAATGTAGCACTATTCTTTAAGTTATTACTACAGTGAAATATATTTAATCAACTCAGTGCATCTTATTATTTGAATAAAAATGTAGTTATTTTATCTTTGATTTTATGGTGGGCTGAGAATACCTCTATTTCCTTGCTCAGGTTATTAGTAGCTTAGTGAGTTTATCTTAGTTCTTTTGACATTTCTAGAACGATTCTTTTAAATATTGTTTATACAATGAGTCGGCTAGATTACTCCTGTAATGGCTTGCATTTTATTACTCATTTCATCTCTACAGTAGCCCCGTAGCTTTTCACACAGTTTATCTATATGTGACTTTATAGCTTAATGCATAGATAACTTCTACAGTAATCTTATAGTGTTTCATAAAGATTTTTCCACTGCTTTATTATAAGAAAGTACTCTTAACACTTAAGAGGGTATGAATGTTTATTTTCTACATGAAGTTATTTCTCCATACTATACTAGTATTATTTTCTACCTTTCATGCATTGCCATAACATACCATCTACTCGAAATTTCTATTCTTTTTAATGCATTTTCAAGGAATTTATTTCCTTAGATTATTCTGTCACTTGAGTAATTCTTCCAGCATTAATTCGTAATGAAAAGTTCTATTTTATCATTTAAATAATTTTCCACAGTCCAACACTAATTCATAATGGAACTTTCTATAATATTTATTTGTTCAACATTAGCAAACGTGTAATATCCAATCCTTTCTAAAAAGTCTCTCCTCCAAACCATGAGCCTCACAATTATGTATGGACTCTCCCCCGAGCACTTTCTTTTGTTTCACAGTTAAGGTAATTCCAACCACAATCAAGTACCTTAGGCCTCGGGACTCATGTCCCGCCTTAAGTCCTGTACTTTTTTCCTGTCTGTTCTTGAGAATTATCCCACTAGTTTATTCCACCATCTCTAGGATATCTCCTGGATCCTTTTCCCCCATCTAAATCTCCCTTGAGGGAAGATGGGTAACTGTCTTTTGTAACTGTTTCTTTTAATTAATGTAAACAGTTTCTATTTTTGTAAAAGTATCTCAACTCCTAAACCATTTATTATTTAACATCATAGGGTAATAAAACTAAAGCAATAAATGGTACAGATCAAACTTAGTAACCACAATAACTTTTATGCATCTTGGGGTGTTATGGTGAATAGAAACAAAAAAAGTCAAAATGATTTATTCATCCTATTCAATTTGGTTTTTGACTGATAGATTGCTTGCCATGAGTGTTTCCATGTCTCCAGGTATCGCAGGTGTTCATCTACCTCTCAGCAACACATCTACAATGGTTTTCAAGGGAGAAGAGACGAAGACACTGTTCAGAGCACACTTGGGGATGCAGTCAATCAAGTGTCTATTAACTTGCCTACCCATGAAGACATCAAGTTGTTCATAGAAAAGCACATCAAGATATGACGGCAGCAACATCACAACAAGCATTACCATGAATAGCAGCGGAAGACAGCATACCGAATGCAACGAATGGAAGAGGAAGATAGTTGACAACACAAAGGGGGAACAAAGTTGCAAGCTCAAAAAGATTCACTTGTGGTGAAAGAAACTTTGGAAAATCAGGCTATTAAGTGACGGTGCGACATGAAGATCATGTGAAAGCAGAGAACAAAACAAAGAAGGAGTTGCATGGACTCAAACAATAACTCAAGGAAGAACATGAGTTGCATAGACAAGAGAATGAGTTGCAGCAAGTACAGATACAAGATCAGGCACAACATGCACTCATGGATGAAACTGCGCCTGTACAAGTTAAAGATCCATCCCAGCAGCTGGCACAAAGCAGACATGGTGAGAAGTGTTGTTGATCACATGCAAGGGAATTCAATAGCATGCATGTCATAATGCGCACATATGCGATCCCACCCATTCAGCACACTCACCGAGGCAAAGACAAGAAGAAAGTCCAACTAGAGCTGAACATGTAGTTAACAGCTAATGTGCATGACCACCAACACACACTGGAAGATCAATGCGTACACTATGCATCAGTGTGTTGCTAGTTTAGTCGCACCCAAGAAGATCATGTGCATGTTAGAAGACGAGTTGGATGGAGGAGCCACACCAATGCAATGAGATGCAACAAAGGCAAGGTTCGTTTCAGCAAGATGTCACCATGGAGCGCATGCACACCATCAAGGATGACGAAGCCTGCCATTAGATCAACACCTTCACCATCACAAGCATGTCAAAGAGTTTCTCCCATCACAACGGACTGAGTTTCAATGATGTCTTGCATGGCTTGCTCAAGCCATTTTGTCTCACATGAGCACATGTGCATTGTAATGTAATGTCTTGTCAAGTGTAAGTCAAGTGTCAATAGTTGGATGTAACATTCATAGAGTAGATGAAGAGTCATGAGGGTAGATGAACTGTCACAAAGGAGAATGTCAAGGGTCACCCAACCCTTTGCTATAAATAGAACCTCATAACTCATTGTAAGGGATTTTTGATCAGTCAAGCTTCGATAGGAGTATCTTATAGAAATCTAGGATAGTATTGTAATGGGCCTTGGCTTCTCGACTGTGCAGAGCTAGTACATTTCTTTGGAGGAGCAGGCGGTTGTGGCTATAATGTTGTGCTATCAGAACTAGTGGTTGGAAAATGATGTATTGTATTGCTAGAACTTACACATCTTAATATAACAAAGCCAACATGTTTCATGCATATGTTGTATTTTATTCTATGCTATCTGGTTTACTCTAAATGATATATGTATTTGTTTTCTTTAGCATGCATGTATGGACTATTTTGTATATGTATGAATATTTTTTAAATGTGTTGTTGGTTTAACCATCACTTTGGATTGCTCGCTAACTTTCTTTCCAGCTTGTGATGCATCTTCACTCGTTTGTTCCCTTCCAAGCCACGTACTATTACAAGTTTCCAAGGGGCGCACTCACCTCACGCTTAGTGTGTTAGAAACTCTCATGCACCTTCCTTGACTTATAGCAGTTGTCACACCCTTGCTACTAATAGGGACATATTAATTGCCTTTGTTTGAAATTGCAGTCAAGGCATTACCATACGACCCAATGTTGGGACTCCTACACCAAACGGTCTGAGGTCTGATTGGGACTTCTTACAAGGGATATCCCCTTACATGTTGGCAGGTCCATTACCATCAACATTTTGGAGCTAGAAGGAGGGCCAGATGACAAGATGAGTCCTCACAGTTGTTTTGAATCTCTACATATCTATCATGACTACCTACAGAGTTTCTCTTCCTAAATGCATGTCTTATGGAAACGACTTCATTATTTCATAAAAGCTCTCGGATAACTTTTCTCATAAAACATATCATGGTGGAGGCCATGTATCCTTGGTTAGGCACGCGGTCGGCGTAGTAGGCTCATGCAAAAGCCATGGGTTATTTGAAGAATACATGAGTTGCACGCTGTTCATCTACACGCTTCAAGGGCAGCTAATGCACTAGTGTGGCATGCTGCCCGAAAAATCTATTCATTCTCTTGTTCATCTGGTCACAGAGATAGACTGTGCTTTCAATCACTTTGACCATGAAGCACTTGAACAGGAAATTCTGAAATTACGAAAAACACCAAATGAATCCATTGATCAGTTTTACACATAAGTTTGTAATCTTGCACACCATTTTCCTGGAGATAAAATTGATTGGGAATTTCTTTATGGAAGATTTGAGTATCTTCTTCACATATCCGAACCCCGCTCAGCACACTTCAGTGATGCAGCTGTGCAATCGCACGTAGGCCCAGTTGCTTTCACAAGTGACTATCTGCCTTCACCTAATCAAATAGCTCCACCACTGCGGAGTGGTGTGGGAAATCATGCACAGACCTCTGTTGAACCGTCACATTCTCCTACCCCACTAGATCTTGATATTTGTGTAGATTTGCAATGCAAGCCTATTGGTTGTCACATGGATCCATTCCCTCAACCTCTATCCCTGCATTATGTTGATCCTTCGGATTGTACTGTCTTGTTTTCTCCCATTCCAAACTCCTCACCTACTGTGAACGAGGATGATGTATTCAAAGTAGTTGGATTTATGTAGCCAACCTGCACCATCATTCATGATGAGTGTGTGCAGGAATCTAAATAAGAACCCGTGGTGAAGGATGATTTCCTTCCAGCTTCGCCTCATCCACTCTATCCTAACATCCCTTATGATTCTGTCATTACTGATTTCCCTTGTGGAAACCCATTTCCGGATGTTTCTACTTCCGGTCATTCATATGACACCTCAAATGTCAGTCTATCATTACAGTGCGGAGAGGACACATCTTCCTTAGAAAATCTGTCCAATCTGTCGTGTATATTTTCTGAAAACACATAGGGTGAACATCTTTGCTTACCATCTATCCATCTACTTGATTCATCAAATCATGAGGATGCCGACAAAAATCTTGAATTTTTTCGTGTGATCTCTCTACTTCTTCATCTAATCACGATGTTGATTCAATCATTATTAATCTGTCTAAGACACTGGTCTACAATGATCTATATCTCAATGATGTTGAAACCCCATAGACTGTCGAGGTACTTCGAGCTCAGCTGATGGTTATGTCAGGCCCTCGTTGTCCTAAGGTTGGTTTCACTTCTAGTCAGGAAATTGTTGAAACACTCAAGGCTCGTCATCACTGTCTGCTTTGCAATGAAGATCAACCAAACACCCAAATTTCAGTTCCTCCACTCAAACTACATGATCCCATTGCCCATGAGTAGGAGAAATCTTACACAACAAGCACACATGCACAACGTAAGTGGTCTACCTCAACCACATTTTCTTGCATACACTCAACATCTGCACGTTGTGGAGCACAACACCATGGAAGCTCCATAGAATGCATGTTCCGCTTTCACTCATTTTTGTTCTGTGGACGCTCTTAAGCTTGGAGTGTGTCAGTCTTCATTGTTATATCTTTCATGCTTGCTGGTTTACGAAATTGCGATGTTTGCAAACCGTGCCTTCACCAACATGGGTCAACCAATGCGGTAGTGGCTGCATTGGAAGTATCACTTCACGTGAGATGACCCATGCACTATTAGCTTAGGAGTAAGAGTAATGTTTTCTTTCAGTCTATTTTCTTGCATGCTTGTTTTCTTACTTGGTTTATTGGTTTGTTTGTCTGCTTGTTTGTTTGCTTACTCGCTTTGCTTTCGCTTTCACTTCTGCTTCTACTTTGCTATGTTATTTGCTTTATTTCTTTGTTCGTAGGTTAGTTTCACATGAAACCATGTATGACTCTTGAAAAAAGTTGGGTAAAGTACAAGAGGACTTGTACAACTATCAACATTTGGTTATCTATTCTCTGCTCTCTTATGTAAGAACTTGTTGTCTTCAGTCCATGATACGTCAATGGAAAATACGTACCGTTCGAAGTAAACCTTGGTGAAATCACAACACTTGTGGGCTAACTAGTATCACCTACTCTGGCCAGTTTTTTGGGTTAACCCTCGTCAGCCCAGCCAAGTAGAGTAAGGTGAGGAGGGAATCCTTAAAACGCGCATCAGAGGTATAATAAACTACTTCTCTCAAGGAAAAACCTCGTCTACTCTCAATAAGTCAGGATCCCTCTTCCGCCTCTAAAATGAATAAGTGTTATGCACAGCTACGAAGATGAAAAATGAGAAAATGAAAAAGTTAAATTTAAAAAAAAAAATCAAAATGAATTAGGTGAAAGAGGAGAAAGTCTTCCTGTGTAGAGAGGTGATGAAAGTAACTCCATCGAGGTACTAATTAGGCTTGTTGGTAGGGGATCCATGCTTGTGTTTCTATGTGACTCCGTCGGGGTACTCTCCAAACCTGTTGGCAGCAGAGCAACACCAGAGATGAAACTAAGATTCTGGCGACTATATTTCTTATGTACCAATATACCCCTTGACCTCAATCGAAAAAACTGTGTTGACTTGGCTTGGAATGTGTGTCAATCGACCAAGAGCTTGGAAGATGCTACATCTTACAATGAAGCAAGTGTGGAAACCAAGACGAACTGAGAACTGAACAATACTTCCGGAAGTGTTAGACTTTCTTTTCATGAACACGGTCCATTCAGAGAGATGGAGTTCTGCCAGTGTGTTTCCAAATGTTGTAGCGGTTATAACCACCCTCCAAAATTTTTCCTTAGCTTCGTTTTGGATCCTCCCTACCAACCTTTCACAACAACATATCTTATTAATCCAGTACACAAGCTTCAGTGATTTTATTGAAAAATGACAGCCTGTCCATCAGAGCTTGTTGTATTCCCCTCACATGTTGTTCCTCCGGACTTGGTCCAGCTGTAGGCTGAGAAGCTCCCTCAAAAAATTTCACAATTCTGGAGGGTGACCAGCCTTCCCTCCAGAATTTGCGCAATTATGTCTGTCAGCCTGCTGGGATCTAGAATTAAGAAATTCTGTTAGTCAAGCTTCATCCAGAAAATTTTGCAATTCTTCTCAGTAGGGATGCTCAGCCGAGGAATTGCACAATCCTAGACAGAAGCGAGCTTCTCTGCCTAGAAATTGTGCAAATCTACTAGGTATCTAGCCCAACTCCCTTCCAGAAATGTGCATTTTCTCCCAGCAGTTGAGTAGCCTCTTGCATGTGCAGTTGAGTTGACCGGTTCCCTCCAGGACCGAGAAAAATTTATTTGCATGCATGGTCTGCTCCTCCTCAGGCAGCATGCAAATGCATCCCTTGTTTCAGGGATCTCATTTTAGCAGTCGGAGGTTACATGCAAGGTTCATTTCAAAAACCTCCCACCAAGTGTCGCTTTTCCTAGATCTGTGGCATGCGCATCGCAACCTCGATTTCATCAAACTGATGAACCCAATGCCACAGAGCTCATTCCTCACATCAACCTTGCAGCTCTGACATCCCACATTGTATCTTGGAGTTTTTGACACATTCAGCTCAGATGTTTTGGGGTAAGTCTTCCTTCAATGTCATATGTTTCATTTCTAGCACTTTCTGTGTTTCGCTTCGTATGAATGATTTCATCTTGATTTCAGTGAGTGCTTGCTATTGTTTTGATACATACTAGCTTGTGCTTGCACTATTTCAGTTTCCGTTAGCATCTCAATGTTGTCGCATGCATGAAACTATTTTTCATGGAAATTCGTCGATTCAGCGACTCGCCTCACCCACATGCATGTTGTTCCATTTTCCGGATCCTTCATTCACTATTTTCATGGACGATCATTCACTTATGCTTACACTCAAGACAACATTGTGCAATCCTGAGAGGAAAGGCACTGTCTTCCTCCTCTCAGGAAATGTGCATTTCTTCCTAGTGATTTTCCTCCAATCTTTCATTTCACAATTCTGAGGGACGACGACTGCTGGCCCATAAAATTATGCAATGCATTCACTGAGCCTGTAACCATTTCCAGATGAGATTGCGCATTGCACAATTCCAACAGTGAACAGCCAGACTAGACTGTGCATTTTGTAGTTCGAGTAGTTAGTCAACCTCCTAGTAACCCGGACTGTGCCTTGTGTAGTCTTAGCAGTCAATCTCCCAACCACCCGGCGGAAATTGCGCAACCTTCATGATCAGTCACATAGGTATGTTGCAAATCAGTTCTCAAGTTCATTTTGGTTTTTGATTGACATATTGCTTTCCATGAGTGTTGCCATGTCTCCAGGTATCGTAGGTGTTCATTTTCCTCTCACCAGCATAGGTACAATGGTTTCCAGGAGAGCAGAGATGAAGACACCGTTCAGAGCACACTTGGGAATACAGTCAATCAAGCGTCTATGAACTTGCCTACCCATGAAGACATCAAGTTGTTCATATACTACCACATCAAGATATGACGACAGCAACATCATAGCAAGAAGCGCCATGAACAGCAGCAAAAGGCAACATACCGAATGCAACAAAATGCAAGAGGAAGATTGTTCACAACACAGAGGCAGAAAAAAGTTGCAAGCTGAAGCAAATCCACTTGTGGTGTAAGAAACTTTTGAGACTCAGGCTATGAAGTGAAGACGTGACATGAACATCATGCGAAAGCAGAGAATGGAATAGAGATGGAGTTGCATGTACTCAAACAACAACTCAAGGAAGAACAAGATGTGCATAGATAAGAGAATGAGTTGCAGTAAGAAGAGGTACAATCGCAGACACAAGATGCACTCACGGATGAAACTGCGCCAGTACAAGTTAAAGATCCTTCCCAGCAGCTAGCGCGAAGCAGACATAGTGAGTAGTGTTGTTGATCACATGTAAGGGAATTCAGCATCATGCATGTCATCGTGCACACACATGCGATCCCACCCATTCAGTACACTCACCGAGGCAAAGACAAGAAGCAAGTCCAACTTGAGCGGAACATATAGTTGAAAATTGATGTGCATGACCACCAGCACACACTGGAAGATCAACGCGGACACTGTGCATTAATGTGTTTCCAGTTTGGCGCACCCAAGAAGACCATGCGCATGTTAAGAGACGAGTTGGATGGAGGAACCACGCCAATGCACCGAGATGTAACGGAGGCAAGAGTTTTCTTCAACAAGATGTCACCATGGAGCGCATGCACACCATCACAGACGACCAAGCTTGGAATAAGCTCACCACCTTCACCATCACAAGCATGTCAAAGAGTTTCTCTCATCAAAATGGACCGAGTTCGTTCATGTCTTACATGGGTTGCTCAATCCATTTTGTGTCACATGAGAAAATGTGCTTTGTAATGTAACATCTTGTCAAGTGTAAGTCAAGTGTCGATAGTTGGATGTAACAATCATAGAGTAGATAAAGCATCATTGATCCAGGATGTTTTCACTTATAGATGTATAGAAAGGAATTACATGTAAAATTGTAGCGTAACACAACAATGTGCACATGATGAAAGAAGAAGTAAACACATAAAAGGCACAAAAAGAAGACACCAAGGCTTGATAACAGAGTTCTTCCAATTCGGACTATGTCTCCGGGCCCAGCTCAACAATGGGGAGGCCTTTCTTATTAAATGGCATGAAAACAAAGAGAATTACATTCATCAAACTGTCCACAAGAGGCTTATACCTCCAATATGCAAGATTACCTATGAAATGGATGACTGAGATGGAGAGGTATGCAGCACCAAAGCTTCCTGCAACAATAAAAGGGGCTGGAGTATGTATATTGTCCAAAAGAGACGAATATATATATGCTCTCGGCCTCCTGTGAAACAACGTGCTGCCACCAAAAAAATGCCTCCCCCCGTGCTCTTCCATTGATCATGTTTTATAAGGGATTATTTGGACAGAATCCCATCCCAATTGGCGATTGTCTGGCTCTTAACAAAGGCTGGTAGAGTGGAAGAATCAGTGGGTTCATCCGCCTCTCAAAGATGGTATTTTATCGTTGAAATGATAAAGCTTCAAAATTCCAAAAAACATTGCAAATCTGCCCAAAAAACCATATACTGGGACCTCAGAAATCATTAAATCAGGCTTATTTTCACTATCGCATCCGCACTGGGGTCGCAAATCGGCATATCAGGGTGTCTCTGTCATGGTTATCTGGAATTACCGATCACCGATTGCCGACATTGACGTCGACCGATTACGTCGGCATCCCACACATACATCACCTCGGGTGTCCGATAGTGGTTCCGTCGACCTGATTAATCACCGCTCGCACTGCCTGCTCACCGATATACATGTAAGTCCTCCAATTTCGATTGCCTCCGATCCGCTGATCTGATCAAATCAGAGATCGGCGATTAGCGGTTCCACTGCACAAAGCTTAAGTCCGCCTCTATGCAACTTTCGATTGCGATTTGGCCTTAAAGGCTTAAGACCCATTTTCAAAGGAAAATCCTCATTTTCTTAAGGATCGACGAATCCTTCTTTGTGCAATAACTCCATCATCCGAACTCGGATTGAAGTACCATTTGCATCGTTGGAATCAGGAAGACGAGATCTCTGCTCTGGTCCTAGGTTGACTTCATTCTGTTCAGTTTAATTTCTGAGTTTTTCCATGCCATTGTATCTGAAGATCCACCTAGATCAATCCTCCCGATTGAGGAGATTTTGGACCGCCAAAAGCTTTTCATTAGTCAATCGGCAAGTGAGGGAATTTTTCCCTCACTTTCTCTTTCTCTAGCCATCTGGCCTTGTTGGGATGCATTCCTTTGAATCCAACTCGAAGGTACTCTACATCTCCTCACCGTGAAGTCCTGGTCCTTCTGTCGAGGATGATGTCTTCGAGAAACTCATCGAGATATTCTGGTGCAAAATCATCGATAGTAGGAAACGTGCCCACCTCATCAGTGTCCATGATCAAGGGAGGTTCATACAGCTTTAGGTTCTCCACATTCACTACTGAGTACATCTTCATATATACCAGCAAGTCAAGACTAAAGGCATTGTTCCCAATCTTCTCCAACATGGTGAATGGTCCATACTTGATTGACCGCAACTTCTTTCCTTCTCCCTTCATCCTATCTTTGCTGATGTGGAACCACACCTTGTCACCCACTTGGAATTGATGGTCGACCCGACGTTTATCATGTCAAGCCTTATAACAGGATTCACTTTTCTCCAACAGTTCTTGCACTGCTTGGTGAATCAATTGGATTCGCTGAATGAACTTCTGAGCTTTGTCCTTATCATTACGTCCACTGGAGCCATCCTCCCTTCCAAAGACCATATGAAAAGGGTCTTCTGGCAGGTAACCAAAGCATGTCTCAAATGTTGAACACTACATCAATGAATGCACTGCTCGGTTATAGGAATGTTGTATATAGGGGAGATGTTCATCCCTCAACTTGGGATGTTTCCCACAATAGCCTCGTAATAGGTGTACCACGGTATGGTTAACAACCTCTGTCTGTCCGTCGACCTGCGGGTGAAATTTCGTGCTTCTTTTCAGTTTGGTGTCCATCATCCTCTACAAGATGGTCCAGAACTCCCCAAGGAAGCAAGAGTCTCGATCTGACACAACTGATATGGGTAATCCAAAGTGGACCCAAACATGCTGAAAGGAAAGAGAAGCAGTCTGCTCTACACTAATCTTCTTTTTACAAGGCATAAGTATACACATTTTGCTAAAATTGTCAAAGATGACATACAAATAGTCGTGACCCTTCCTAGACAAAGGTAAACCTCCTACAAAGTCCATTGACACACTTTCCCATGGACAACTCGGAATAAGGAGTGGTGTGTAGAGCCCAAGTTTTCTATTAGAAGGATTTGAAACAGAACACATCACACAACCCTTTACATAGCGAGTCACAATGTTTTTCATATGAGGCCAAAAATAAAATCTTTGGACATGAAATAAAGTCTTATCAACACCAAAGTGTCCATATACAAGAGACGTGTGGGCCTCTAGAATTACATGCACTCTTTCTCCTGTGGTAATACACAATTTACCAAAGTGATACAAAAATTTCCCCTGCAAGTGATAGTTCTCCACCTGTGAACCATGGGTTAGTTTTTCATAAACCTCCTTAAAGTCATCATTGTTAGCATACTGTTCAGCATAACTTTCGAAAGACAACGAATCATTATGCAAAATAACAGAAGCAGAAATAGGAGGGCGAGATAGCATATTGGCCACTTTATTGCTAGTGCCCTTCTTATACTTTATTACCAGATGAAATTGTTGAAGAAAGCCCATCCACTTGAAATGACGAGTTTGCTGCAACTTGGTTTGTGACTAAAGGTACTACAAGGGTTGATGATTTGTATGGATGATGGTCTCCTTCCCGATCAGGTAGTGTTTCCACTTTTTCACACTCTGCACTAAGGCATAAATCTCCTTGCCATAGGTGGGATAATTTATCATAGCTTGAGAAAACTTCTCAGAATGGTAACAAATTGGCTTCTTTTGCTGCATCAGTACAGCTCCCATGGCATAACCGCTGGCATCGGTTTCGATATCAAATGGCTATTGGAGATTAGGTAAGGTTAAGACTGGCACGGTGCTAACTTTTTCCTTCAACTTTTCGAAGGACTTCTGTTGTCTTCCTCCCCATTGGAAGACCTGTTTCACACTTGTCAATGTGTGAAAAGGCGCTGCAATAATAGATAAATTAGCAATAAATCTCCTCCAATACTGGACTACACCTAGAAAGCTACGGTACACTAGTAGGCTTAGGGCAATTTACAATTGCTTCAACTTTAGCGGGATGAATTTTTAACTGACCATGACAAACAGTATGACCTAGGTAACCCAAAGAGGTTTTCCCGAACTCACATTTTGACAATTTTACAAAGAGAGTTTCCTTTTTCAGCACATCAAGCACTTTCTTTACATGACTCACATGTTAAAACCAATTCTTGCTAAAAACTAGTATATCATCTAAATATACAAGAACAAACTCATCAATGAAGGGCTGAAATATATTAGTCATAACCCGCATAGAGGTGGATGGAGCATTGCAAAGCCCGAATGGAATTACCATCCATTCGAACAGCCCTTGCTTGGTTTTGAAAGTGGTTTTCCACACGTCCTGCTCCTTAATTCGGACCTGGTGATAGCCACTGCGCAAATCCAACTTTGTGAAAAAAATACAACATTTTTTATTTGATCCAATAAATCATCTATGTGTGGGAGCACATAGCTATTTTTTTCACTGATATTTTGTTGAGCACATGGTAATCCACGCACATCCTCCAGTTGCCATCCTTTTTGGGCACTAGAACAATCAACGAACCACATGGAGAGGAGCTTGGCCTAATTACTCCTTGGTCCAGAAATTCCTGCACTTGCCGCTTAATCTCCTCCATTTCAACTACCGACATCTTGTACATGCCGATATTCGATAGAGGGGCATCATGCAACAGGTGGATTTTGTGTTGGATTTCCCTCTTTCAAGGTAGTCCCTGCGGCTCCTGAAACAATTCATTATAATCAGAAATTAAGTCCATCAGTTCCTGCTTATGCTTCCCATCTTAGTCCTGGAACGCGTCAGGAAATTCAGCCTCTTTGTCCCTTATGACAATAAGCATACATGTCTTGCTAGAATTCATCAGTCATTTCATCTGCCCAGCTCTTACGAGGTTGGCGTTAATCGTATTTTGATGAGCCCACACTATGTATTCTACTCCATCCTTGGTGATGTGATATTTATTCTCATGGTGGAAAAAGATTGCTTTCCTATCATACAGGTATGGGCTCCCCAATACCATGCCACAGATATCCAGTGGTATTACATCCATCTCTACTTCGTCTACCAGCTTAGATGAAATCACAAATTTTACCTTGCACTACTGGGTTACACTCAATTTAGCTTTATCATGTATCCATCGCAGCAGGTAAGGCTTTGGGTGCGGTTTTGTTTCTAAGCCAAGCTTCTTTACCATGGATTCTGCAATTAAATTTCCTTGGGACCCAGTATCAAACAGAATTTCTACTTTGGTATGATTTACTACAACTCTAATATGAAATAATTCAATTCTTTTTCTATCATTTGAAAGGGACTCATCTACAGAACTGGTGCTTCCATGTGATTTAGAATCAACAGGAGGTGTAAGGGTACCTTTTGTTCCTGCTGCTGTGACCAACGCTTCATCTCCTGAATCTGATCCAAGGTCTTGTTGTGTTGTTGCCATTGTTTTCTTCTTTCCTTTTCCTCCATACTTCTTTGGACACCATTCTCTGTGATGCCTCCAACAGTGATCGTCATCGTGGCCTTCTTTCTTGCAATGATTGCAATAAGGCCGCTCTCGCTCTTTGGTTGCTTCCGTTTTTTCCTCCTTCCCTTTCCATTTCATTTTGGATTTCCCATTGGGAGGTTTGAACGGTGGCTCTCTGGACTGGTCCTCTCTTTCGTTCTTGCCCCTGTTCTCAATATGAATTTATTTCACACTAGCTACGTCAATAGTGGTTGGTTCAAACAACAATAATGAATGCCGAATATAACTATGCAGTGAGCCAATATACTTAGTTACAACTTCAGGTGTATCTAGTGCAATACCCAAGTTCAGTGCTTTCTTCCTAAATTCTTCTGTAAAACTATTAACATCTTGCCCTTTGCCTTGCCTTAAATATTGCCAATTCATCAAAGCTTTCCGTTTGTATCCTAAGGGATAAAATTGTTCCTTTAACGCAAAAGTAAAATCAGTCCATGAGGAAAAGAGCTTACCCACATTTTTATTGCTCTACAATTTACTCTCCCACCAAACGAGAGCTGTGCTGCCCAGCTGTAGAGAGGCCAGCTGGATTTTTGCCTCATCCTCTACGATTTTTTGAATCCTACAGTAAACCTCAATCTGCCTGATCTAATTGTTAATCTTTTCTGCGTTACTTTCACCATTAAACACAAGAAGATCAAATTTAACATCTAATTTAAAAAAAGGTTTCTTAGATGCATCGTTTGGATTTCTCTGATTATGGTGGTGAGGGGAAGAAGAACCTTCACCACTAGAAGGAGAAAGAGGGGGTTCTTCTCCACCATTCCCATGTGTTGAACCTTGTCCTTCTGGGTTGCTCTCTTCTGCTTTTTCCAGTCTTATAACCACCTGACTGATATTCTCTCCCATTGAATAGAAAGTCTTTCTGAAATTGGGCTCCTCTTCAATACGAGCTTCCTCTTTAGCCATGGTTCTCCTTCAAGGTGCACGCCCTACCTCTAGATTGAAAGGTTCTAAATTCCCTTCACTTCTTTGAAGCATGCCTCTTTTTAGCATACAAACATGCAATTCAGATCTAAAAAGCCCTGCTTTGATACCACTTGATCCATGATGTTTTTGCTTATAGATGTATAGAAAAGAATTGCATGTAAAATTGCAGCTTAAAACAACAATGTGCACATGATGAAAGAAGAAGTAAACACATACAAGGCACAAAAATAAGACACCAATGCTTGATAACGGAGTTCGTCCAATTCAGACTACACCTCCGGGCCCAGCTCAATAATGGGGAGGCCTTTTTTATTAAATGGCATGAAAACAAAGAGAATTACATTCATCAAACTGTCCACAAGAGGCTTATACCTCCAATCTGCAAGATGGCCTATGAAATGGATGCTTGAGATGGAGAGGTATGTAGCACCAAAGCTTCCCGCAGCAATAAAAGGGGATGGAGTATGTAAACTATCCAAAACATACCAATATATATATATGCTCTCAACCTCCTGCGAAACAGCATGCTGCCACCAAAACAATGCCTTCCCCCTGTGCTCTTCCATTGATCGTGTTTTATAAGGGATTCTTTGGACAGAATCCCATCCCAATCGGGGCTTATATGGCTCTTAAGAGAGGCTGGTAGAGTGGAAGAATCGGTGGGTGCAACCACCTCTCAAAGATGGTCTTTTATCATTGAAACGATAAAGCTTCAAAATCCCAAAAAACACTGCAAATCTACCCAAAAAACCATATATCGGGACCCCAGAAATCATTAAATCGGGCTTATGTTCATTATCGGGTCTGCGCTGCGGTCACAAATTGGCATATCGGGGTGTCTCTGTCCTGGTTATCAGTAATGACCGATTGCCGATATCAGTGTTGGTTGATCGTGTCGGCATCCCACATATACATCACATTGAGTGTCCGATAGTGGTTCTGCTGACCCGATTAATCGCCGATCGCACTGCCCGCTCGCCGATATACATGTAAGTCCCCCAATTGTGATTGCCTTCGATCCGCCGATTTGATCAAATCAGAGATCGGCGATCAGGGGTTCCACTGCCCAAAGCTTAAGTCCGCCTCTATGCAACCTCCGATTGCGATTTGGCCTTAAAGGCTTAAGACCCATTTTCAAAGGAAAATCCTCATTTTCTTAAGGATCGAAGAATCCTTCTTTGTGTGATAACCTCATCATCCGAACTCGGATTGAAGTACCGTTTGCACCGTTGGATTCAGGAAGACGAGATCTCTGCTTTGGTCCTGGCTTGACTTCATTATGCTCACTTTAATTTTTGTTTTTCCATGCCATTGTATCTGAAGATCCACTTGGATCAGTCATGAGGGTAGATGAGTTGTCACAAAGGGGAATGTTACTAGGTACCCCACCCTTTGTTATAAGTAGAACCTCATAACTCATTGTAAGGGCTTTTTGGTCAGCCAAGCTTCAATAGGAGTATCTTAGAGAAAGCTTGGACACTATTGTAACGAGCCTTGGCTTCTCCACTGCGTAGAGCTAGTACATCTCTTTGGAGGAGCATGCAGTTGTGGCTGTAACGTTCCGCTATCATAACTAGTGGTTGGACATGGATGTATTGTATGACTCGAACTTGCACTTCTTAATATAATAGAGCGAGCACGTTTCATGCATATGTTGTATTCTATTATATGCTATCCAATTTGCTGTAAATGATATATGTATTTGCTTGCTTACTCATACATGCATGGACTATTTTGTATAAGTATGTATGAATCTTTCTGAAATGTGTTGTTGGTTTAACCATCACTTTGGATTGCTCACTAACTTGCTTTCCATCTTGTGATGCATCTTCGCTCGTGTGTTCCCTTCCAAGCCGTGTACTATTACAGGTTTCCAAGGGGCACACTCACCTCACCCTCAGTGTGTTAGAACCTCTCATGCACCTTCCTTGACTTACTACAGCTGTCACACCCTTGCTACCAATAGGGACATCTTACTTGCCTCTGTGCGAAATCACGGTCAAGGCATTACCATATGACCCACTGCTGGGACTCCTACACCAAATAGTCTGAGGTCTAATTGGCACTTCTTATTGGGGAGATCCCCTTACATGTTGTCGGGTCCAACACCGTCAACATAAGAAAATTTTGACTTGTAAGTCTAAGGAAAATAATTTGACTACTTCTAAGGACTTGAATTTCAACTAATTTTTTGTTTGTTTTTCATGTCGTCTTAGTTTCATTTGATGCTTGACCTGTAGCTAGAGAAAGCACCACCCAGGGCTTTCTAAGCCATCAAAATCACCCTTGGATCACACCTGATCTAGGGCACACTAACCCTCAACATTGTTGGATTTTTTCCCATAGAGTTTCAAATCGGTGATTTTTTCCCATCACGGAGTGACTTAATACTGCATGTCGTCATTGTCTATCCTAAGTCATGTGGGGCATTGGGATTCCTACCTTAAAAGTCTTTACACATCGCCCTTTTCCATTAACGACATCTTGTTTTTTCCTATAAAGGAATAGGTTTTATCTATGGAATACATAGAGATAGTAGTTATGAAACTTATGGAAAACCTTATTATACCAAATACCAAGAAGATAAAACATTAAAAATTAGAGGGTTTATTCTCTTGGACCTCACATAAAGAAGATCTTGAATTTAGTGGCCAATTATCCTAAACTTTAGATCAAAATCCTCATTGTACTTAATTTTTAAAATGAGGTAAAAGATATCCTTATATCTATAACATCATTAGGATTAGAATTATTCCAAGACATCTATATGGAATTATGTTAGAAAAGAATACTACCATATGGATAGAACCTCATTGAAAAAGACTTAAATGATAAGATGAATTTAGGAGCTATCAGTGAATTCTGAATCACGATGTTAACATAAAGATCACTGTGAAGGAGTGTTGCAATAACAAAATCAATCTCTTCCTTTTTTCCCATTAATTTTAGAAAAGGTTTCAAAAAACTTTGTAATAAATTCAAGAAAGAAAAAATGAAAATGTTATGAAAAAATTATGTGAAAAGGTTATTGTTGATTTTAAAAACATTGATATTTCATTTGAAGAAAATAATTATATTATTATAATTTAATAATACTATACATTACCTTTTATTCTTTTTACATGTATATTGACCAACTCACCATTTAGTTATTGAAATTATTTCATAAAATAACTTAAAAATATATCTTACACTCTTTTATCTGAAATTCATATCTTATAATAAAATTAAATTTCGAGTGTATAAGTCACTATGATCTTTGTTTTCAAGCCAAGAAGATGCCCACACATCAAGAGTTTATATATATGTATATATACATATAAGATTTGTTTTATACATCAAATGAAATTCATCGAGTTGGGTACCAAGAAAATTTAAATTATAAATTTAAAGGTGGAAATAAATTGGAAGTTGATATTAGGCAAATTCGCATTTCAATTTAAATTTAAATTTTATTAAAAATTAAAATAAACGTTGAAGGTACTTCATGAGTCCTAGCAATTTCAAATCTTGAAAGGAGAGTCGAGAGCAAAGTCCTCAAAACAAGCGAAATTATGATTTATAGTAATATTTAAATTTAAATTATGACATCCAGATCTTGAAGGGAGAGTCAAGAGCAAAGTTCCCAAAACAAGCGAGATTATGACATCCTATTATTAAATTTAATGTTGAAGGTGAATTCCTATTTCAAACTTGCTTTCGTAAAATACATTTACATTTAAATTGAAATTTGACGCATTCAGCGAACTTAAATTTCAATTTAAATTAAGTTTGCGAACTCCCACACCGTTTTTTATGGGTTTTGTTTGTGTCGTGTGCGATTTGTCTTCTATGCTTCTCGGTTGTATGATCAGTCGGATATGCAAAGATAACGGAAAGGGCGTTCATCAGGATAGCTATTTGCACCTCGGATGGGTGAGCGAGAGAGCTTTCCATAATAAACATTTTGGATCAAGGATACCTGACAACACTCCATAAAAGAGCCGAGCATACACGATAAGGTTTGGAGTTTAATCTTTTTGGGATGTTTGCAGTCATTGCAGAGTTAACATTATCTTTAATTTCTCTAATCGTTCCCTCTTCTCGCTCTTTCTCTGCGCTGTTATTTAAATTGCATCTTATCAATATGTTCTTTCGTTAATCCTTCCCGAATATTTCTCTCTTCCTTTTTCACCCCACTAATCTTCCGGTCGTGCGATGTCTTATGCGCCTTTACTTCCTCGGCAATCAGTAACATTTCAAGTTCTATCTACGCTCTGTTTCTGTGTATATGTCTTATTGGATATGGTGGACAAAGGGAGGCATCCTTTAACAATAAATAAAAGCAGAGATCTGACATTCAGCATGATCCTCATCCGCGTCCACAATGGGTGATTGTAGTCTCGGAAATATGTTCAGTGCCACTCCCACTTGTTCACTCCGATGGTACGCATATGCATTCACACTTTTCTTAACATAGATTTGTTTTTATCAGAGGAACTTACACTGTTTTCAACATTTTTGGTTTTATCAGAAAATTATAAAAGAGAAAGTATTCTCATTACTATGATCCTTCATCACAAAAGATTATGACGATAAAGCCACTTCGTAACTCCATGATTCAACTCTATGAGTTTACTCTGGTCTTAGGTTTAATATCCAATTACTTTTCTACACTATTTATTTATGACTTAAAAAAGCAATTAACTTTTATTTTTTATTAAAAAAATTATAAATATTAAAATTAAATTCGAGCTTTACGAATCTTAGGTTTTTCCGTTGGAGATTGGAATCTTTGCTCTTCACCGTTGGATATTGCACAATGGAGTGCTTTAAAACTATTCTGACTTAATTTTCCTTTATCATTCGGCCCAATTTTAATTCCTTGTCTCCGCGGATTCCCTTGCCTTTGTCCGGTACACTTTTACCACCGGGTCGCTCCTGAGAATCCAAAATTCTATCTGCCTTCTGTTTGTATGTGCGTATCATTGGTTATGGTTAAGCCCTATAATGGGGAAGGTATAAAGGTAGGCATCCTTCCATGAGTATGATAATGGAGAGGGTTGACAACGGACGCATTTTTAATGGAGAGAGGAAGGCATGATTAAAGGTAGGGATCTGGTTGCTGGTTATTTATTTTTTTTGTTATTTTTGGAAGGATAAATAATGATTTCGGATATTTTCGTGAAGTTAAGATGGGCAGGTTCTGCGTTTTTTGTTTTATGCAGAAAGGATGAGGAATGTATTTTTCTTTTTTTCTTTTACTCATACTTCTTAGAAAATTTTCTCTAATTTTTACCTTAATTCATGCTGGAATGAAAGCTAGGTAAAAAGTGTCTCAAAACATGAAATCAAAGTTTCACTTTATCTTCCCTTAAATTTCTTCTTATATTTATAGTGTGAGAAGTTTGGCTAGCCATAATTTGTTGTATGTCCAAGATCGTCTTATCTTGAACAAGTGAGGTCTTATCTTGAACAAGTGAGACCTGAAAAGGAAGAAGATTAGAGATGTGGAGCTCGAAATAGTATTGTATGGGGATTTTTTCAAGCACGAAAGTAAAGAGATGTTTATGGTGTGGATATAGTCAATTAGCTAGTTAGAGGCATGTTTGCGGTGTTGGTATAGCCATTTCTTCTCCAAGAATATGATGGTTTAAAGGAAACTAAGTATTGGCTAGGTCACAAATTTTACATTTGAACTTTTTTCTATGTTAAGTATCATTAGGATTTCCCTTTGAAAGTAGGTAAAAGTATTCAAATTATATGTGGAGGCAAAAGTTCTTGTGGATTGGTTCAAAGAGAGAGCTATCTTAATGGTCTTTCATTTATAATCGTGGCAGTGAAAATTTACGAGCTAAAAGAGCAATAATATGATGATGGCTAAAAGAACGATAATATGATGATGTGATAGTACTTCATGCATAGAAGGAAAATAATTTTCTTAGATGTTGGGTAAGTTTATATCCTAGAGGTATCCAATAATAATGTGTTGTGGTTTTTGTCATTTAAAATTCTATCATATTCAAATCGAATTTAGTTAAGATTCAAAATATGTTCTAAGTTATAAGATATATCTTGAATTTTGTTCTTAATCTAGTTTTGTAAGTTACAAGTGTGTTGCTATGTAGCCAAGGCATTATACTTATTTATTTCTTATAAAATATTAAAAATATGTAATTGTTTTTGGAAAAAAACAAATAAAAAAAATTAAATAATTAATTATTTTTAGTAATAAATTACTTAAATAAATTAAAAATTTTAATTGTAAATTGAGGCTTTTGTGATCCATATCATGTTTACGAGAGATTTGTCGGCGTAAATCACATGAAATATCATTTGTCTAGGCTTTTCGAACCAACCAGTGTGGTTCATCATCAGAATGTTAAATAGCTTGAGCAGAGCCTCCAACGGCTAAATTTGACTATGGACCAGGGTCATAGATTTTTTTTATAAATTAAATGGAAGTTAGTTATATTAAGTGACCTTTCCTTTAAATAAATAAATAAATATATATATATATATATATATATATATATATATATATAGAGAGAGAGAGAGAGAGAGTAATTTTAATAGGTTGTTAAGTTCATAGTTAGTTAAAAGGTATCAATTTAATAAATACATAAAAAATGTAAATATTAGAATGAGAAAATAATATTAAGTTAAATTGAATATCTAATTGTTAAATTAACCTTAAAAAAAAAAAAAAATATCCAGATTCAACTTAATTGTATATATGAATATACCTACAGGATTAAACTAACTTATAAAAATAAATTTATAATATATATATATATATATATATATATATATATATATATATATAATAAATTTATTTATTTAAGATCATAGTTAGTTATAAAAGGTACTAATAGTATAAAATTATTAAAATAAGCCAAGGGGTGAAAAGAATAAAAATATTTTAGTTAATCAGAAAAAATAATTGTATATGTTAAATTAACTTAATATTATAATTATCTAACAGTTCAAAAAAAAAAATTAGATGACCCAAAAAACGAGGGGGGAAGGGGAGGTGGAAAGCAACTAGGAAGAGAGTGCTGGGACGCAACACCTACTGATTTTCCGGCCATCCTCTCTATTGAGATTGCTTGGCCTCTTTTCAATCTCAAGCGCTTCCCTAAATTTCCGATGATGGAATTGAGAAACTCTAGCAATAACACTAGCCTCCTCAATACAAACATGATGATTGGTTTTTTCCGCATGTTCATCTAAAGCGAAAGACTTTGCTCTCCTATTCTTAAGGTCAGCTGTGTGCTCACTAATCCTTTGATTAATAGAGCGACCGGTCTCACCAATATAGGGGGTCCCACAAGAACAAGGGATAATATATACCCCTTTCATATCTTTAGGGTCGATAGGATCCTGCGCTGATCTAAGGGACATACAAATGGTGTTAAGGGGCCTAAAGGTCACGGGGACACTATGCATCTGAGAATGCTTGCAATCTTATCAGTGGTCCCCTAAACAAACGGGAGATGGACACTTGGAATCCGTTCCTTCGGTTCCCTTTTAGCAAGAGAATTCTTGGCAGCTTTTAGGAAAGCCTTCTAACCCATGTATCTACTATAACCATTTTCAAAAAAGACATCAAGGAGATGGGATTTTTCTTTCTCAATACTCTTTTTATTCTAGATCCTTAGGGCCCGAGTAGCAAGGGTATTGAGAACACCCATCTTCTGAGCCGGGAAATGGTGGGAACTGGCATGAAGATACTGCTCCGTATGCGTTTTCTTTCGAAAAACTTGGTGGGAGATGGAACCATCACTATTATTAGAAATAAGAATCTCAAGGAATGGAAGGAAACTACCAACTTCCGTCTCCTTAGTAAACTTAATGGTCGAGGATTGATTCTTGAGATGATCTATGAAGAGATCTAATTCCTCTTGGCCGTGAGACCAGATGACATTGGTGTCATCCACATGCCTTTTCCAAAGCTTGGGCAGGAGCTGAAATGAGTTTAGAGCCTTGGCCTCAAAATCTTTCATAAAAACATTAGCAACAATAGGGGATAGGGGTGAGCCCATGGCAACCCCACAGGTTTGCTTAAAGAACTTTCCCTCAAAACTTAAAAAGGTGGAAGTGAGGCAGATCTCAACTAACCGAGCGGTGTCAGGATCTGTTAGGCAGTTGATCACCTCCATGGCCTCATTAATAAGGATACAAGTGAATAGAGAAACTACATCAAAACTAACAAAAATGTCCCCAGGGTCAAGCTTAATGTCCTTGAGTTCATCAATAAAAGAAGCAGAGTCTTTTACGAAAGACTCTGTACGACCAACTAAGAGCTTAAGCTTTAACGCAAGGAACTTAGCAAGAAGATAAGTAAGACCTCCATTAGTATTGACAATAGACCTTAAGGGAGCTCCTTCCTTAATATCAAAATTAATTTTATATATATATATATATATATATAAAACACCAAAATTCCAAAATATTTTCAAAGTAGAAGATGCATACACCAAACCCTACCACACATTCGAAGAAAGATAAGTTTAATGAAAAGGCATAACAAAATATATTAATACTCGATATAAAGCACGTTACAAATCATACACATTCGAAGAAAGATAAGTTTAATGAAAAGGCATAACAAAATATATTAATACTCGATATAAAGCACGTCACAAATCAAATATGATTTCCGGAAGCATGTGGAAGCGAGAGGCCACACCTTTTTATGTAAAATATCTGAAGCCTCGAGAAGGCATGAGCTGGGAAAGGACGAAATTCCTCATCCATTGGGGTTATTTTTTCTTGTTGTTTATATAGGAACTCTTCGAGATGTTATGAGGCAGAAAATGTAATGCGACAATCAATACGATTCTGTGAGGCCCTTAGAGGAGGCCATATAAGTAATTTTGCTATATTTTGAATTAAGTCCGTTAAGAGTCCGTGTTGCTTAATTCCCTTTATATGAAATTTTGCATTTTTTTTAAATGAAACTCTGTGTTTTTATCGAATTCAAACCCTGTTTAGTTTTTGTAGTTTCCATGAAGTGGATATTGTATATTTTCCCAGAAGCCATGAGAGTTTATTTAGGGTTTGATGTCTTCTTTTGTGTCGGAAGCTGGAGTACGAGAGTGAGCCAGTTGAGGTGGCTTTGAGGAAATTCTACCTCCGATACCTGTCCAGATAACGCAGAGTGAATTGGGAAATCTTGACCCAACCTGCAAGAAAGTGGCTCAGTCCACTCGTCAAACTGTGAACCCAACTCTCGGCAAGGTCCAGTAAAAAGTGACGCGTTGAAGAGTTGGAGGAGGTTGGTACATAAGAGAAATTGGGTGGATTGATAATTCACAAGTAATGAAAGCAAGAAAAACCTCAAATTTCCCGAATTCAAGCATTTGGACTTCAATATAAAATAGACATAAGGAATAGTGCGTGAATCCTAGCGCTTGTTGGAACCCGGAGTGGGAAGAACTGCAGGTGGGGCTCATGTGGCTGAGCCCTCACCAATGGTGGTCGTCGTTGTTCAGTGTGGTACCATACTCTGGCGTTTGGGAAAGAATACAATTTGAGTGCAACCAAAGGGGCCGAACCTTGATCACTAGTGAGCCGAAACTTTGTTCTTCGTAGAGTTTTCCAAACGATTACGATCGTAGATTTTTCCAATCGATTATGATCGTTTATTTCCGGAGGGATCAACGTTGGCAGAGCACTTGGGTAAATATCTCAGCACCTTCTGCTAACATTTGGTCATATGTGATTTTCTAATGGAAGATCTCAATAGCGGCTCGAACTAAAAAATAATCCTGGTCTTGTGCATGGTTTTGCCCATAGGCAAAATATTAACCTTGCGGATTCATTGCTACAGAAAAACGTGTTCTGTGGGGCCACAAACCACTGGTAAGAGGATTGAACCTCAAGAATCGAATTTGACATTCTTCTTAATACCTCGTCATTAATATATTTGATTTAAAACAGTTAATATTTATTGGACATAAAATAACACATATTCTTTATGCATGTTTAATATAATGAAAAATCCGTTTACATGTAATAAATTTTAACAATATATTCTATATAAAAGAACATAATAAATAGATAATATTTTTAATTTCATATATATATATATATATTTCGTAAACATGCTAAATTTATAAATCATTTTTTTACATGAGAGTAAAATATTATTTCAATATTAAATGCCTTTTTTTTCCTTATTATTAAAATTATTCTAAAAATAAACATTAATGAAAAATTTGATAATTCAATTTTTTATAAATAATTCTTAACTACTTCAATCACTAAGTGTGTCCGTCACAAATATCGAGTGAGAGATATATTCAAAGCAATCGTTTTTGGCTGAGCTAACTGTTTTGGCAAAAAAATTATGTTATGTGATTTCTACCAAAAGACTTTTAGTAATTCATTATGGAATACAGAAGGCTGAATTCGATAATTATTTTATATTTATATTTTATAACAATTAACAATAATCCAATTATAGTCTATCTTTCTTTATATAAAAGTTTTGAAATATTTTAGATATTCACACTTTTAAATTTTTAACATTGATATGAAGTTGTATAATTAATTACAGAGAGTTTTACATCTTTCTGAATTTCTTCATATAATTCTTAAAACTATTACAATCATATTAAAAATATTAATGATGTTGCAAGACAAAGAATGCCTTACTAATGTACACATTTACTTGATTAACCATGTATCAAAATCTAATTGGTTAACTTTCTTTAACTTGAGAAAAAAAAAGAATTACATATCGTATGGACCATTTTGCTAAATAAAAATTTCTTATATATTAATTTCGCATCTAATTACAATATGAACTTCTTAGAATTGGAATAATCTCAAATCCCAAGGAAATTGGTGGGCAGAGAACCAAGTGACATGAATTTAATTTAATTTGAGATAAAAAAAAAAAAAAAAAAAAAAAAGAAGGAATTACACATCTTATTGTAAAATGGACGATTTTGGTATATAAAGTTTGATTATATATTAATTTCCCCATCTAATTAGAATATGAACTTATTATAATTGGAATAATCTGATATCCCTAGGAAATTGGTGGGCACTAAGCCACCTAGCACGAACTAGATTTTTAATTTTTTCTATATCTAATGCAATCTAACAAATTTTATAACACACTACAAATATTGATATATATTAAGAATAAGCATTTGCTAAGCATATTCTTTTGAGAAATAATCTAAGGCTTCAATTAAAAAAGAAAAAAAATCAACATATTCTAAACCACATTAAGTTGAAATAAAAAACTTTAAGCAAAAAGAAATTACAACATTCTTTATAAAGACAAATAACAATTTCCATAAACTCACAAAAAAAACTCCAACAAATACATAAAGGCCCCAAAACATTCAAAACCTTAATTCATGGATTCCTTCAACAATAAATAGGTTAAAAGGATCTATTTGATAATAGTTTTTAATATTGCAGAGCTTCCGCATATAATAAAATTAATAATAATTATTATACAAATTATGGTAAATTTTAAAGATATATAAATGTAAAATAATAAAAATTATTATTTTATGAAAAAAAAAAATGACATTATTCACTGATATTATCTTTGTAGAATAAATGTAAGTGCATTTTATACAAGATAGTGTAAATCTAAACTAAAAAGTAAAAATGTTCTATTCATCCTATTTAAAAAATTTAAGATTTAGGACTTCCAAAATTTTTCACATTTAATTTTCCAAATGTCAATCTCCTCTCTCACTTCCAAGTATCATTTGGAGATTTAGGACTTCCAAAATTTTTCACATTTAATTTTCCAAATGTCAATCTCCTCTCTCACTTCCAAGTATCATTTGGAGTTTTCTTTTTATAATGCTTCAATCCTTTTTAAGCAGAGCTTTGTTTTGACTCCTCTTAACTAAGAAGTTTTATTATTATTATTTAAAATTATTAATTACTTTTTGCATAAAAAACAGATACTAAGTAGAAAATTACACTTGTTTTGTGATAAATATATTTTGAATAATTTTCTATGAAACTATTGAAATTAGTCAAAACATAAAACTCATTTTAATTTATCATTATATAAGTGCCGAAAAAATTTAATTAATAAATTCAGAGTTGATAATAAGCCAATTTAACATTTAAAAAAAAAAATATTTAATATTTAATTTAATATTTAAATAAAAATAAAAATTAAATTTTAACGTAGAAGAGACTGAGCACCTACAACAAAGTCCCAAAAAGGACAAGAAGCAAAATCACGGTTTCAAGTAATATTTAAATTTAAATTTTCGTGGTCATGCAAGTTCCCTGGGTTAGTGTGTACAATAAAATTAAATTCAAATTATATTCAACGCAGGGAGTGCCCTCTGTGCTTGGCGGAATGTATAACGCACATGTGTGCCTCAGAGACGTAACTGAAGAGGCGAGCAGGATTCAGGGCTTTTCAGGCCATCGAAGCCCAGGTAATTCCCAGCGGCACCATAATTATAATTCCCGCAAAAGTGGATCTCTGGTTTGATAAAAAATAAGCAAGGATTCAAGGAGGGCGTTTTTTGGATTTCTACCTGGCCACTGGGCTTACAGTGTCCTCGGCAAGGACTTTGGCTTTTAAAATCGCCGCCTCCAAACATTTTGTATATTTTTCCTCTTTCACAAACGCCCAGAAGACAATTATATTCAATTACTTTTGGGAGGTGCTATGGATGGCTACGAAATGCTCTGCTGCTATTACATTTGGACTCGGGATTCCTAATAGGTATGCCTAAAATTCCGCTCTTCTTATGCAAAATGGGTGAACAGACACGAAATCGATTTCTTCTGGTTTCTATGACTTAAGTTTTTGTTTTTCAAAAATTACACATGCTTTCTTGTTCTGAAGCCATAAAAAACTACTTCTATGCAATATCTACCTGCTGGATATGCATCCCTCATCTATTTTGGCCTCAAATTTCAGATAAATTGGTCATCTCTCGATCCTGTATTGGTTTTAGTTTCCGGATAAATAGTTTTTGGCGTAAATGCAAAGGATGTTTTTGCTGTTGTATTGTTTTATAAACTCCATTCCTAGCTTCTAATTTTGGAATTTTAAGATATTTTCTTAGTAATTGTGTCATGAATCGATTTCTTGGGTCTGTGGAGGATTTTACGTAAACCACATCTAGTTTCTTTTCCAACTATATCCACCTCATACACAAGCCATTGTAATATCTGAGTCATACTCAGCAATTTCACAGTAAAGTTTTGGAGTAGTCTACCTAGGCTGTAGAATGGCCCGTTTTCCATCACCGGCCGGAAAATCGTCCGGCTCCGGCCACCGGCAATGTCTCTGCCCTCCGCCACCCTCCTTCGCCACTACCCTCGCCTGCCAATACTGACATTCCCTGACAATGGATCCGAGCGCAGTTGTAAATCCTGACATCCCCTGACAGATCGGGGACGAGCTAGAATGTCAGGAACAGAGAGTTATTGCTCGCTCCAAAATCTTCATGCAGGTCGCGAGGTCGTAGGTGTTTCAGTTTGGCTTGAACCCCATCTACAGGCGAGTCGACCCAAAGTACCCAATTTTAACTACACAGGAGGTGTTGGACAATGGTTTCACTTACGGATTCGAGCGTCTCATAGCGCTTGGCCCTTGCAGGGAACAGGGTCTATCCCTTATTTCTGTTTTAAAATGTTCAATTTGCGACAGCTACTGGAATTCCCATTGATGTTCCTCTAATAGTTTCGAACTTCGCTTCTCGCATCTCCGTGGCTATCCCTGTAACACCGCCGACCTCTGCTGCTCCTCTGCCAAAAGGCGTTCTTCCAACAATCTCGGTGCAACAGTTTTTGTGATCAACCAGGGTTCGAATCCCTCACTCTGAGTGAACGAAAAGGAGGATCTGCGGGCATTGGTATAACTATTTGGTACTCACAGGTTATGGACATCCATGTCGTATGGAGTCTAAATCACCACTCAGAACCGAACTGAATGAGTCTCATTGAGCCTTAAAACCAGAGTTTGCATTAATTTATCTTCTTTCCAGGAAAAGTCTGTTTCGATTAATTTATCTATCTTCGCTATAGGAGCAGTCTGTTTTAGGAACAAGGTTTTGATATTTTACCTTCTCCAAGATTTATCCCTACAGAACAAATAGCTGCTTGTCTGATATGGTTTTTCTAATATGTGCTTGAGATGTAATATTCACTGGATAATCCAATTTTGAGAGCAATGCACCACAGATTCTTCCATTCCATTTCAGTTGTAGTTGTTTAGACGTTTTCCCTTTTAATTCTCTGAAAATAAAACCGTTTATATATCTTTGACTCGGCTGTTTTCGTTGGATGCTTCTCAGATGGCAAATACGATTTTGTCGTTAAAGTTCCAAAAATTTCACAGACCCTCTGCTAAAAAAAACACTCAGGAGCCAATTTCAAAAACAAGATTTAGAAAAAAATCAGGGATCCTGAATCTCCTGAGTCCCGGAACCGCCAAAATCCATTTCTGCATCCGGCATCCATTCATCAATTTCCCATTCATTCCTAGTCTCTGCAACCTCGACCCCTTCCCATTTCGGAGTAGCAGCAGCAGCGGCGCCAGAGCCCGGGTTCGATTCCCACAGCTCATCCCAGGAGGAAAATTCAAGTTAATGAGGAAGCGTCGAGACAACACCAACATTATTCACAGCCGACATGTCGATCATGGCGGCATCGTCGCTGCTCTTCTGTCGCTCCGCGTCGACAACAAGAGAAGCCGAGTCGGTTTGTTTCGACGAACACATTGTTGAAGAAGTTGCAGAGTCGCAGCAGTATAACAAAAAGCTGCCCTTCAAAGAAGAGGAAGACGAGGAAGCCGAGGTCTCGGGTTCGATTTCCTAGTTTCCGTATGTAACAGAGCATTCTACAGTAATGGGGCGCGGGAGGCTGATTTTCAACTTTCAGTCTTCGCTGGATGCTTATTGAAGTGGGCATTGCAGCAGAGGTTTTCTTTCACTTATATTCATAATTTTCTTCACTTAGATATCTTCTTTGTATTTCCTACTGTTTGCTCGAGATCTCAAAGGAGAAATTCCATTAGTGAGCCATTGGTGATAGGAATTCCTTGTAGCTTGAACTATATATATATATTCAGAATATCTTCTTTGTATTTCCTACTGTTTGCTCGAGATCTCAAAGGAGAAATTCCATTGGTGAGTGATTGGTGATAGGAATTCCTTGTAGCTTGAACTCTATATATATATTCAGATTCCATTCGCATTTCTGTCTCAACGTCTTACCTTTCCTAGTTTCAGACAGTATCTTACATGCTGCAATTTTCATTTATATTCAATGAAGTTTGATGCTCATCAAACTTTCTTTTCAATTTGATAGGAACAACAAGATGTTACAACAGATGGTTCTGGGAAAAAAATGCTCCAGGTAAGGGTCATGCACCATCTTGGTGTTGCTGCTCCACCCGATTCCCCTTTTAATGCAAACTCTCCTCTCAAAATTGTTGCACGAGTAATGCACTTCATTGTGTTTCATCTAGTGGTCCAAATGAATTGGAGGTGGTTGGGGGCTTGATTCCAAATATGTAATCTTTAACTATTCTCAATTGTGGATGTTTAGATGTTTAGCCTTATAGGCTTAACATTCTCTATACAAATTCCATAATGGCAATGGTGAACTTGTTTTCCTTGCATTGTTTGTTTTGAGGTAGATGTCCTTGGGTTTGCTTATCAGTTTTAAGGACAAAATGAAATTTATAAGTTTATGGTTTCACTGCTTACTTGGGTTGGCAAAGTATTGTGTCTTTGAGCCTGGTGTTCCCAATTGGGTTAGTCATGTTTGTTTCCCACCTCAATCTGGTTATCGTCCTTCTTCACAATAGCTTTAGAGTTTTGCAAAGCAAGAAGGGATAGGGATTTGGGCTTAAGCTTGAGCTAGAGAAGTGATAATGGATGGTCTTTAATCATATAATTAGGACTTTGATGTTGGGAATAGGTATTTAGGGGCTAAACCAATTAAGACAAGCTCCTATTGGCAATTTGGATAATCACATGATCCTTTAGGAATTTAATAAAGTTGGCCCTAACAACAATACATTTATGGGGCATTGGGTTAAACCAAGACATCATTTGGGACTTGTGACATAAAATAACAAACGGGTTTGCCCAAATGATCTAAAAGGGCCACTCTTGGATGGGTACATTAGAGAATTCCACTTAAACCTAGCAACGCAACTCAAGTGCCTTATCAACAAAGAAGACTTGGACACACTTAAATAAGACCACTTGGGTATTCTGCAAACGTTATGGGCCACAACTAAGAACCAGATAGACACAAAAATAGAAAAAACATGGAATATTTCATCAAATTAGGAATCCCTTGGATTTGACTACTACTACAACCCAAATTGTACATTCCTGATAAAAGCTCCAATCCACAATACACAATTTGATAGAAACCTTCAAGAAGGTCAGCCACTATCACCTTAGCAACATCTACTCTCACTTTAGGCTGACTCTCCTACGACTCAAGGGGGGTATCCCTTCTTAGGATCACTAAGGTTTAATAAAAAAGGAACAAGGTAATGTAAATGGTAGCCTTAATGAAACATATTTCTTGGAAATTTTAGGGTTTTTTGTAAGAAAAGGAAAAAGGGTGATGAAAGGATATGAAGACCATTGCCAATATTCTGTTAAGGCATGGAGTCCTAAGGAATCAAGTGGCAAGATGAGATTAATAAAAAAACCTCTTAGAAGTCAATCACTCAGTGTTTTCAGATTAGGGCAAGAGGTTAGAACCCAATAGAAATTAACTCCCTGGATAATCAAGGAGAATTATGAATTCATGACTAATAGAAGGGATCCCTCCAAGGAGAAATCCTTCAACCATAAAATCAACTATGGCATGAAATGGAATCAAAATCCTTACTAAGGAACTTGAGAGTGTGGCCTAGCAATGAGAGTTAAAACTTACCACAAAACAACAAAGAAGAGCATGTGAGAAGAGCCTCTAGGCATTCTCCCTCCAAGTGACAAAGTTGCCCTTCAAATGGACTGATTTTTGCAGCCATACCATAGTCTTGAAAAATCACAATAATACCTTTAAAAAAGTAGAAGAATAACCAAGGGGAAAAAACCTTTCTAAGTAAAAAACATTCACCACATAGATAGGCCTTTAACACCAAAATTCCTCTAATAAAGACATTTTCATTAAGCTCCAAGGAGAGGAGTGTTCTCATAATCCAAACATGAGTAAAAATGAGGAAGTTTTCCTATATTTATATAGTGAAATCTTCTCTCTCTACAATAAAATAAGAATATTTGATTTAATTCCTTAGATCTAGCCTAAGAAAACTAAATCTAACTCACTCCTAAAATCAAGTAAATTATCACAACATAAAGATAAAGTGGTCAAAACATATGTACAATGATTTGATGAGAAAATGTCTCAAAAAGAGGGGCCAATCTACCCAATAAGTGATTAATGGTCCAAGATGCCCACACCTAGCTTGAAGATGCCATAAAACATGGTGAAGGAAACTCTAACAAACACCATGATTTTCTCTACATGATTGACAAAGGCACAACAACTAGCTAGAAATTTGACTTGAGGTGACTTAAACATAAGTTGGAAGGCTTCCAAGGCAAGATATGTCTCAATATTGGTCCAAATCAATCATCAAAGAATGGTCAAATGTCTTCTAGCCAAAAAAAACCTTTCAAGGTTGTAATGTCCCGTTCTGAGTGATCATTTCATGGAATCAACTTAGTAGCCTATTTGATTTCCATAGGCTATAGTTGGTAAAAACAGGATTGAGTGATTTAATTATTTGATGTCACTTGGGAGAAAAAATAAACATTATAATGGTGGATTGAATAATTAAATTAAAAAGGTGTTATTAGGTGAATATGGAAAAATAAGGAGAACTTTATAAAGTCACTTTATATTTAATATAAAGGAGGGACCCATGGTATTCTAATGATCCATGGTATAGACCCATGGTATTATAATTATGAAAGTTATAAAAAGAGAATTGGAACTCACTTTTGAGCATGCATTGGTTATTTTCCTAAATTGAGTAAAGGGTGTGAAACCCTCATGATATATAGTTTCAGTGGTGAGATTAATCCAACCTAACTGGTTAATATTGGTTTCAATTGTGAGACATATCCACCCTAACTGATCCAAGGGAAGAATCACTCATATTATTCATGCGATTTAATGAGAAGAAGACAACTGAATTTACCAAAGATCTTGGATCTTGGAGATAGAGACAATTTATCCATTGCAACATTTCAAAGGTTTTTTGGGCGGGCCAAATTCTATATGGGCAATTGAATATTTTGTACAGGCTGATTTTACATGTGGCAAGCTGAAATTATAAGGATAAGCCATTTTACATGTGGCAAGCCGAAATTATAAGGATAAGCCGAATTAAATGAAGAAGGCCAAATTCCTTGCAACAACAAAGTAAATTTTGTAAGGGTTGAAATCTATTTGTGGGAGCTAAGCATTTCAGTGGAGATTGAATTAAATCACCAAACCCAAATTTAATTGGGGTTACAATTTTCCTTGTGGAGGCTAATTTTATTTAGGGAGTCTGAATGCAATTGCACTAGCTAAACACATTTAAAGAAAGCTAAATTATTTGATGAGGTTGAGTTAATTTCCAAGAGGGTGTATTTCAATGGGCAGGTCGATTTATTGAGGGGCCAAATTGATTTAGAGGACATTGCATTCTTCTTCAAAGTTTAGAGATCGCATCTTACTTTGGGGACACATTTTCCTTTGTTCCTCATCACTATGCCATTTTCTAAAGCAACTTCCAAGTTCCAGAAAATAATTTATTTTGTATGTAAACTCTTGGTGTAATTTAATAAAATTTAGCTACAGCATTTGGTATCTATCTAATTAAATTTTTTACGCAAAAAATAATTAGCAGTGGTTTCTTAATTTTATTATGCAATGTATTGCATGCAACATTTTTGAAGAAATAATTACTTGCAAAGTGTTTGACAAAACTTCTGAAATAAAATTTGAAAAATTTGCAACTTAAATCAGTAATATCAGTAGGGACGTATTAGAAAAAGATAATTGGAGCTGTGAATAATGTTGGTGCTGTCTTGACGCTTCCTCATTAACTTGAATTTTCCTCCTGGGATGAGCTGTGGGAATCGAACTCGGGCTCTGGCGCCGCTGCTGCTGCTACTCCGAAATGGGAAGGGGTCGAGGTTGCAGAGACTAGGAATGAATGGGAAATTGATGAATGGATGCCGGATGCAGAAATGGATTTTGGCAGTTCCGGGACTCAGGAGATTCAGGATCCCTGATTTTTTTCTAAATCTTGTTTTTGAAATTGGCTCCTGAGTGTTTTTTTCAGCAGAGGGTCTGTGAAATTTTTGGAACTTTAACGGCAAAATTGTATTTGCCATCTGAGAAGCATCCAGCGAAAACAGCTGAGTCAAAGATATATAAACGGTTTTATTTTCAGAGAATTAAAAGGGCAAACGTCTAAACGACTACAACTGAAATGGAATGGAAGAATCCGTGGTGCATTGCTCTCAAAACTGGATTATCCAGTGAATGTTACATCTCAAGCACATATTATAAAAACCATTTCAGACAAGCAACTATTTGTTCTGTAGGGATAAATCTTGGAGAAGGTAAAATATCAAAACCTTGTTCCTAAAACAGACTTCTCCTATAGCGAAGATAGATAAATTAATCGAAACAGACTTCCTAAAACAGACTGCTCCTATAGAGAAGATAAATTAATCGAAACAGACTGTTCCTGTAAAGAAGATAAATTAATGGAAACTCTGGTTTTAAGGCTCAATGAGACTCATTCAGTTCGGTTCTGAGTGGTGATTTAGACTCCATACGACATGGATGTACATAACCTGTGAGTACCATATAGTTATACCAATGCCTGCAGATCCTCCTTTTCGTTCACTCAGAGTGAGGGATTCGAACCCTGGTTGATCACAAAAACTGTTGCACCGAGATTGTCGGAAGAACGCCTTTTGGCAGAGGAGCAGCAGAGGCCGGCGGTGTTACAGGGATAGCCACGGAGATGCGAGAAGTGAAGTTCGAAACTATTAGAGGAACATCAATGGGAATTCCAGTAGCTGTAGCAAATTGAACATTTTAAAACAGAAATAAGGGATAGACCCTGTTCCCTGCAAGGGCCAAGCGCTATGAGACGCTCGAATCCGTAAGCGAAACCATTGTCCAACACCTCCTGTATAGTTAAAATTGGGTACTCTGGGTCGACTCGCCTGTAGATGGGGTTCAAGCCAAACTGAAACACCTACGACCTCGCGACCCGCATGAAGATTTTGGAGCGAGCAATAACTCTCCGTTCCTGACATTCCAACTCGTCCCCGATCTGTCAGGGGATGTCAGGATTTACAGCTGCGCTCGGATCCATTGTCAGGGAATGTCAGGATTGGCAGGGGAGGGTAGCGGTGAAGGAGGGTGTCGGAGGGCGGAGACATTGCCGGTGGCCGGAGCCGAACAATTTTCCGGCCGGTGACGGAAAACGGGCCATTCTACAGCCTAGGTAGACTACTCCTAAAGTTTTTGTTTCTGCCTCTCTGGTTTTCGCTCTGGTCTGATCCTCGTTTTTCCGGTGATCGGAACAATACCTCAGGGAATCAACGAACAACTTCCCGACAGTGTAGGTGGAACATGTGTCTACGGACACCGCACCTCATAATTGCCCAAAGTCACTAGTACGCCTTCCCATTCACATCTCTGACCTCACACATTCCAATCACGCCTTATTCCCTATGGCAGTACATTCTTTATGTTTTCCCGTTTTGGTTTGTATAATCGATGACGCTTTTTCCATCCCCACTGTCACGCCCCCAAGCCTACGGTAGTCTTTCAACCGTGCCCGGCGGGGTGTGGCACCACCGTGTACTTTCTTTTTGTTAATACTTGTACATATGGACTACGCCTTTCACATAAACATACTTAATTCCGTCTTTCTTAATTAAGTACAATGCATAAAACTTCATACACGTTTATAACCAATATGCAATTAAACCATGAACATAACAATTGCACACAATTATATAGGGAGGGGCAACTCCCGAACGAGTCCGCCCAATAATTATATATTATGAAACCTTCAATAATACATACAAGTGTGCCGGGCAAAGTCCACGGCCAACACTTAGAATCTTTTTACAATATAGGCATAGACAGCCTTTTTACAATTCAATGCCAACCTCACTTGGTAGGAGCGTGCTAAATCGAGCCACCAGAACTCCTCTAATTCAATTCTGCACCAAACTGCCGTTTACCGTGTACCGTCGTCCCACAAACAGTCCCTTGGTAAAACTGCGCACTTCCCTTATGTGCATGAGAGGTGCGCACTTCTGCTGCGTCCTCTTTGCTTCTAGATCGAATGCCAAGAGAGAGCGAAGTGCTTGATTGTCCAAATGAAGCCTCTGCGCTGCCAATATATACGCTGGCTATCCATTCGACGGAGGGGTGTCAGCTCTTGGGCCGACCCCCATATTTCATGCTTAGGAGCCCCTACTTTATATTTTAGTAGGTCGGCCTTTGCCCAAGGGCAAGGCCTCCCTATGCCCCTTATAAAGTCTGCAACACTCCATCGCATAATTCTTTAAGTGTCATCCATATGTGCTGTCCATATGTCGCATTCCTATATGAACTCGTCGCACCGTTATGTCGCAGGCCGGAACTCTTCGTTACCACCGCCCGCCCGTTTGTATGGTTTGCCCGTCCATCGGGCGTGGGTTGCCCACTGGTCGCTCGCCCATCAGGCGCGGGTCGCCCATGGGTCGTCCGTTCGACCGTCGCACCAGCTCGCCGATGACTCGTCCGTCGTCGCACCGCACAGCCAGCTCGTCGTGACTCGTCCGTCGTCGCACCGCACAGCCAGCTCGTCGGTGACTCGTCCGTCGTCGCACCGCATACGCGCCAGTTCTATGTACACGGGTCGCCCGCCGGGGCGCCCGCCCGCCATGCACGGGTCGCCCACCGGGGTGCCCGCCCATCCACCGTAGCTTGCACCCGAACCTGCCAACTCGCCGGTTGTCTGCTCGCACCTACAGCTCAGTCGCTGTGTATACCTGCCGGCTCACCGTGCACGGGTCGCCCGCCCAGGTCGCCTGTCTAACCGTCGTGTTTTGCCCGTCGCGCCCTTGCCCAAGTCGCGAGGGCGTTACACTCTCCTCCACCCGAAGACGTTGTCGTCCCGACAACACATCATCTTAGTAGCTCTCCACCAAGACTGCATCGACCATAATGTAGACTCCTCCATATATGGCAACATCACTGCATATATAAGGACCCGCCTCCATCAAGTCATCTCCATGTGCAAATTGCCCATGTATATCAACAAGTGCTACACATCCTAGTCATGTGTCAACACTCATCTCCACGATCCCATGCTCAGGTCCATGGGAACCCCATCTTTCTGCAGCATGTTATGATCACCAAACCTGCTCAACCATGTTTGAGGGCTCACTGCCATGAGTAGCTTAACAATGAGCCCCATCTTCTATGTCATCTAAGAAGATGTGGAGGGAGAAGAGCCAGGTGGCTCTCTCTCACTAATCAGCTCAATCCATCTATCCGGATCCTCAACCTCCATCCTCTGTAGATATGCCTCCCGATCTTCCTTCTGGATGTTCGGCCTCACATATACCTCATCGATGTCATCATCATCCTCCACCAGCTCTAGCCTTCTTGACAAGTCCAAGATGCTATCTGAAAGTGATCTAATGACCAATGACTGCTCCACAAGCTTTGTCTCAACGGTAGACAACCGCTTGTTCATCTTATCTTCCATCTGCATTCCTCCTAACTTATGATCAGGTTTTGTTACACCAATGGTTGGAACACCAATGGGCACATCTTCCCTTCCATCATAAATGAAGAGTTTCCTCAAATGTGGTACGACCATAGCCTCGTATTGTTTCATGAACTCCATCCCCAATACGGCCTCATAGTCATCAATCCTTACTATAGTGAAGTCCACTTTCCCGGTCCATGCACCAAGAGTAGTGTCCACCCTTTCAGCTATACCAAGAATGTTCGTAGGAGGAGAATTCACCGTCTTCATTTGTGCCTTCACTGGTACAAATTTCAGCCCAATCCTTCTCGCAGTATCTTCATTCATGAAGTTGTGTGAAGCACCACTATCCACCATAGTGAGTACATCAGCACCTCCGACCTTCATCTGAACATACTCCAATCTGTTCCTTTCTAGATCTCCTTCCTCGCAATCTTCATCAATTACTGCCTTTGAAGTAGCACTCGGGCCCTTTTCACTTGCAGCCTCATCGTGAGGATCATCAGTGGAAGAGATTTCTATCACCAAGTTTTCTTGAGTTTGTGAGGTCCCTTTCCCACTTTCTTCTTTTTGCTTTTCTCTAGACTTGATTTCTTCCTTCAAGACCTCGAGATGTTTTTCAAGGATTAAGCAATCCTTCTTTTTCTTATTCAAGGCATGTGTTATACCTATTTCCTTGAGTTCTGCTTCAAGTAAGATTCCTTCCTTTGTAAGTCGAAGGGCTTCCTCCTCATCCAGGTCCAAGGCCCCCTTTTCCACCAAGGCATGAAGACCACTCTTTGTTTCAGCCAACCTTCTGCCATAATCTGTAAATCCTTGCCTTAGCTTTTCCGTCTCTTCAAGTATTTCTTTTTCAAATTCTTCCATGGTAGCAAAACCCAATTTTTCTAAGAGAGACATTTCGAGTCACCTGCAAGATCACGCAGATTCACCTTCAATTTCAACCAAGACAACCTTGTCTAAGTCTCCACGAGCAACCTGGCTCCGATACCACCTGTCACGCCCCCAAGCCTACGGTAGTCTTTCAACCGTGCCCGGCGGGGTACGGCACCACCGTGTACTTTCTTTTTGTTAATACTTGTACATATGGACTACGCCTTTCACATAAACATACTTAATTCCGTCTTTATTAATTAAGTACAATGCATAAAACTTCATACACGTTTATAACCAATATGCAATTAAACCATGAACATAACAATTGCACACAATTATATAGGGAGGGGCAACTCCCGAACGAGTCCGCCCAATAATGATATATTATGAAACCTTCAATAATACATACAAGTGTGCCAGGCAAAGTCCACGGCCAACACTTCGAATCTTTTTACAATATAGGCATAGACAGCCTTTTTACAATTCAATGTCAACCTCACTTGGTAGGAGCGTGCTCACCCAAGCCACCAGAACTCCTCCAATTCAATTCTGCACCAAACTGTCGTTTACCGTGTACCGGCGTCCCACAAACAGTCCCTTGGTAAAACTGCGCACTTCCCTTATGCGCATGAGAGGTGCGCACTTCTGCTGCGTCCTCTTTGCTTCTAGATCGAATTCCAAGAGAGAGCGAAGTGCTTGATTGTCCAAATGAAGCCTCTGCGCTGCCAATATATACGCTGGCTATCCATTTGATGGAGGGGTGTCAGCTCTTGGGCCGACCCCCATATTTCATGCTTAGGAGCCCCTACTTTATATTTTAGTAGGTCGGCCTTTGCCCAAGGGCAAGGCCTCCCTACGCCCCTTATAAAGTCTGCAACACTCCATCGCATAATTCTTTAAGTGTCATCCATATGTGCTGTCCATATGTCGCATTCCTATATGAACTCGTCGCACCGTTATGTCGCAGGCCGGAACTCTTCGTTACCACCGCCCGCCCGTTTGTATGGTCTGCCCGTCCATTGGGCGTGGGTCGCCCACCGGTCGCCCGCCCATCGGGCGCGGGTCGCCCATGGGTCGTCCATTCGACCGTCGCACCAGCTCGCCGATGACTCGTCCGTCGTCGCACCGCACAGCCAGCTCGTCGTGACTCGTCCGTCGCCGCACCGCACAGCCAGCTCGTCGGTGACTCGTCCATCGTCGCACCGCATACGCGCCGGTTCTATGTACACGGGTCGCCCGCCGGGGCGCCCGCCCGCCTTGCACGGGTCGCCCACCGGGGCGCCCGCCCATCCACCATAGCTCGCACCCGAACCTGCCAACTCGCCGGTTGTCTGCTCGCACCTGCAGCTCGGTCGCTGTGTATACCTGCCGGCTCACCGTGCATGGGTCGCCCGCCCAGGTCGCCCGTCTAACCATCGTGTTTTTCCCGTCGCACCCTTGCCCAAGTCGCAAGGGCGTTACACCCACCGTGTCATGCGAAATTTAATACTCGCAGACGTACTCTATCACATCGTTCACGGGGATTGACTTTCTCAAGATTAACTGTCCTCACTTGGATCTCTCACACCCAACCCCATTAATTTTTGACCTAACTCCCACCTCCATCTTAATAGAGTGACTCCCCACAAGCCGTCACTCCCCCACTTTATACACTTTGGATGGAGGCAAACTCCGACATGTCTACCAACTCAGCGTTAATACGTGCCACCATGGAAGCAGAAACGCTCCTCATGGGACCACGATCATTGGATGCATGGTGTACTACTCTTGGGGATATCCATAGGCCAATTGTCGACTTATCCCCACATTCATTGTAGGGTGGCGAACAAGCCTTACGTGAACGAAGTCACAAACATCGTTCTATAAAAACCACTCCACCACCCCCGATTATAGCTCTTGACAGCGCCACCCTGGTTGACCGCATACATAGCCTACAGAAGCGGGCTCTTGTTGGCCGATGGTATTTCCCAGCTATGGAGGATTCTGAGATGAGAATTTGGTTAGGAAGGAAGTGGAAATCTTTGTTGGGCTACCTGCCTACAATAGTTAGACTTATGAAAGGTTGGTACAGTGTCCACTTTTTAAGTCAAGAGGATCTTGAGACAATCAAATCCATCCCATGGGTCCATGGAAAAAGCTTTCTAGTCTTGCATAATTGGTATATTGGTTATAACCCCCATCAACAAATTAATCCAGGTTAAATTGCCCGGCCTGCCGATCGAATTGTGGACAAAACAGGGTCTAGTGGACATAGGAAATGTCATCATCAAATTTGTCTATGTCGACCCAAGATGTCTTGGTGCAAAGAACAAGAGAGTAACATGGATCCTCATTCAGAAGGAATATCGTGGCAGGTTTCTTAACCACATCAAACTACATTGGGAAGATGTTAATCTACATCAGAGAATGGATTACTGGGGGGTACCATTTCGTTGCTGCTTTTGTCACCGAACAAGACACCTGCAGGAGCGATGTCCCCTATGCCCTGGAGGTCGCCTGCATGGACGAAAATGTTACAACGCCTCCACGCTATCAAGTTCTGGGAGGGAACGTCCAAGCATAGGTCAAAGGCTAGCGTCACAATATCAAAAAACAACACATCCAGGTAATCCTCAAAAGAAAAATTCTCGCCACCCTCTCACTTTCAGTTCTCTGGCAACATCTCCAATTTCCATTACATCCTCCCCAAATTCCTCTGAAAAGTTGGTTTTGCCATTACCGGGAGGTCCAGCTCACTTTAATTATCCTTCGCCTTTGGAACCTACCCCCTGTCAAGAAATACTTGCTCCTTTTCTGACTACACATCTCTATCACAATATTCCACCCACTTTGCATATTGCATATGTACCCTTACCTACTCCTATCCCACCCTGCCGTCAATCCAAGGACAAAGGACCCTGCATAAGTGTTACTCCTCCTAACTCACCTACTGCATCCCCTACGAACTCTATCGGAAGTGATCTGGACTTCCTTCTGCAAAGTAAGACCTTAGACCTGCACTCCCTCACCATCCATAAGCCAAAGTCATCTACCTCCCCACACATCAGCCCTACCTCGGCTGGCAATATAACTGTGTAACGGAAGCAAAACCGAGGTAGCAGGCATTTTCGCGGAAGAAATAACAATATCCCATCTGCCTCCCCAATGGACCGTTTCCTTGTTGATGTACCAATTGCAGATATTTCCTCCTCTGGGGCCCTAAGAGCACGGCAACCCAACGACCTCCTCCCATGACTCGCATCATATCCCTAAACATCCAGGGTCTGGGGCTGACCCAAAATTCTTAGCCAACAAAAAATTTTCTGTACTCTTTACATCAATATATCATACTCATTCAGGAAACTATTCACAATGTTACGGAGGCTGTTATATACTTTCGGAAAATGTTTCTGAAATGGTACATTTCTGCAACTGCTTCATCAGGCCTCTCTGGGGGTTTGGTAGCCCTATGGGATCCATCTTGGGTCTTTGTTAAGGCTTTTCAGTGTTTTGCAACAATTCTGCTGGAAGCCAGATTTCGCGGAATACCTTGTGACATTCACATCCTCAATACATACGCCCCCTACAAGGACCGATTTAGTTTCTAGAATCGTGTTTTCTCCTCTGGAATGATGGAACTGGTGTCCCTTATCATTCCGGGAGACCTGAACTGCACAATAAGTTGTGATGAAGTATGGAGGTGATGCAGGAAAGCAAACCCTCTAGCTGGTCTAATTCAAGATGCCATTCTATTACATAATTTTGTGGACATATGCCCTGCAAAACCTATCCCAACTTGGGATAATGGTCGCTCTGGGACAGATTATGTGGCCAAAATATTGGACCACTTTCTGGTCCATGAACAGTTGATTGAGTGACTTGGGGATGTTCGCACAGAAACCATCAGCAATTTCATTTCTAACCACAAACCCATCTTGTTGCAATGGAGGAAAACTGGTATCCGTATGGGCATACCTTTCAAATTCAACAGATCTTGTCTGGAAGATTCTGAGTTCAATAATCTTATTCAGGAGACCTAGGGGCGACATGCTCTTCCAAATACCTCCCCCATGATTAACCTCCTTGCCAAACTGGACTCCCTCTGCGAGAAAGTAAATCTCTGGCAAAAACAAAAGCAAAAGACACACAAGAAAGAACTTGAAGACATTCTGAAGGAATCAGATTGCATTCTCCAAGAAATGTCCTCACACTGCCTTCCGATGAAGATCTGGTTATGTATGCAATCACTTGAAATTAGAAAGAAAAACATACTGTCTTTTCAAGAATCTACCTGGAGACTGAAAAGCAAGGCGACCTGGATAAAGGAGGGAGATCGCAATACAAAAGAATTTCACCGTTTTACCAACCATCGCCGTAACATAAATTCAATTTGGGAGATTATGGATGGGGATGGACAAAAAAATCAGACACAAGAAGGTGTCTGCAATGCGGTTGTACACTACTTCCAGGAAGCATATAGCAAAAATGAAAATATAATGGCGGAGGATCTAATTTGGGGAATCGAGCCTTATCCTACTATGTATGATGCCCAGAAAAATGAAGAGATCTACAAGATAGTCATAGAGGAAGAACTCGTGAATGTAATGAAATCTTTCAAGAGGGACAAATGTCCAGGTCCTGATGGATGGACGATTGAACTTTTTACTCATTTCTTTTGATCTTGTTAAGAATGATCTTTTGAGCATGGTTGAGGAATCTAGATCAACGAGTAGAATACATCAACACATCACTTCTACATTCATTGCCTCATTCCAAAGAATAGTAATGCAAAATTATTCTCGGACTTCAGGTCCATCTCCCTGTGCAACACTATTTACAAAATCATTTCAAAGACAATTGCTGGCAGAATGCGAAACACTCTTTTGCGATACATCTCTCCTGAACAACATGGCTTTCTCCAGGACAGGCTCATCCATGATGCTGTTGCAAATACACATGAGATTATGCATTCGATACATACCAAGAAGTTAAATGCGAGCATCTTCCAGATTGACCTGACGAAGGCATACGACTCCCTGGATTGGAGTTTCCTCAGATTCATCCTTATCAAAATTGGACCCAATCCTAGATGTATAAATTGGATAATGGCATGTGTTGACAATGTAAATCATGCTATCTTAATAAATGGTTATCCAACTAATTTTTTTCGAGTTGCTAGAGGATTGTAGCAGGGATGCTCATTGTCCCCGCTACTATTCATCCTAGCAATGGATTGCCTAAGTCTGCATATTAAAAGAGCAGTAATGGAGGAATAGTTCCGCCCATTGATGATAAGAAACAACAAAAGTGTTTCACAAAATCTTTTTGTAGATGATATATTAATTCTGGGTATGCACTATCGCTTTTTATGGCTATGTCTCTTTAATATTCTTAACAAATTTGCAAATGCTATAGTATTACAAATAAACAATGGAAAATCTGTAATATACTATGGAAATTGCGACATGGAAATCATTACATATATTGAAAGCTTATTTGGTATCAAGGCAATGCTCGTTTAAATGGGAATGAAATATCTTGGATATCGCCTAAAACCTTGCTGTTACAAATCGTTGGACTGGCAATGGATTATTTATTGTTTTTACAAAAGGATATTTGGATGGGAGTTCAGATGCCTTTCAGTGGGTGGAAGAGTTGTCCTCTCCCAAGCAGTTTTAGCTCAGCTGTCGGTATATTTGGCTCATCTATACCACATCATTGCATCGATTGTCAAGGAGCTAAATCGCCTTACAAAAAAATTCATATGGGGAGGAAGCCATGAAAGAAAAAAATACCACCTCACCAAACTGGCCAGCATCACTCTCCCAATGGAATTAGGTGGATGGGGGATTATGGATCTTCACAGATTTGGAGGAGTGCTGCTAATGAAATCCTTATGGAGAGGTTTATTTGGGAGCAGACCCTAGAGCAATATCATCCTGCAAAAGTACTTCAGAAGCAAAGTTTTCAGATACTGGTACAAGAAAGGTTCCATAGGGCATCAAGCAGGGGTCTGCCATTTAGAAAAGTTTCTGGAAAATGCAAAAATTCTTCTTTCAACAACTCACATGGAAATTTCAAAATGGAAATTGTATTCTCATTGTTGTAGACCCAATCCTTGGTACTGGGGAGGAATGTTTCATTCCCGAGAACATTAAAATTCACCTAAATGTACAGGGCATCTATTTTTGGGGTCAAGCCATAATGGGCTAGCAAAGCCCAATTCCGATTTGGAAGAAGGCACACACTCTTGGCCTAAATGGCCACATGGCCCTACAGTGGAACAAGATTATAGAAAATATAAGAAACATTGGCATCTGTCCCACAGGATCCCAAGACTCAATCGCATGGAAGGGCAAGATGACCACTGATAATATCAATGTTGCTGATACTTATCTCTCTCTCTCTCTCCAGGGTATCAACTCTACAAGCAGATATACAATTTCTTTATGCCTTTTGGAAAACGGGAATTCCAAACAAAATCATCATCTTTTTTTTGGCTAGTTTTTCACAATAAGAATCTCATTTGGGAGAACTTATAGAAAAGACAATGGAAAGGACCACGTATATGCTCAATCTGCAAATGTGACACTGAAAACAACAATCACATTTTGCTGCAATGCCAACACACTATTCAGGTATGGAAGAAACTGTTTAAATATATTGGGTTTCAATATTCATTACATACATCCATCAAGGAATCTTTGATCTGGTGGAGCACTCAAAAATCCTCCTGGAGGGCCATTCCATTACTCAGTATATGGGCCATCTAGAACTGGCGGAACAAATATCTATTCCAGAACTCTGGGGAGGACTTTCAGAAGGTCTCAGATAGAATTATAACAAATTTCTCTGTTTTTTTCTCACAACCCAACCGTCCCAGCAACAACCCTCGCATGGATGTTAACTCACAATTCATGTACCCAATGGGTTTTCTTGATGGAGCAGCGCAAAGCGGCTACTGTGCATGTGGGGTCTGGATTCAACTGAATTATCCTATAGATTTTTCTGGAATGGAGGCCACGACACCAACAACAAGGTGGAAGCAATTTCTCTTTGGGGTCTCTTGTGGTTCAGCAACTTTCTAAATATACCGCAGTTGCACATATACGGGGACCCTAAGATCATTATTGATCAAGTTTTGGGAAAGGCCTCCATATACACTCCTATATTACAAGGATGGCTGAAGAGAATAGAGCTCCTTTCGTAGCTTCACAAAGACTATACAATCCAACGCATAGGTAGATCCCATAACATGGAAGCAGACTTCTTATAAAAAAAACACTACTTGGAGCATTTGGCAACTGGTACTTGGAGATCACTTGGGAGCATAATACATATGACATGGAGGATTTCTTATTTCCGGGTTAAAACCCAGCATCTCTATTTTTCTGCAAAATTTGGTTTTTTTTTATATATCTTTTTGTTTATCTATTTCTTACTTATGTCAATTTTGATTTGCACCAAATTATATATGCATTTTGTTGTAAAAAGGGACACCCCTGCCCCGGATCTTCTATAGTATTAGCCTCCATGGTTACATGATCTTCCTCTGATGACCGGTATATAGCTTCAATATGATAGCATTCATTGCCGTTCTTATGATGAGATGGAAAACAGGTTTTCATTTCCAATCATTATCAGCATGATATGTAATTTTTCCTATTTATGTACATCTTCAATTTATATAATATAAAGCTTTTTTCTCACTAGGAAAAAAATTAAATTCAAATTTAAAGCGTGTTCAGCAAATTTAAACTTCAATATTATTTAGGAATCAAACTTAAATTTAATAATTTGTTTAATACATCCAATTAGTCTTACCCGGCTACAATACGTTCAATTCGTGAAGCAAAATTAAATTTTAAGCATACGAATATTGGGTTTGACCGTTGGAGATTGGAATCTTTTGTTTGACCGTTGGAGATTAAACAATAGGCTAAACTATTATGATTTCATTTTCCTTCTCATTTGGCCGAATTTTAATGTCCTGACTGCGCCGTCTCCTGACAGATTGCCTTTTGTGCGACGGGCTGTGGAGTTTTTGTTTGCGTTATATGTTTTTTTTTATATAGTTCGTGTGTGTTTTAGCGTCTCCCGACAGACTGCCCTTGGTGCGACGGGCTGTGGAGTTTTTGTTTGCGTTATATATGTTTTCTTTGATATAGTTTGTGTGTTTTAGGATTGTGCGTATGTATGAATCACCATCAGGATATACATTGGTCTCTCTCATCGGTGAGCGAGAGATCTATTTTTTTGGTAATTTGTGCAGTTTATTCCATAGTAAATTATTCAATTTTCTAATAAATTATTTAATCAAATTTCTCATAAATCGTTTTAATTTAATTTCTAATAAACCATTTAATTAAATTAATTTGATTAAATATTGATTTGATTAAATGCGTGTTCAGGAAATATCTTGGAAAGACTTTTTGATGCTCCGAGGTTGAACTTCATGGGGCTTCTAAGAACTCACAGCCCTATGAAGTGGTCATGAAAAGTATTCCAAACAGTGTTCGCAACAATGTTCCCGATTCTCTTCAAATTAAAAGATTTATTTAGGATATAATATTTATAATTATTAAATTTTAAGATGAATAAATGTTCCGAACTTCACGGCGCTTCTAAGAACTCACAGCCCTATGAAGTGGTCATGATAAATATTCCAAGCAGTGTTCCTAACAATATTCCCGACTCTCTTTAAATTAAAAGATTTATTTAGGATATAATATTTATAATTATTAAATTTTACGATGAATAAATATTCCGAAACCTGTTCGCATCAATATTCCCAACTCTCTTTAATATCAAAGGATTTTTAGGGTATAAATTTATAATTATCCAATTTTATTTTTACAAACTAATTTATTCTTTTGACTAATTTTTTCACAAGGTAAACTATTTTCATTTATATTTCTTTTGAGTATTTTATTTTATATTTCTTTTCCAAGATTTTGGAAATGAAATTATAATTATAGTGTTTAATTTTTTTATATAAATAAATTTAATAGTAATTATACATTATCTATAATTAAATTATTAATTAATTTAATTTTTAAATTTGAATAGAATGTAAAATGTTTAATTAATTATAATTATATATTTTTAGAATATAATTCAATTTAACTTCAAGTTTTACATATATATTTTTCTAAACAATAATTTAAATCATATAAAAAGAATTATGAATTAATTTTTTCAAAAGTTTCAAGAAGATATAAAATATTAATAAAAAAAAATTTCGCAAATATTATTCTAATTAATTATAGTTAAATAATTTTAAAATAAAAAATAATTTACTTTGAAATGTTATCTGTATATATATTTTTTATCAATAATTTTAACATAAGATCATATTTATATATATATATATATGAGGCTAATTATAGTCGTGGCGCTACCAACTTGAAAAGCAAGAAGATAGATGAGGCTAATTGTAGTAGTGGCGCTACCAACTTGGATTGTATGGGGATTCTTTGAAGGGGCAACGTAGGGTGATGTTTATAGTGTGGGTATAGACATTTAGCCAGTTAGAGGCATGTTTGTGGTGTGGGTCATTTTCTTCTCCAAGAATATGATGATTAAAAGGAAACTAAATATTGTCTAGGGCACAATTTTTACATTTGAATTCTTTGCTATGTTGTGTACCATGAGGATTTCCCTTTGGAAATAGGTATAAGTATTTCAATTTTAAGTGGATTCGTAAGTACTTGTAGGCTCATTGAATGAAAGAGATATCTTAAGGGTATTTTATCTAAAATCATGACAATGAGAATTTACCAGCTAAAGGAGCAATATGATGATGTGCAGTAGCAATATCATGATGTGCATGTAGCTCATACATAGAAGGAAAATAATGTTATTCAATGTTGGACAAGTTTATAGAGGTGTCTAAACCTATTCAAAGAGCATTTAGTTAAGTCTCAATATATGTTAAAGTTCTAAAATATATCTTGGATTTTATTCTCAACCTGATTTCATGAGGCCAAAGCATTGTACTTGTTGATTTCCTATGAAATAGAAAAACTACATAGTTCCTTTTAGAAGAAAACAAAGAAAATAAATTTCGACAAAATTGATTAATTTTTTTAGTAATAAATTTCTTAAAAATTTAAAAATGCTATAATATATATATATATATATATATATATATATATATATATATATATATTTCCAAACTTTTCTCAGATAGGAAACATACATACACCAAACATGGTTACACATTAAAAAAAGATAAGTCTAAAGAAAATGCATAACAAAATACATTAATACTGGGAAAGGACGAGATTCTCGAATCCTCGAGAAGGTTTTGTTTTTTTTGTTTATATATGCAGCCTTCAAGATGTTGGGAGGCGGGAAATGCAATGCAAGAATCAAGCCTGTTGTATCAGGCCTTGAAATGAGGCCATATATGTGATTTTTCTTTAGTTTGAATTAAGGTTGTAAGGGGTCATGCTGCATATAATTGCCTTTATATGAAACCTGTGAATTTCTATGACTTTGTGTGTTTATCGAATTCAAACCCTATGCACTTCTTGTATTTTTCCATGAATGGGTATTGTGTTTTTTCCCATAATACATTAGATTTTATTGGGTATTTCAAGCATCGTTCTATTTCCGAATGTGGGGTACGAGAGTGATCGCATTGAGGTGGAATTGAGGGAATGCATCTTTAGTACCTATGGAGATAAACGGAGAGTGAATAAGAAAATCCTGACAGGTCCTACAAGAAAGGGGCCCAGTCCATTCGTGAAACTGTGGACCCATCTCCCGACAAGGTCCAATAAATAATGACGTGTTGAAGAGTTGGGGGGATCGGGACATAAGTGAAATTTGGTGCACTGATAATTCAAAAGCAATGAAGGAAGACAAAACTCAAATTCCTCCAATTCAGAGATTCGAGGTTTAATATAAAATAGACCTAAGGAATACTGCATGAACACCCGAGTTTGTTGGGACCCCAAGTGGGAAGAACTCGGAGTGGGACTCGTGTGTCTGAGCCATCAAATTAACCAACAGTGGACATTGTTTAGTGTGGGACCATACTCGGGTCTCCATGACACAACACAATTTAAGTGCAAGTGGATGAGCCTTGATCACCCGTGGGATCGAAACTTTGTGCTTCGTTGATTTCACCAAGCAATTATGGCCATTTATTTGAGGAGGGATCAACGTTAGAAAAGCTCTTCGGTGGCTGGAGTAAAGATCCCAGCACCTTCGACTAACATTTGGTAAAATTCCCAACACCTGGTTCTCGAATGGAAGATCGTTCTCGAATGGAGCTCGAAGGAAAGAATAATGTTGGTCTTGTGCATGGTTTTTTCCACAAGCGGAATATTAAGCTTGCGGACTTGAACGATGCAGATTCATTGGTGTAGAAAAGAAGCTTTATGGGCCCATAAACCACAGGTCATATGATTGAACCTCGAGAATCGAATTTGGCATTCTTCTCATGACGTGGTCTACTCAAACCTCGAGAATCCAATTTGACATTCTTCTCATCCTATGGTCTATTCATACAATGACTATTACCAATCATTAACTAATTTAAATTTAAATATCTTTAAAATAGAAAAATCACCTATAAATCTGCTAAATATTAATTTTAATGTAATTCACCAAAATACTTATATATATATATAGATATTTTTGTAAGTTAAGATGGAATCATTTATATTATAACGGGTTTAAATCAGTGCATACATATGATGGCCTCAACCTGCTCCGAAGGGAAACCGGGTGTGTTGGCCATCTGAAGTTCTTAATGGCCATCCAAAAACAATATTTAACGAGTCTGTTTGTCCATGCTATATATACTAACCATTCAGAAAAACTAACACTGTTTACTAGCTGCATTATGAAAAATAATAGAGGGTGGCATGCTTTTCTACTTCCTAACTAAAGAAGAAATAGACATATCTTGACAGAATCATTCTTCCATTGCGCTCGGCTGATGCTCCTCCTCTTTAACCTCCTGAGTGAACTTCTTTAGCTGCTGCTGTATCTTGTCGAGCTTGTCATCTTGCATCATGATGGTTATCTAAAGGTTGTTTATCTCTTTCTTTAGATTAGGAATGCCTTGGGCTAGTTCAGCCATCTCCATGGCCGCCTGCTCCATAGCCTTAGCTAACAATCGCTTCATGACCCAATACACATGTAAGGCCTGTTTATACAGGGACATACGACCTCTGGTATTTCCAGGGTCTGGTAATAGGTATTCCCAATCCTCCATCTCAGATTCTGACTGTTCCTCGGTCACCTCCTCTTCCAGATGCTAGATTATTCTCCTAATGTCTGCATGTGTGTCTTTGCAATAGGCCCTTTCTGCATATTGCACCTGGCGATTCATCGTTTTCTTTCCGCGTTTGGTTCCTACTGTTCTGGTGCGTCCCTGTTCTTGACAACAGGCTTGCCACCGTCCTCTTCTCCCTCTGCGGCCCCTTCCTCGTCCTGTTCTACTTGCATTGTATTCCTTTGCCCCGCTTCCTTGTCCTAATTCTCTGGTTGGTGCTCCCATGTCGGTTTCCTCTTCTCGGTCCCTCACTTTCCTTTCTCCTATATCCTCCGCTGCTTGTCTTGTATTCTCCAGAATTCTCCCTTTACCTCTATCACTTCTTCTTACCTGTTGTTGCATATCCTGTTCCAGGTCATATATCTCCTCTATGTTTGTCCATGTCTGTTCCTCTTCTTCCTAGTGTTCTGGCTTAGTGCCTTCTGCTCGCGCAGGTCTTCCTCCCCTGTTCCCCGGCATTGCAGTCCTCTTCATTCCATCCTAATTTTCTTGCTCTGAGTTTTCCCCAGCACCAGAGGTCGATTCTGATTAGTTTCTCCTGCTTTGTCTATCACCCTTTCTTTCCTTCCTCCATTCACCTCGGGGACGCTCCTTTCATGCTTGCCCTTATGCCTCCACCCGTATCCACTCCCGCTCACCTGCCGCCCTCTTCTGATCTGCAGTACCGCCTTTCTCTGCCGCCTGCACTCACCATAATAGCCCACTCCTTCTCGGCCTTCCCTTGTGCATCCTGGTCCTTGTCCCATCACCGTTTCGCCGTCACCTCCACCACCTTTGTGCTTGAAATTATTCCTCCTGCTGCAATTTAACATGATGTCCATTCTACCTAACTTGTCATCCACCTGCCGCGATCTCCTGCTGTAAGGTGGCTCATAATTGCCACCCCGCGTCCTTGTACTACCTTCCCGTCTCATCATATTAACCACCCCGATCGGGGGAAAATACTAATATATATAACCAAATACTATTTATTAAATTGTTGACGGTGTTGGACCCGCCAACATTCAGGGGATCATCGCGGTATGAAGTCCCAACTAGACCTCACACTGTTTAGTGTGGTAGTGCCATAGGATATGATGGTCCGGTTGCTATTATCTTAAGGATTTGCCTCAACTCTAGTTTGTCAGCACAAGAGAGTGGTTTTCTTTGTCCTCAAGAAGTGAGGTTCGCGTGCTTCGTGAGTGTAAGTGTTACTTGTGTCAATGGTTCTCTCACTCTAAAGGGAGAGAGAGCGAGAGTGAGCCCCAAGTTGGTTGGGAGAAGTTCCAACTCTGTTATGAACACACAACACAACAGGACATGCATAGCTTCGTGTGGAACAATTCACACGGATGCGGTAGTCACAACACACAAGGGAAGATAACACATACAACACTCAGCGGATTAGTCCGCATGAGTGAAATGTTTGTTATAGCAAGTTTTACGTGAAAGGTTTGTCTGATGTCTGGGAGAGTAGTCTACTCGGACGCGACAACGTTAACAACATATACAACACATTTCTATTAACATATGTGTATTAAAACAAGTGAATTAGTTTAAGTGTTAAACACAGGTTCAAGAAACATGAATTACAAGTGTTAAACATTAATTTTACAACAAATACAATACATGTGTGAAAATGTGTTGGTCTCTTAGCATGCTTCTGAATTAAGTGAAAGTTCCAAGACATAGTGTTAGACCATACATCATTAACCCCGTGTGAGGGGCGTTGGAGCCACTACTTACTCCTCAAATAAAAGATAACATAATCTTTTGGCTATGTGGGAGGCGCTGAAGTGAAAAGTCTTTTGCATGTACAAATGAAGGGGTATTTATAGCCAAGGGTGAAACTGAACCTTTTGGTTGTTTGATTACCATCATGACTATTTTACTTCCATGACTTTTAGACTTTAACTGACTTTTGGTTGTTTGATTACCGTCATGACTATTTGACTTCTATGACTTTTAGACTTTAACTGACTTTTTGTACAATAAGTAGGTCTCTTAGACTTCCATGTTACATTACATTAATTAACAACATGACTATTTGTACAACAAATAGGTCTCTTAGACTTCCATGTTACATTACATTAATTGACAACATGGCTCACAATGGAAATATAAACGACATGACTGATGATGTATCGCAAAGAGGTGAAGAGATTTGAGCTATTGGAAATATAGAATACTATACATATATTTATAAAATAATATATTACTCTGCAACTATTAACTACACATTTTACAAGAAATAATATTTTCAATAAAATTATTTATATAAAAATTTAAATCAATATATTTATAATATGAAAATTAAATGAAGTATCCATTAATTTACATATTTAAAAACAAAATCCCGAATTATCTAAATTGCCCACTTCGATAATTATTAAAATATTAATGATAAAATTACAATTATCTAAATTATTTCAGATAACTATCAATATTATTTCATTAAAAAAAACCATTAATTTACATTAAATTACTTAAATAATATATATATACACCAAACGTTGTTAATACTTAGAAATCTTAAGGACGAATAACAAAACAAACGAATAAATGCATACAGGAGAGCCATTCCTTTCATAGGATGCATCGTTCCACGTGATCACGTGGTGGCTTCAGATGTGACCATTAGACTTATGACCTGGTGGTTTTATATGAGTATCGTTTTGATAAACGTAATATTATTTCAGAGCTGGCTAGAACTCTTCTCAGTCATTGCAGCTAGAACTCTTGTCATTGCAAGAACGTCATTGTTCTAGAAAGGTCAGTGGCAGGTTTAATAGCTGATAGCCAGTTGTCGTTGTCCGGAGGTCGTCTCTAGGTCATTGCCGCTTATAACCAGTTGATCATAGCCCGCAGGAGGTATTGCCAGTTATCATTGCCAATAGCCAAGCGTCATAGCCCGTTGTCATTGCTGCTACAGAGCCGGTATATATATTTAGTTTATATTTTTAGATTAATAATAATAATTTAAAATAAAGTTATCATTTAATTATTTAAAAATTAAAAATATGAAATATATAAATTGAGTTTATTAATGATTTAATTTATATGACTAAATTAATCTTGAAATTTTGTAATATAATATGTATAATTTATTATATTAAAATTGGTTAAAAATTTAATTTATATTATATAAATAAAAAGTATGAGTTAATTATATGAAATATATAAATTGAGTTTATTAATGATTTAATTTATATGACTAAATTAATCTTGAAATTTTGTAATATAATATGTATAATTTATCATATTAAAATTGGTTAAAAATTTAATTTATATTATATAAATAAAAAGTATAAGTTAATTATTAATTAAAAAATATCTTATCAATTAGTAAAAGCGTTTATATAAAAAAAACATTTATGTAGTAAAAGAAGCCAGGGAAAAGAAAAGTTGAAGAAATTAAAGAATGAATAGAACTAAATAATTAGATAACAAAAGCTTAACATAACGTTATTTTCTTGAATTTTTTTGAATATGAAGCCAGGAAAAAAGAAGTTGAAGAAATTAAAGAAGGAATAAAACTAAATAATTAGATAACAAAAGCTTAACTAATGTTATTTTCTTGAATCTGATCTTCTCTTCTATGACTAAAATTAAGGAAAGAGACAAAATATGGAAAAATTGAGCATATCTCTCAACCTCTAGATTCACTAGCATGAAAGTACATACATTTAAGGTATTACAAATCAGTTGAGGAGTTGGAACAAATTCTTGATAAATAGGATCTACATCCTAAATAAATCTCACAACTTGACTAAGAAACCATAATCTCAACAAACATATGATAATACATTCTAGAATTTCTCCATTAATTCCAAGTTCCTCCCTTAATGGAGAAATGAATCAAAGAATAACGTAGAAAACATGCCTACTGGTCTTTCACCTTCACAATTTCATTTTTACTTTTCTTGCTAATAATGTTGTTTCTTCCATAATCTCTTTAGTTGCATGGTGTAACTAGGGTGTGGTTCATCACGTTCTTGAGGGAATTTGTCTTCAATAGTTGTGTATTCTTCAATGTATACATAAGTGGGTTGTTGTGCTTTATCATTACGTTATTCAATACCTTGCTTGGTGGATTGTTGCCACATTAACCTATAAGAATCCCATGAACTTCTTCAAATGTAACAATTGTTGTTTCAATCTCCATGTCACATGCATCATTCATGGATTCTTCATTTTGTTGAGTTTGAAGGTTCTTCACCATTCTAGTTGCTTCTTTCAAACCTACATCAATATGTTCAAAATATTTCTCAAGACATCATTCAATTAGCTTTATCTCTGCATTATAATCAAGCCTACAACTTTTTGTTCATCAATCTCTGCCCCTAACTGTAGATTTGCTCCTAAAAATTCACGGTCATCTTCATTAGTTTTCTTAATAGTTTCTCTGCCCTATGATAGTTTCTCCTTAATTATTTAAATTCTTTTCCAAATTGTTTAATTTTACTTTTGCTACCCATTGCTTTGGCTCAACAACTTATACCAACTAAAATTTAAGAAAGAACCAGAACATGCAAGAAACGTGCAGCTCAAGGTGAGACCAGCTCAACCTGGAGAGTGTCTACAGTGTGCACTCAACACACTCTACTCTACATTAGCAAGAAAGTACATACATTTAAGGTTGCACTCAGCACACTCTGCCATACATTAGCAGGAAAGTACATACATTTACCGTATTACAAATCAGTTAAGGAGTTGGAACAACTTTCTCATAAATAAAAGCCAAATCCTGAATAAATCTCACAACTTGACTAAGACACCATAATCTCAATAAACATTTCATAATACATTCTAAAATTTCTCTATTAATTAGAAGTCTATAGAGGGTCTTCCACCTAAAAATAAGAATGTAAAGAAAAAAAATTTAAGAAATCAAAGAAACTAAACCGTTATATTAATTAGAAGCCTATGAAAGATCTTCTACATAAAAATAGTAAGCTAAGGCAAAAAAAAATTAAAGAAAAAGTAGAACCAAACTGTTACCTAACAAAAGCTTAACATAATGTTATTTTTTTGAATCTGCTTTTCTCTTCTATGGAGCGTCTTGTAGATATCCTTAGCAAAGATATATAGTTGTTTATTATAAAAACTTTTAGCAAAGAAGGTAAGAAAAAGATCTCACACTCATCCATCCGAATGGCCAATGGGAAGCGTGAAGAATGTCACTCCTCTGCCTCTATTCATCTCAGGTAAGGTCACCCTCCATATACAGAAACATCAAAAGATGGTTTCATGGAACACTAAGCAAAGGGGAGAGCCCACACTGAAAAATAAAAATAAAAATAAAAATCGACCAAATCAAAAGAGAAGAAATGCAGTTAGTATAAGTTTAAATCTCTATGGTCTCCTCTCGCAATGGCAAAATCCAAGATTCTAATCATTTAAGTTACTTGATACCTCCGGAGCTTGAGGCAGGAGCGACGCATGATGACGAGAGCGCCAAAACCGGGTCCAACCAGCATTCGTCTCCAGGGATCGATGTAGTATCAAGCAAATCAGCAGAATCCACCTCACAGGTCCATTGAGTGGTCCACTAAATAGGCCAATCAGTTGCCACCGGCTCATTGTAGAAAAGCTAGCCAACCAGCAGACAACAGTCACCGATTCCAGGCTCAATGAGCGGCTGACCACTGGAATCCCTCCTCTAGCCACGTTCTAGCCTTCCTTCAACTACAGATTGCTAGCACGTAGCAGGAGCAGCCACCGTCCTCTCTCCTTTCCGCACACCTTACCCTCATGCTCAACTCAGGGACAGGACACATGTCGACATGCATGCCTATTCCAACGTCGGTTGATATCTTATAAATCACTGGTTTTTTCTTCCCTGGGAGTTTTTTTCTCGGCCTCGTGCCGTATCGTCCCCTCTCCTGTAGTGGGGGACTCTCGTCCTTGTTTGCCTCTGCAAATCGACGATGTACTGGTTTTGCTACCCGTGTTCTCTGGCGCTCTCGGACGTGGTCGTGGTCGCTCGCCGTTCAAGTCTGTTAATCTCCCTCCTCACCATGTTTCTTCTCGTACTTTATTTCTAGAATTTTTGCTATTCTGTGTGCATCATTATTCTGCTGAACTTTCCATTTTCTGGCTTTTTATTTCCTGAAGTGTTATGATGATAAAAGCACTCTTGCACAAATTTAGGAACCTCATAGTTTTCTACAAGCCGTGTAAAGATGTCAGATTTAGGATAGGTGAATGGTGGTGCATCCTTCATTTCTATTGCTGTTGTTTTGCATGTAATGAATCTTCTGCTCTGTAGTTTGTTCCTCTCAGAGGTCATGGTTTCGAGCTCTCACAGAGTTCTGAAATGTTTTTCCGTTTCCTCCCTGTCGGAAACGATGGCCGGATTTCACACGGCTATGATTTTCCCGGCGTATGAATTTTCAAACGGTTGTGGGAATCGATAATTTAGTCCTCACATGCCTGGAACTGCTCTTGAATTCAATTCCATATCTCTGACATATCCTAAAGATGTTGATCTGGAGGCCTGATGACGAACATTCTTCTTCACATCTGACATCCTCAACTGATCATCATCTGCCCATGTACCTGCATTTATTCCTATAGGAGTTTCTTATGCTTTTATTCACCTACTCTAAATCATTCTATATCTATCCTCCGGTGTCAGTACAACCCTCATCCTCCCTTTACAATAAAGGGTCTTTGTACCACCTTTTCCTGTTCTTCTATCCTCATACGTGCCAAATCCAAGAAAAGATTTTTGGCTGCGCATGGAGGGTGGTTCTGACTCGACTGCCACTCAGGCCCTCATAAAAGCCGCTATGGAGGCTGAATTGGCATGGGGGCATGCCACCTCACATGACGGATGGCAAGATACTGTGGTTGAGGTGGCTGTCAAACCGGCTCATTGCAAAAGTGATTGGAGATAGGCCCCCTCTAATAGAAAAGACAAGACAGAGAAAAAGGATAATCCTCCTCATATCCGGTATAATAAGTCGCACATCCCAGCAAAGACTTCTGATCCGCCATCAACGATCAAAATTGACAGCATCCACCTTTCAGAAAGGATTGATAGCCTCCAAAACCTTGCCCTCATTGGCAGATGGCACTTCCCCACCATGAGTGATGCAGATATGAGACAATGGATAGCCATTCACTAGAAGCCTATTATAGGTTATATCCTTGTTATTTCTAACCTTATGAAAGAATGGTATTGCTTTCACTTCCTTGCTGCAGGTGATGTCGATGCCATTTTGAAGACACCTTGGGTGTTTAAAAGAAGTTTCCTTGCACTCTACAGATGGTATATCGGGTTCGACCCACTGAAAAATACTCCTTCCAACAATCTCATATGGGCTAGGCTCCCAAATCTTCCTTTAGAACTATGGTCTAAGGAATCCCTTGAGGAGATTGGAAACGCCCTGGGCAGATTCATCTATGTTGATCGCTGGGTTTTGGGTGAAAAGGATAAAAGGATTGCCTGGATCCTCATAGAAAAATTCTACAGAGGGGGTTTCCCAGAATATATTGAAATTGCCTGGAGGGACCAGATTATAAAACAGAGGTTGGATTTCTGGAGCATTCCTTTTAGATGTGCTGCATGTCACAAGACAGGCCATCTGATCAAAAACTGTCCTGGGCATAAGCGCTTTAAACATAGGCTCCTCCGACAAAAGGTTCATAGTTTCCCTCCTTCGGCCAGCGTATCTTCCACTGACCTGTGGGACAACCATCTTCCCGATCCTCCTATCCCAAGGGCCTCCTCACAAGACCCTCCCATTTTTTCTATGCCTGGTAGCTTTCCAGACAGCCCCCCGACTTTCCACTGCCGCCCTATCCCTGAACCTCGTAACGATGCTGCGGTCCCTTCCCCTGCTCCCCTGAATGCTACTAATTTCTCTTTTGGAACAATTCCCATCCCCATCTCATCCTCCCCCCCTTCACCTGATAAAAATCTTCCCTCCCAGTCTAAAGGAAAAGCCCCTTGTCCATCCGTCACCCCTGTTAACTCCCCCATCTCTTCGCCTATCAATCAGTGTGATAGCGATCTGGACTTCCCCCTTAGCAGAAAATCTCTTGAACTTGAACCCCTAACTATTCATAAACCCAGGCTACAAGCTATACCCATCATCAGTCCGGAATCGGGGAAGAATATTACTGTCCGGAAAAAGTCCCGCGGGGGCAGCAGACACTTCAGAGGGAGAACCACTGTCACCGATAGTGGAATCAGGAATCTTTCTTTAACTGAAGTCCCTATTTATGGTCTTCTGGATCCTCAGCCTCTTAGAGCACAGGTGGCTGGCGAGTCATCTAAATGACTCACATCATCTCCTTGAATATCAGGGGCATTGGCGTTGACCCCAAATTTCTAACGCTAAAGAGCTTTTTCCATCTCTTTAGACCTGGGATCATTCTCATCCAAGAAATAATGCATAGCTGCGAGGCATCTATCTCATATTTCAGAAAGTTGTTACCATCTTGTTATATGGTAGCTACTGAGGCAAATGGGCTTTCGGGAGGTCTCGCGACTCTCTGGGATCCTGATCGAATTAAAGCTAAAGCATACAAATGCTTTGCGGGGATTATCATTTCTGCTTCCATCAGGGGAAAAGACTCTCCTATCAATGTCCTTAATATCTACGCGCCTTATAAAAACAGAGCTCCATTCTGGGGGAGACTTTTTACCTGAGAAATTCTTGATATAGATCAATTAATCATTGTCGGTGACTTAAATTTTACTCTGAGCTCTGACGAATGCTGGGGGAAATGCAGAAAAACAGACTCACTTGCAGACTGCATAAAGAATTATCTCCTAAACAAGAACTTGGTGGACGTTGTCCCTGGAGAAATGAAGCCTACCTGGTCGAATGGCAGGTCTGATAAGGCATACATTGCAAAACGGATTGATCGCTTTCTGGTGCATATCAGCCTTATAGACAAATTTGGCATGCCACGGTCTACTGTGGAGAATGTTTTGGTGTCAGACCATAGACCTATAATGCTTTCTTGGACTGAGAAGGGGTTTCAAAAAGGCTATCCATTTAAGTTCAATCGGTCTTTCCTACAAGATCCAGCCTTCAATGAGCTCATCGTAAAAGCTTGGAAAGAGATGTCTTCTCAATCTGCTACTTCGCCTTTCCTTACTTTCCGCGACAAAATGGCTATTATAAGGAGGACCATAAAGAATTAGGAGACGCGGAAAAATGCTGAAGATAAAAAGCTCATGATTTCTATTCAACAGGAATTGGACCTCATTCTGAAAAATGCAGATTCTACCTCCCTCTCTTTTTCCATGAAATGTAGAATACGCGACCTTGAAAGGAAAAAATTTGAGCTCCTCAAACAAGAAGAAACTTTCTGGCGGCTTAAAAGCAGAGCTACTTGGCTTCATGAAGGCGACAAAAATACCAAGTTCTTCCACAAGTATGCAAGTGCCCGACGTGACAAAAATCACATTTGGAATATAAAAAATGAAGACGGAGACTCCTTTGTATCTCAGCAAGACATTACTAGGGAGGTTGTTAACTATTTCAGGAAGCAATACAACAGAAGGCATGATGCTGCTTTCCGAGACATTCTGTGGCGTATAGATCCGACTCCCCAAATGTTCAACGATGCCGACAATGAGATGCTGTATAAGCCTGTGACAGAAGAGGAACTTCATGGGATCCTGAAATCTTTCAAGAAAGACAAAAGTCCTGGGCCAGATGGCTGGACAATTGAATTTCTCACTCACTTCTATGAGCTCATCAAACACGACCTCTTAAGCATGGTGGAGGCCTCGAGGATGTCTGGTCATATTCACCATATCACTTCCTCAACGCTGATTGCCCTCATCCCTAAAAAGTCTGAACCGGAATCGTTTAACGATTTCAGACCTATTTCTTTGTGTAATATATCTTTCAAGATTATTACAAAGATTATTGCTGAGAGATTAAAAGGGAATCTGGCCACCTTTTTAACAAAGGATCAATATGCGTTTCTGCATGGTCGAAACATCCTGGATGTTGTTGCCAACACACAGGAATTCCTCTCCTCCGTGAATGCTCATAACTTACCGGTGGCTATCATGAAGATTGACCTGAGGAAAGCTTTCGATTGTTTAGACTGGGGATTCATGGAGTGCCTCCTTGCAAAGATCGGCCTCAATACAAAAAACATTCGGTGGGTGATGGCATGTATCGAGAATGTTAATTATGCGGTTATTGTAAATGGGTTCCCCTCTCCCTTCTTCCAAGCCGAAAGGGGTCTGCGCCAGGGCTGCCCTCTCTCGCCCCTATTGTTCATTCTGGCTATGAACTCGTTAAGTATCCATATTAACAAAGCGGTGGAAGATGGAAATGTTAAGCCCATTAAAATCTGCAGGCACATCTTCACATCCCACAACCTGTTCGTGGACGATGTCCTTTTATTCGCAATGCTTTACCGATCATCATGGAGCTGTCTAAAAGTCATATTGGACAGGTTTCAATGTGCTACTGGCCTCGCTATTAACAAAGAAAAGTCTGTGCTATATCATAATGATGTTGATTTGGAGACTGTCAAATGGATTTCCCAGCTATTCGGTATAGAACACTCTCCGCTCAAGCACGGCCTGAAGTATCTAGGCTACCGCCTAAAAGCAAAAGGCTATACTAAACATGACTGGCTGTGGCTGACAGACAGATTTTTCAAGAAAATTTCATCATGGCAATTCAGAAGTCTCTCCATGGCGGGCAGGGTCACCCTCACTCAATCTGTCTTATTGCAGCTGGCAGTTTATTGGGCACACCTTTTCTTTATACCTGTAAGTATTATCAACAAGATGACCTCCATCTCAGCAAACTTCATTTGGTGTGGTTCTTCGGAACAGAAGAAGTTTCATCTTTCCAGAATGGATAGAATCTCTTTGCCAAAAATCATGGGCGGATGGGGCTTAATGAATTTGAGGGATTTTGGCAACGCTCTCCTTTGCAAATCACTCTGGCGTGGGATCTTCGAGGATGGTCCTTGGTGCAAGACGATCAAACAAAAATACATGAAGGGCATATGCCTTGAATTCTGGTTTAGAAATGACGCTATTGGCATTAAAACATGATCGACTATCTGGTTAAGTTTCAGGAAAGTTGAAAAGTTCTTCCTATCAAGATTAAGATGGAGGATATTTTCTGGTAACAGGATCTTTATTGGCCTCGATCCCATTACTTGTAGACGCGATCTTTCCTTCCCGGATGTTCTTTTATCCGCCTTGCACAGATTGGGTATCTTCACGTGGGATAGACTCATCTCAAACTGGAATGGCCTCTCCCCCACGTGGAAGGATGCAAGTGACATCGGTCTATCGATTGATCTCCACCCTTCATGGATTTTGTTCACAGCCGCATTCCAGGACAGTGGGATTATTTGTGCAGGGACTCTTGATCATCTATCCTGGATCTCCGCAAACAGCTTGGCGGTTCCAAGAGTAGAAGACATTTACTCTGCCTTCATATGCTCAAAGACTTCAATCTCTCCACCTATCTTCCCGGTCGCACTTTGGAAAACCGGCTGCCCTCCTAGAATGATCCTTTTTGCCTGGCTGGTTTTTAACAACCGTAATCTCTCTTGGGACAATCTTAGAAAGAGGCGCTGGCATGGCCCCAGCAGATGCTCGATGTGCGAGTCTGAAGAAGAGACAAACTATCATATGTTCTTTCTGTGCAATACTTCTCAGAAAATCTGGTATGAACTCGCCATTTTTTTTATTTCCCTCACCATGTTTTTGACTCTGTTCATGCAGCTTTCCTTTGGTGGTGCTCACAATGCGAGGCAAGGCGTCCCCTTCTTGTTATCACGTTATGGTATGCTTGGAAATGGCGGAATCATAAAATATTTAGAGATTCCAAGACCCCTTTCTCTGCCATCCTGCATAGTATTTTCTCTAGCTATGCTACTATCTCAGGTTATTAGGCATAATACTTTTGTCATATCATGGTTTTTTGCTCCCTCTATTTGACTTATTGCTAAAGCATGCTCATCTCCAACCATCTAGCTTTATGTGCAACCATTATATGTATCCATCTTACTCAGAGTTTTGCTATTTGACATCCTATCAACATGATCCAGCTCTATATGACTGGATATCCACTCAAGTCTTTCTCATATGTTTTACATTGTAGCTCTTTATATTGACTTAATATAATCTATATCGCTTTTTCTTCTGGAAAAAAAAGTTTCGCCCTTCGAACAAATAAATCCGATTGAGAGGATCAACGTTTAAATTTAAATCTGTGTAGTGTACACGATGTTAAATTTATATTTAAATTCGCAAAATCTCTCCATTTCAATTTCAAATTCACTTGCACATTAAATTGAATTTAATAAAATTTAAATTTATTTTTAAAATCTGAATTGACTTTATACATTTATATTTAAATTCGCAAATGTAGTGTACACGATGTTAAATTTATATTTAAATTCACAAAATCTTTCCATTTCAAATTCAAATTCAATTCCAAATTCACTTACACATTAAATTTAATAAAATCTAAATTTATTTGAATTTCATTTACGCATTCAATTTAACTTAGTCCGCATGACCCGCCAAATTTCAATTCCAAATTCACTTGCACATTAAATTTAATAAAATCTGAATTTATCTGAATTTCATTTACGCATTCAATTTAACTTAGACCGCATGACCCGCCAAATTTAATTAACTTTTAAATTTTTCCAGAAACATTAAATCCACTTTCGAGATAGATAACGGCAACTTTAAAATAACTTCATATCCGGCGACTTACGTGTAGTAAAATTTAACATGTGGGAATTAATTATTATTTTTAATAGGATTATATTTAATATATTATTTTAATCCAGATGAAGAATTCAACCAGTAATTTTAAATCAAAGTATATTTTTATAAAAATATTAAATCACTATCCATTCAAACCCTATAAATTAATGTATAGAAATTTTTATATAAATTTACATTAAAAATCTTGTTAATTTTTTAATATTTATTCGAAAAAATAATAGATTATTTAAATTATATTATAATAATTTAAGTTTTACTGAATTTACATTGCTAGTGCAACATTTACTTCAGAATCATCCTATTAAACCACTTAAATCAAATCATATGCCTAACAGTGATAGAAAGATTGATGTAAATAGATATTTTGAGGGAATATAAATCAATTAAAAATAAATAAAAATAATCTTCTCCTAAATTATTCAATAGTGAGTTAAATCTACTATATTATAAGGACACCAATAATGGTATCTATCATAATTGAGAGAAAACCCTTTATTTTCAAATAACAAGATCTTGATTATGTCATTTTGTAAAAGGAAAAATAGAACAACCAACAGTTGGGATGATAACAAGCATACAATTACTAGGCATGACATTAGGGATTCTTATAAAGATTTATTAATACTCATAAGGTAATTTCATACAAATCTCTAGCTGAAAGGATATATTTGAAAGAATTTTATTTATTTTTGATATTAATAGGAAGAAAGAGCATCTTTTCCACCTATCTAAAGTTTATCCTAAGACGTTCTAGCGACAAATTTTGACCTGTAACTGTATAGAAAATATTTTCATTACTTCTAAGAATTTGAATTTCTACCTTAAAGTTCTATACATCGATTATTTACATGAACAACATCTCAACTATTCCTATAGAGGACTCAGTTTTCTTTGTCGAAAAAAGATTTTGTAGTTAAGATGGAAATTATAATAATATCAAATACCACCTACATAAAATATTAAAAATCAGAGGATTTATTCTCTTCCTTCAAATAAGAAAAGATCTTCAATTTAATATATTAAACTTTGGACAAAAACCCTTATTGCACTGATACAAACCCACAGAAAAATATTTAAATAATATGATGGATTTAGGAGCTATCACTTAATTGTGGACTTCCATGCCATGTCATCATTAGGATCACCGTGGAAGAGTGTTGAAATAATAAAATCAATGTCCTTTATTACTGCATTGAATTGTGAAAGAATTTTGATATTTGTTGGAATGTGAATCGAATGCTCATATATATATGATTTCCTTATACGGAAATAACTAACACTATGGAAGCCCAAGTGCCTATCGAAGAAGTGTGTTTATGGTAGTTTCTAAATCGGATGCTTAACATATTCCTTGTCTACATATCTGGGGAAAATGTCTTTAGAAAAGTGAGCGGAGTTACCGAACACCCTAAAATTGGTACCATTTTAACCGAGGTAGCATAAGCGCCCTTTTGGCAATTCGGCAAATTCTTTCCCAAGATCAAGTAAATGACCCAATAACTAATTCCCTATTCCTTTCTATCACAGCGGGTAGGTGTAGAAATTCTCACTGTAGATCACTTGATAATGCAATATACTAAAACAAAATACTTGATCTACTTCTACAAACAAACTTGCGGAAGCTTAATCGATTTTGAGCAAGATCAAATAGAGCACATATAACAGATGAAGAAGAAATCAATCACACGTGAACACAAAAGAATAATCTGGGGAAAGCCTCAGCCAAAAACCCCGATCTCTGTATTATCATACAAGTGGAAATAGCTCCGGATTACACAAAGTTTTAACTCACAAGCTATCCAGCTCTCAATACAATGCCTCAATGTTGCTCATAGACAGAATAAACAACACATATGCCTTTCCTCTGCCCTCCAAGCCTCCTATTTCCTTGTGTAGTTTCTCTGCGTCCTCACGCTGACACCTGTGTGATTCTCACCTCACACACTGCTCTGATCTTTGTAGTAACTGCGCAATCCTGAACGAATGAATTCCTTCTGCATGTAAGAGATTTTCTTACAGGAAAATTCTTGCAACTGATAGTACACTGTCTTTTCCTTTAATCTCAACTGGGTCTCTGTCTGAACTGACATGCATGAGTTATTTGTGATAGAATATTCAATTATCTGGAGAACACTAGTTGCATGCATGCATGCATTAACTAACAGAACTCACAATTAGTTCAACAAACTGTTTTGAACTAATTTAACTGGACTTAACTCAGTTAATTGAGCTAACTAATTACAACTCAAATACAACTCATCCTTATCTCCTTATTTAAGGGATAACTTCCTCAATCAAAGGGATAATTGTTGCATGTCTTCACAAATACTTCATGTTTGATTTTCTCCAACTAATTAATTGAAGATGAATTAATTAATTATTTTTCAAACAGCTAGTGAGACTAAATTCAAATTTTAATTCTCAATTTTGATTCAAGGACAAATCAAAATTGGAATATATCCTGAAATGCTATCTATAGCAATGCTATTTATAGCATTTCTATTTTTATCATTTCTTGATGCTATTTTCAAAAGAGTTGGAGTATATCCTGAAATGCTATTTATAGCAATGATATTTTTAGCATTTCTATTTTTATCATTGCTTGTTGCTATTTTCAACACTCCCTCTCAACAAGAAAGGCATTAAAATTGAACCCGATCCTGAACCTATGGAATGTTCTCCATGCAACACTTCTCTCTAGTGTTGTTGCTCCAGCAACTCCAAAAACAAAAAAACATCCAACCTGAATCAGAATGATGCCTCTATCATCAAAGTCTTTGACTGTTATTGCCTCTGTCGATTGAAAACTCTGCACCATTGTGCTCTTCAGTATCTAACTACTCTAGCCTCTGTCACTTTGATCTCTGACTGCATCAATCACATTGATTCCCACTGCTGCATTTGTGTTGCTGTTGGTCCTATCTCCCAACATGCATCTGCACTGCACCTCCTCTCATCATGTTGCATCGTGCTTCCCACTGCTGCACTGCAACTCAGTTACTAAGAAGTAAGTAACTAATCTCCCAACTGACCTCCCTGTTGGGCTAAAAACACCCTCTGATATTGAAGCTCCCTCTGCCACTCCATCCGCATCTGTCTTTACCCACTCAGCAAGTCCTGCTACTCCTCGTTGGGGCTCCCGTAGCAAGGTCTAATCAAAGAGGTTGGATACCTCAAGTATCCTACCCCTATTTCAGCCCTCTTGGGATAACTATTGCATGTCTTCACAAAGACTTCATGTTTGATTTTCTCTAACTAGTTAACTCAAAATGAATTAATTAATTATTTTTCAAACATCTAGTGAGACTAAATTCGAATTTTAATTCTCAATTTTGATTCAAGGATAAATAAAAATTGGAATATATGCTGAAATGCTATCTATAGCAATGCTACTTTTAGCATTTCTATTTTTACCATTTCTTGATGCTATTTTCAACAGAGTTGTAGTATGTCCTGAAATGCTATTTATAACATTTCTATTTTTATCATTTCTTGTTGCTATTTTCACCACTCCCTCTCAACAAGAAAGGCATTCAAATCGAACCCAATCTTGAACCTTTGGAATGTTCTGCATGCAACACTTCTCTCTAGTGTTATTGCTCTAGCAACTCCAAAAACAAAAAAACATCTAACCTGAATCAGAATAATGCCTCTGTCATCAAAGTCTCTGACTGTTTTTGCCTCTGTCGACTGAAAACTCTGCACGTCTGTGCTCTTCAATATCTAACTACTCTAGCCTCTGTCACTTTGATCTCTCACTGCATCAATACCATTGATTCCTACTATTGCATCCATGTTGTTGCTGGTCCTATCTCCCAGAATGCATCCGCACTGCACCTCCTCTCATCATGTTGCATCGTGCTGCCCACTGCTGTACTGCAACTCAGTTACTTAGAAGTAAGTAACTTATCTCCCAACTGACCTCCCTGTTGGGCTAAAAACACCCTTTGATGTTGAAGCTCCCTCTGCCGCTCCATCTCCATCTTTCTCTACCCACTCAGCCAATCCTGCTACTTCTCATCGGGGCTCCCGTAGCAAGGTCTAATCAAAGAGGCTAGGTACCTCAAGGATCCTGTCCCTATTTCAGCCCTCTTGGGACTATCACTTTACATCGCCCCACCTCCCACCTGGAGGTATGGCTGCATGTGATCCCTCTGCCCACTTGCCTCGAAATTCCCCCCTATTGGAGGTCTCTGCATGACTAGATGCCTCCACTCGGCCTCCTCTCGGCTTCTCCAATTGTGGTTGCTCCACAACCTCCTAAAGCTGCTTCACTAACTGTGGCTCCTCCACAATTGTCTAAGACTTCTTCTAGCGCTTCATATTGAGAGGTAATGTACTCTCCCTCTCAACCACCAAGTCTCCAACATTTTCCTTGCTCCTCAAGGCTTTGTATGCATCTTGAACCTCAAGAACATACAGGTTCTTGACTCGTGAACCAATCTTCTTCACCTGTCCTGTGGCAATGTGTCTAAGGAATGCCTTTCCTTTACTAAAGACTACATCATAGCCTTTGTCTTCCAACATTGCAAAGAACACCAGGTTCCTCTTCAGTCCAGGCACATACTTTATATCAGTGAGGGTGAGAGGAGCTCCATGCTCCCTCTGCAACACAATCATACCTTCACCTGAAACACGATACTTTCCATCATCGCCCATCTCTATGCGCATCTGGAGGTCCTTCTCCTTCAAGGTACTAAATAAACTCTTGTCGTCGGTCATGTGGAATGAGGCTCCACTGTCCAGGTACCAAACACAACCCACGATCAATGAAACCATGCATGCAATGAGGGTGAAATCCAATTCGAACTGTGAAGCTAGTGCCTCACCATCTGATCCTTTCGAGGATCCCTTCTTGGATTTCTTATGTGGACAATTTGTTGCATAATGGCCCACCTTATGAAAATTAAAGCATCGCACTTTAGATTTGTCAATCTTCTTCCCACCATGCGAAGAAATCGATTTGGAATGGGAATCCTTCCCTTTCCCTTTCCTCGCCTTACTCACTAAGGCTATATTTTCTTCATTATCATGGTTTGATGAAGAACCATCTCTTGTGCTTCTCTCGATCTCCTCTTGCATCAGATCCGACCACATTCGTTCCCAATCTGGTAGTTTCTCTCTTCCATTCACTGAGTCTTGGTAGCTATGACAGCTCTTAGGAAGACCGAGGAGAGCAAGACTCACCATGTCATCATTGGTTGTTGTGATTCCTACACTTCCAAGCTCATCCCTATAGGTGGTGAGCTTGTTCAGATATGTAGAGATCGTGTCGCCCTTTTCACACTTGATTTCCGAAGCTTGTCTTTCAGTGCCAGCTTCCTCTAATCACTACTGCTTTGACATAGATCCTTCATTGTTTTCCACATTGAAAATAGTGTCTCCTTCCCATGGAGACTGGAGACACTGAGGTCTCGAACTCCCTCCAGAAGAATCCTCCTCGCTCTAGCCACACATTTCTTCCATTCCACCAATTCTTGGGCATTAGCTACTACTGGCTTGGGGACTTCTTGATCAATGAAGTCCTTCAAACCATTGTCCTGTAATATTGCTTCCATGTGATCCTTTCGGGCTATATAATTTGAGCTACCATCTAGGGCATACTCGACTCTCAAACCATTGAATGCTATTGGTGAAATTTAAGATGTGATAAGAATTCAATTTCTATAATCAAGAACTTCAAACTTCGAACTTCTCCCTTCTTTGTATACTATTCTCTGCTTTGATCACCTTTTCTATGATACCATGTAGAAATTCTCACTGTAGCTCACCAGATAATGCAATATACTAAAGCAACATACTTGATCTACTTCTACAAACAAACTTGCGGAAGCTTAATCGATTTTGAGCAAGATCAAATAGAACACATATAACAGATGAAGAAGGAATCAATCACACATGAACATAGAAGAATACTCTAGGGAAAGCCTCAGCTAAAAACCCCGATCTTGTATTATCATACAAGTGGAAATATCTCCGGATTACACAAAGGTTTAGCTCACAAGCTATCCAACTCTCAGCACAATCCCTCAATGCTACTCATAGACAGAATAGACAACACATATGCCTTTCCTCTGCCCTCCAGGCCTCCTATTTCCTTACGCAGTTTCTCTTGGGTCCTCAAGCTGCCACCTGTGTGATTCTCACCTCACACACTGCTCTGACCTCTGTAGTAACTGTGCAATCCTGAAGAAATGAATTCCTTCTGCATGCAAGAGATTTTCTTATAGGAAAATTCTTGCAACTGATAGTACACTATCCATTCCTTTAATCTCAAATGGGTCTCTTTATGAACTGACTTGCATGAGTTATTTATGAGAGAATATTCAGGTATCTGGAGAACACTAGTTGCATGCATGCATGCATTAACTAACTGAACTCACAATTAGTTCCACAAACTATTTGGAACTAATTTAATTGGACTTAACTCAGTTAACTGAGCTAAATAATTACAACTCAAATACAACTCATCCTTATCTCTTTAATTAAAGGATAACTTTCTCAATCAAAGGGATAACTATTGCATGTCTTCACAAAGACTTCATGTTTGATTTTCTCCAACTAATTAACTCAAGATGAATTAATTAAATATTTTTCAAATAGCTAGTGAGACTATATTTGAATTTTAATTCTCAATTTTGATTCAAGGACAAATCAAAATTGGAATATATCCTGAAATGCTATCTATAGCAATGCTATTTTTAGCATTTCTATTTTTATCATTTCTTGATGCTATTTTCAGTAGTTGGAGTATACCGTGAAATGTTATTTATACCAATGTTATTTTTAGCATTTCTATTTTTATCATTTCTTGTTGCTATTTTCAACAGCAGGGACCAACGGTGGAGTGTTGTCTTGCCCAAAAAATCTGCTCCACCCGCCATAAGAAAAGCTTCCATTCGACGCGATATTCATTGTATTAAGAATGAATAAAAAGGGGAAGGCCCAAGTTGTTTGATATGATAGGAGCAATATATTTTGTTGTATATAAAGAAAAGAAAAAAGTTAGAAGAGGAAAATGTCTTCCTCAAAGGTTGTATTTGATTGTTATTGCCAAATATTTATGTTTTATTTGAAATAATTAATTGTAGTATTATAATTTAATTAATTTATTTTTTATTCCTCATCATTTTATATATAGATATTAACAATTTCGTAATTTATAATCAAATTTAAATTACTCTATAAAATAAATTTGAAATATATCTTACATTCTCTTATCTAAATTCAATATCTTATAATAAAATTAATAAAATTAAATTCTTGGTATCTTTTATTTTAATTAATATAAAAATCAACAACACCATACTCATGCCATTTCTATGTGTCAAGAAAATAACCCTGCACATCAAGAGTTTATATTTTTGTGATAGATATATTTTGAGTATTTTTCTATGCATCAAAATAATCAAAGCACATAAACATAAAAATAATTTTAATTTGACGTTGTATACATGCAAATAAAATTTAACTAATAAATGTAAAGTTGATAGTAAGAAAACTTAAAACTTCTATTTAAATTTAAACTTAAAAGGGAAACAAAAATTAAAATAAAATTTAAAATTTAACTTTAATATTAAAATTAAAATGAAATAACAATGAAGTAAAAGGGGAAACCAAGGGTCAACATACCTGTAGAGTTGAGAAAAAACCTGACGTGATTGGAGCCGTGAGTACAGTCGCCTTGGCCTTCCCTCCTCCTAACAATAGTGAAAGCAAACTGAAATTAGCAAACGAAACTTCATGTACATTTCACAGCAAAATAATAAAATAAAAGAGCAACCTAGTGGTAGATGGAGCTAGGGAGGTACAGGACCTAAGTGTTACGCCACCATAGCCCTGTTGAGTTAGTCGTAGCACGAAAGGTGGCCAAGCACTCCATCGTTCACCAAGAATCACCTCGGTCTGCATAATAAACTTGAAGATATGTCAAGGTAGAATAATGGTGAGAGACCTGTGAAATTGAATTGAGAATAAAACATATTAAAACAAGAAAATGGGGACTCTAAGACAGTGAGGTGGAGCTGAAGGAGAGCATACCCCTGGCATTGAAGAAGGAAGATGGTAGAGTCCGCCCAGAATGCTAGCAAAATGGAGAAACCCACTCACTGCGGCATAGAAGTCGAATAGCTGAAATACCAAATGCGGAAGAATAGGGTTAAGGCTTTGAAAAATGGGGAGGAGGGTGAATCTAAGTCATTGATGCACCTTAGCACATCTGGGTTGTTCACAAGAACCAAGAACAACCACATTCATATGCACTCGTGTGATCTCTCCTAGTTGTCAAATGCAGAATAGGCCATGCAGCCACCGAGAGGATGCATTGATAGATGAAAGGACGCCACAATTAAATGAGGGGTTATAAACTTAGGTAATTATGTTGTAATGTAACTCGTATACCACATACCATAAAACTAAAACCTTTGGACAATGCCTTCCCACCTAGGATATGATATTTTCCATGAAGGGTATAACGTTTTATAGATCGTGAGAATATATCTATAAAAGAAAAAGAAAAAAACTCATGAAGGATGGTTCGTTACATATGGTATCAAAGCCCAACAATGTCACTAGGTCTCGAACCTGCTATAGAAATTACAGAAAGTAGTAGTAATGTTGTTAGACAAAAAAATAAATTTAAATACTTAATGGGTTCCTTTGTAAATGCAACAACAGTCGGCGGAAATGGAAGAGAAAATTTCAGACAACCCCGGAAGTGGGGGTTTGAACGTTTAATTTGGAACAGGCTACCCTGGTAAATGGCCAGTGCTTGCAAGTTATTAAGAATCTGTAGCAAGAATTGGTGCAGCTCAGAAGTAACAATTAGTGATTGTTGAGAGCCATTGAGGAACAAGAGAAAATGATCAGGGGATTGACAGAAAAATATTGTCACAAGATGATGGAGCAAGAAGTGGATAAAACTGGGAAAGGAGGCAATGAGTTGGAATCTCCTGAGAGTGGAGGGGAGTCTGACAAAAGCTACCCATGAAATCAGAAGAAAAAGAAGCAAGTTGAACTACAAGGAGAATTTCGAAAGATTAAACCCCCTGTTACACAAAAATATCGTCACCATGATTATTTGCAGTCAGTATGGGTCTATCATCACTTGTACTGTCCTCCTAAGCAAGTCTCAGACCTCAGATCTTCAAATCAAGCTTTGGAAACGAGAGAAAGACATTAAAAATCAATGTAACTCTGGTTCCGCACTTTCTCTCATGGTCACCTGCGGTCCCGCACCTTCTGTGTACAAAAGCTGCGGCCCTGCCCGCTCTGTCCCTAACGGTGTAGGTGCGGACCCCTGTGAAAGTCAAAAGGCGCAAGTTTTATCTTTAAAAACTCACTTTGGGTTAATTCTAGAGGTTTCTAAAAGGAATTTTGACGTGGATTGTTCGCTCTGAGGTGGTTCATGCATCCCAAAAGAGAAGGAGCTAATCCCTTGATGAGAGGAGCTATCCCTTTGAAGGAGGGCTTTATCCCTTTGAAGGAGGACCTAGTGTTATAGACATTTTTGTGCCTTATAGCATGAAGCATGAAATGTCAATAATCTAAGGGATCCAAAGTCCCTAAACATGTTGTTCCTACCCCTAGAGGAACAAGGTCAGCAAACCACAGCACTAAATATCAGTTCTCCACCTGAAAACACTCAAAAACAGACTAATTCTGGATCATGTCAACTGCTCCACTGAGCATCTGCGCTGAATGTCAACTGCTCCACTGTATACCTGCGCTGAATATCAACTGCAAAGAAGGCTATCTGCGCTGGGCGAGTTTGGCCAAGTGGCACAGTCATTCCTCAAGGTGTCAATGCCCAGGAAGCTTCCAAAATGACACTTGGATCAGGGAATTCGCCTTGTGATGAGTAAGAGGGTCTAGATCTCCAAGTGGAAGCAAGAACCTCCAAGTGGACTCAAGAACTGAAGAATAACTGAAGTGGGAGAGGACACTAGTCAGCTTCATGCCAACTACAAGCTGACTCATCCTTTCTCCAAAACTCCTATATATAGAGCTCTCTCATGAGGTCTATGGAGGCTGGAATCTGGTGAATGTAAGGAAGTGCTGTTGGTTTGAGTATAGAACTATTGGGTGATTTGCTTGAAGGAGGTGAAGAGGAGATTTCTTTCTGCTGGAGGTGATGCTGGATTGGGCCTTTTATGGTTGTATTACTTCTTGAACTTTACTTCTTCCATTAATAAAGCATTTGAGGTTCTTCTATATGCATGTGTCTCAATGGTGTATTTTTATACTTGTGTATTTGATTTATTCTAATCCTTTAATCAATTATGAATGTATGCTTCTTGTAGTTTCCCTCTCTTGCCATTTTGCAGGATCTTGGTGTAGCTGGGCCAGTGAAAGAGCAAGGAGCTGGGAGCAAGCAGCAAAGAGAGAAGATTGGATCAATCATTAGTGGAAGACAACGGTTAGTGGATCTCTTTCTCCCCTCTCTTACATCTCATAAAGAAGTAATCTCGAATAGCTTTGCTTTGATTGTTGCTGAGGTACTATCACCCTTAGAGTGGGATAGGGTCATTCCGTATTGGATACTTTTCCCAACAACAAATTGGCGACTCCGCTAGGGAACGTATCTTGTTGGTTGTTTGTGTTTTTGCTATTCATTTCATAAACACAGGGAGTACCGAATCGAACTGCATTTGGATCTTTCAAATGCAAAGTAGAGGGCAGCTACTCTAGCTCAGTTTCTGGGCAAGTTTATGATTTGAAGAGCTGATCCACAAGGACTCTAAATAGCTCTTAGTGATAGCTTTTCATCCTCCTTTTCATCCCTTAGTGTGTACTTGACTGATAGCTTCTGATTTGGCCAAAAACTGTGAATTTTTTAGCAATCTGTGACCCGGAAACTGAGAAAAACGAAAGTTTATCTCTTCAGTGCAGGCACGGTGAAGGTAGTCTGCATTTCAGCGCAGTTCCCGAAGGGGCTACCTGTGCTGAAGGTCAAACTGCCAGTGTACTACCTGCGCTGAACCAGTTTTGCCTAGTTCTACTGGGGTTCCCTCCTGTTTATTGCCCTGTTTTCACCCTTGTTTTTGCAGCCTGTTACCAGTCAATGTACCTATCTGAAACCAACTTTCCTTGCCACTATTCCGCCTCGGTTGTATAAAGAAACTGTGTTTGTTCTTTGTGTATTTCTTATATCATTTGCAGTTTCCCATAACGAAAAGTGAACTAGTCTTGCTGTGGCCTCTTAGATCTAGACCTGTGATAAGTGTCATTTTGATCTTAAGAGTTAGTTTATTTGCTGTTCATAGCTGATTGAGCTTTTGCTTTCGTCATATGGTTTGAATTTATGTATTTCTAGTGTCGAAACAAGTAAATCTTAAGGTGTCTTTTGATTTTGGACAAGCTTTTTTTCTTTCACTTGAAATTGAATTCGAAATTATACAACAGCTTTCTTTTTGTATTACACCAACATTAAGAAAGAGAAAAGAAATACCTGCATTGTGCATGTGCATTTTGACAGTTTGCATGTCGATTTAGGAAAAAGTGCATTAGTGTGTGCTCTATGATCTGTGTGAAAAGATGATGTCTTTCTTTTCCCTCAGTAGTTAAGATTTTCAAAGTTGAAAGATTGAAAAGCTTGCTTATCATCTTAGACTGCATTTAGGAGTGTTACTATACATCTCGTGGTGATCCATAAAGGCAAACTGCTAAACAAGATCAACCTTAAAATAAATTGAATTTACATAACAATGCATTGAAACATAACGCAAACACATAGAGGTCTAAGCTAGAGACGTGTTCCGGCGTCGTTAAACGTGATATCTTAGCGTTGAGTGGTTGGGTGATTCCTCCACGGTGAAGCGATAAGTATCAATACGGACTTGTGCTCCCACGTACTGTCGCGTATATATTGGGAGACCCCTATAGGAACAAAGCCTTTATCCATAGGAAGCCGTGTCGGCCGCCCTACTGATCGCAATGCAGTGAACACAGCATTCACGAATATCGACCACCCGTACCGTAAAACGTATTCTGTGGTTTTGCGAAAAGTTTGGCACACCCTCTGCCTAGATCTCCAGAGCAGTTTCTTTTGGCCTTTTTCAAACTCTATAACTGAAAAAGTCCATCCGAGCATTTGTCACTTCGGGCTCGTTAAAACATCGAAGGAGACTAGAGTCATCTTTAGCTTTTTCTCGACTCTTAAAAAGTGAAAAAGCAAGTTGTGTCTAAAGCGTCGTTATAAAATTTATTTTAAACGGAACATAATCACCTCCTATTCCTGCGTTGATCTGTAGGTTGAGAACATGGAACGCCCCAACCAAGGAATTCCACATGATGGAAATCCTAGTCCTTTCTCCTCTTGGGGAGAAGTTGGTGCGCCCCACATGGCCACATTGTCGCTTCCAGGACTGACAATTGGCCTGCCTATTTGGCTATTCTCAACCAATGTAGTTCAGAACACCATGGTTCCTGAACAGTCGAGTCAACAGTTAGATCAGTCTAGACCTGCCCACCAGCCTTCAACTTCCTATAACTCTTCCTCCAATCCTTCATCTTCGCAAGGTAGAGCCGGCAAAAGCCAAGCTCCCATGGAGAAGAAGGAGAAGAAGAAGAAGGAGCCTAAGGTGACTGGGGGCAAGCAAAAGACATCTGACAAAAATCCACACACAGCACAGACCGGGCCTAAATCGCCATGTGTCATATGTAGAGGAGACCACTTCCATAGAGATTGTCCCTGTATTCCCCGGATACTAAGGGACTGGTCCCCTCGTTTACACAGTTCGAGAGCATCAACCTCTGATAGCCATGTTGAATGCTTACCGTCAACCAGCGAAAGTGAAGGTTCAAGACAAAGAGGGGGAGCAAGATCCCCCTGCAGACTGTGTGAAGGCGATCACGCCATCCACCGTTGTCCCTTCTTAGACGAAGCGAAGAGAGTTTTGGAAGATCGCCCGGTTTCACCGGTGAGACTTCCTCCTGGATACAAAAAACTCGTTCCAAGTCCTTCGTTGGTTGAAAATACAGCTGGCTCGCTCAAGTGGTCAGCTGAAGCGTCAGTCATTGAGAATGAACCTACTGAATCCAGACCGGACGAAAGTCCAAAGGTCGAAACGGCAGTTGACCCGGTTCTTCCTTCAGAGGTTTCATCTTCAAATGACACCCTCACTGAAGAGAATAAGGATGACACCATCCAGATTCTTTTCATCAACACCGACTCTGATGAGCATCAGGGCAATGCGCCCATTCCTTTATCGCAGGAAGGAACATCGTCAGGGTCATATCCGGCCGTGTATTCGGTCCCACCACCAAGCAACCTGGTTGTGTCCTTTGATTGGAACTAACTGGGCAGACCCCGGTTGCCAGCCAATATACCATTCAGAATCATAGTCCAAATTTATAGAATGGTAATGGCTGGCACTATCATTGATGAAGGGGCGTCTGTGAGTACCCTTTCCTCTATTGCTTGGAAAGCACTGGGTTCCCTGGAGCTTTTGCCTGATATAAGAAATCTCTCAGGTTTTGATAAAGGAACTAGTCGACCATTAGGGATCCTCCCCAATGTACCTGTTACATTGAAAGGGAAGACCGTTCAAATGAATGTGATGGTCGTTCAAGGACCCTTGGATTATAACCTACTCCTTGGACGAGACTATATATATTGCATGGGAGCTATAGTCTCCTCACTCTTTAGAGTAATGTGTTTTCCACACGAAGGAAGAATGGTCAAGCTCGTAGACCAACTTTCATTTCCGGGATCACGCATCGCAAATAGTCACATACCAACCCTCAATGGTCTATTCACTCAAGAAATGTCTCCACCCCCAGTCCTCCTTCCCGATGAGTGCGAGTGATTCGGAAAGATGGGACTGGAACCCAGGGGGCATGCATCCTGGTCTGCTTCGGGCAGAGGAAACCTTGGGTATAAGGTAGAATTTCCGCGAAAGAATATGACTAGTCCGTACCCCGTCCGTGGATGGAAGAGGGGTTGTTCTAGAACAGGATTCTTTTGTTAAGGTTACTTGTTTGACAAAGGTCATTCACCATTGTCTACTTCGGTAGACAGTGCCGAGGAAATGTTTTCGTTTGATGGTGTTAACAAAACAATCTTTGGGTAACCAGAAAGAGGCAAGCCTCACCCTTTAAAACAAATGTTTTATCGGATAAGTAGGGGCAGCCTTGAAATTATACCTTACACCTGGGGGCATGCAACCTTTTGGAGTGCAAGCAAGGGACGACTATTTATTTTTTAAATTTTTAGGTCCTCCCTTTAAACCTGTAGGTCTAACCCTTTAAACTCGTAGGATTAGCCGTTTCCAAACTTGCATAAAGAAAGGATATGAGGAGCATAGCTTCGTGAGATAAAGCTCCATAAAAAATAGCTATCTCACAGGAGACATTCTTATCTTATGACTGGTATATTCGAGCAGTTTTACCGCGGAATTTATGCTCGTTAAAAAATAGAAAAGCGAGATCCGAGCAGTTTTAGCACATAGTTCATGCTCGTTAAAAAATAAACATAAGATCGAGCAGTTTTAACGCGGAATTTATGCTCGTTAAAAAATAGAAAAGCGATTGTGAGCAAAAGTTTCCTCCAGAGTTCAAGCTCATTAAAAAATGAACCTATTCCGGTAAATAACCATTGTGATCGTAAATTTATTAGCCATAAAAAGCCTTGGTCATGTTTGCACCTGCAACCTCCATTCCATTTGGCCAATCGTTCACCTCCATATGATTGTTTACCTATTTTGAGGAACAGCTGCGAAGAGTGATTTCACCTAGCCATCCTTGTGACACTGCCGTGATTGGAAAATTCCAACCTGTACCTGGAATCTGCTTCTATCCCTGTTTATCACTCGTTCCTCAAAAGACGAGTCTTCTTTGAGCTCTTTTCATCTGACTCGTAAAATATGAAAAGTTTGCCGAGTTTTGGCCTTCCAGCTCGTTAAAGTGACCAGAAGAGCTATCCCTCCTCTAGATTTTAATCTTTTTGGACCTGAGGGATTATTACACAAAAAGGTCGAGCGCTTGTTTTATTCGGCTCGTTAAAGTTATCGAAAAATCATCCTTTCTGTATTGTTTTATACTTTTTCGGACTTAAGGGATTAGATGACGAAAAAGGAATTTTGGAGTTGACTTTCTGTACCTTTTCAGACTCTCTAAAAATGAAAAGGACCGAGTTTTCCTTGTTGTTAGACTCGTTAAAATGATTAAATAGCGACAAACTTGTCCTTAGACGAGAACGAGTTTCCCTATCGCTAGGCTCGTTAAAACATAGCGATGGGCTTGCCCGAAGGGCAGGTTATAGAACAAGCATATGTTATCCTCCTCAAGCTTGACAAAAAATAAAGAGGTACTGGTCAGAAATGACTGGGGAAAAATTGGGAGAATCTCAAAGCTTTAATGGTAGCAAGTCACTCTTGAACATGACACTTTTCCTCCGTATCACATCGGGTTGGGTTGTTTCATCCACCGGTCTCATCACCATGGTCTTCGCCAAACCATCCACATTTGGGGTAATGCTACCGATCCATCGCATCAGTGTCGTTATATGTTCAAGAGATGTTGTTCAGAAAGAGTCAACCGTGTCCCATCCACTACCATACATTATCCTTCATCCACCCATGATCGCCACCCTGAATCATATTTCACAGATTGTTTTCACCTCCACTAAAATCATTAGCTCCGTTCCGTGTCACTAATGTGGGATTCATTAAGGCCCTCCTTTGACGGATCGCTTCTTGTCGACTTCAGCTCATTATCCAAGAAGTTGATCTAGGAACAACCCCTTCAGTACTTTGAAGCTTGCATGCCTCAATGGCAAGTTTCTCACTTCCGGCGACAGGTATACATCAATGACCTTCGACCAGAAGATTTTGCGTGGTGTTCGACGCCAAGTCCTTTATTCACACCACGTGAATTGTACTGCAGTACCTTGAGGGTCATTATCATTATCGGTGATTCCTCTCGCGCTTGTTAATGATTTACATTATTGACCGGTAATCAAGCGATGTCTTTCCATGTTCAACTTCAGCGCAATTCTCACATGGATCGACTTGTACTTAGAATGAAGATCGAACGAGTTTGAAGACCCCGAATCTAGTTTCATCCATCCGGGCTGCGATATATATTCAGGAAATATAAAGACAATTGATATGTACATCATTGCAGCAGATGATCATCCTACTCAAAGGATGATAATTTCAGCAGAGAATTATCAGTCTACCATCAGACGATCGTCTATTCTATGTACCAAAATGAATTTATAAAGCTGGGCATGGGAATGCCCGCCTCAGCTAGATCATGAAAGCAGAATGAAAAATAATGTATTGTATTGTATTTTATTACAGGTCACCTCTCAGCGATTGAATGAACTTCGGATCCTCCTGATAAAGCATTTCACCCAATAAACGACCTCATACTTTAGGGGGCAACTGTTATAGACATTTTTGTGCCTTACAGCATGAAGCATGAAATGTCAATAATCTAAGGGATCCAAAGTCCCTAAACATGTTGTTCCTACCCCTAGAGGAACAAGGTCAGCAAACCACAACACTAAATATCAGTTCTCCACCTGAAAACACTCAAAAACAGGCTAATTCTGGATCATGTCAACTGCTCCACTGAGCATCTGCGCTGAATGTCAACTGCTCCACTGTGTACCTGCACTGAATGTTAACTGCAAAGAAGGCTACCTGTGCTGGGCGAGTTTTGCCAAGTGGCACAGTCATTCCTCAAGGTGTCAATGCCCAGGAAGCTTCCAAAATGACACTTGGATCAGGGAATTCGCCTTGTGATGAGTAAGAGGGTCTAGATCTCCAAGTGGAAGCAAGAACCTCCAAGTGGACTCAAGAACTGAAGAATAACTGAAGTGGGAGAGGACACTAGTCAGCTTCATGCCAGCTACAAGCTGACTCATCCTTTCTCCAAAACTCCTATATATAGAGCTCTCTCATGAGGTCTATGGAGGCTGGAATCTGGTGAATGTAAGGAAGTGCTGTTGGTTTGAGTATAGAACTATTGGGTGATTTGCTTGAAGGAGGTGAAGAGGAGATTTCTTTCTGCTGGGAGGTGATGCTGGATTGGGCCTTTTATGGTTGTATTACTTCCTGAACTTTACTTCTTCCATTAATAAAGCATTTGAGGTTCTTCTATATGCATGTGTCTCAATGGTGTATTGTTATACTTGTGTATTTGATTTATTCTAATCCTTGAATCAATTATGAATGTATGCTTCTTGTAGTTTCCCTCTCTTGCCATTTTGCAGGATCTTGGTGTAGCTGGGCTAGTGAAAGAGCAAGGAGCTGGGAGAAAGCAGCAAAGAGAGAAGATTGGATCAATCATTAGCGGAAGACAACGGTTAGTGGATCTCTTTCTCCCCTCTCTTACATCTCATAAAGAAGTAATCTCGAATAGCTTTGCTTTGATTGTTGCTGAGGTACTATCACCCTTAGAGTGGGATAGGGTCATTCCGTATTGGATACTTTTCCCAACAACACCTAGTAACCTCCCTCCATTGCACTATAAATACAGGCATTGGGCTGGTTGCTGGAGAGGTTAGAAGCTGAACATTTTTGAGGGTAAATGCTGGTGAAATCAAGACTTCCTAGTTAAGCCTAAAGAGGAGAGATCACATACCTTTTTGGTTTTATTGGGAAGTGAGTGAAACTTGTCAAAGTAGAGGAGACTTCTTGCTGGACCCTGGGAGGAGCTTGTACAGCGTCAAGGCAAAGGTTGTAAGGTTCTTCTTCTTTTGAATTAATACAATCAAACTCATTTTTCTCAACAAGTATCTTATGTTATTTGTTTCATGGACTCCTTGACTTTCATGTTAAATATGTTTTATGCAATTGGCTTTTCAGGTGCTATTTAATTTGTTTGCCTTGTTTGTGTTTGCAGATTCGTGAAAATGAGCTTATTTGGATCAAAGGAGTGAGGGCATCCACAAGCTAGCGTTGGACCTAAGGCAGGCCCTAAAAACACTTGTTTGCTATTGTTTATTAAAGAATATTTAGAGAAAGGTAGTGTCTGGTTGGTTTGCTTGTCATTAGGTCTTCTTTAGATTCTAGGAAGGTCTATCTTGTCCGCAAGATCGACTTATTCCTGTGACAAAATGGCAACTCCACTGGGGACTTGATTGTTTTCCTTGTTTTTACTTTGACCAGAGAAACTATTTTTTGTTTCTGTTTTTGACTTGATGATTGTGGGATTGGGTGGATTTAGTTAATTTTGAGTTAGTTTTTATTTTTCATAGTTTTGGGAGAAGTACGCACCCTCTGAGTTAAGCACAGTGCGTACCTGTACGCGCTTTTGCTTTGTGCACAGAGCGTGAACGCACCTGTGCAAACAGGCTGCCTGCGTACCCTGTCAAAATTTTGAGAAATTTTAAATTTTTCTCTTTTTTATCAGTTTAGAATTTGTTTATAGGTTTTAGGCATTGCCCAGACCTGCGTGTACCCTATCAAAAACTTTCCTTGGTTTAATTTCACTAGTGTTAGGGTTTTAGGTGAAATTCCTAGGAGTTTTGCTTGTTGGGTTTGTTTTTTCATTTTGGTTGTGTAGTGGCTCTGAGCTTAGAAGCTGTAGGGGCTTCAGATCACCTTAGTGTCTACTAGCCTTCTTATGAGTCTGACCATGTATGAAATCTCCCATTGTTGAGGAATCTGCTTTGTATTTTCTCATTTCAAAACTTCGAAAAGCTTGTATTTGAAAGTTTGGATTTTCATTTTCAAAAAGAAAACAAAATTGGTTGTTCTTGACTGATTTGTGATTCTGCATGAATTAGTCCTTAGCTTGCATCTAGCTGAGTAAAACATCCTTAAAAAAGACTTTTAGTAGGCTTTGACTTCAAATAGGTTTTTATAGTTTGTAGATCTCAAAGTTAATCATTTTCATTAGTTTTGAGTGTTTTGCAAAAAATATATAAAAAATCTCTTTTGGAAAAAGTTTGTTTTTTGTAGTGATTGAGTGCTTTGAAACGAAAAAGGGAAATTTTTGTGAAGTAATTAGTTGTCTCGTTTTGAGTGCTTTGGAAAGGAAAAGCTCTTCTTTTAATTTGTTTAATTGGCAAAGATTTGTGTTTACAAAGTTTTTGCATTCTCAAACTCTTTCTTAGTTTAGAAGTTCATCGAAGAGAAACAGATTGTTTAGATCATCTTAGGTGCATTTTTAGTGATTTTGAGTCGAGTCTTCATACCACGTGTTTCATCTCTGCACCTTTGGACTTAAACAAAAACCACTAAAATTAACGCTTAAAGTAAAATTCACCTAGTAACATTTTTATTTCTAGGGCTCTGATACACCAACTTAGCTTAGGCTAGTGTCTTGGAGTAGGAGAGTAATTAACTCTCCAAGACAGTAAAAACAAACAAGTAGTTGTATCTTATGGTAGGGAAGAAATCCAATTGTTGCATTTATGCTCTGGGAAAGCTCCTCTTAAAGGAGAAGCACGAGATTGTGTCCGAACCAGTGTGGGAATCAATCCTTCCTCATTGGGAACGACGCCAGATATTCACGTATTAAAAACGGTAAACCTCGGATTAACCATTGTCGAGGAGCCTGGGGTCACTTGTTGGTAAACCTTGGATTATGTCAAGGAGCCTTCAAGGGGATTGAGCTTGCTACTCTGCCCTTGCGTGCGTATCGGATCGTAGACTGTTCCCCCAGGTGTATTTGTCTCAGTTGGTAACCTTAGTGGCCATATTCTTTAGGACTCTTCTTGAGGTGACAGTGGTGGGAAGATCCCACTGTACTTGGAGCAGACGTCGGCTAGACTCACTTGGATTTTCTGGGGGGTTCACTTCACTCGAGACGGTTAAGTGGAGGAACTTGTGCCAGTCTATCCATTAAGCAGGTTGCCGGGGTAGCTGTTCCAACCGCCATTTCTGTACTGAACTCTGCGACGTTGGATTTCATCACCAACTAGTGTTTTCGGTCCGGAAAGTTACTGTTTGTGTGTGTTTGATCTCCTATATTCTTTAGGCGTTTGATTCAAATTTGTTTGGTTCTTTAGAGACCTTAGGTGCTTTTTATTGAGATTTTACTTTGTTTGCGTGTGAAGTAGTTAAAAGTTTTTAACTGTGGCTGAATTACCAAGACAGTCCCGTAGACTTCGGGGCCAGTCTCCTGAGATTGTAAACGTGGCTGAGTTACTGAGGAAGTCTCGTAGACTTCGGGGCCAACCTCCTGAGGAAGTACCAAGCCAGCTTGAAGGCTTAAATGTCTTCGTAACTCCTAGAGACAGTAGATTTGGGTCACCGGAAGAAGGAGAATCTTATTTGATAGTACATCCTGAGTTTCAAACGCCAGTGGCAGAATATAATCCACAGTCAGTGTCTGTCTCCGAAATCGTTGGTAGCTTTTCATCTACTAGTGATATAGGTGAAGAACCTGAAATATCCGAGCCTGAAAGTGAATTTGCTGCTACTCCGACATCGGGGTTTGTTTCTCCAACTTTTAGTGGTCCTGGTTCACCTAGGGTAGAAAGAGTAATCACTCAAGATCTTCCTTCTGGACTTATTTCTATTGAAGAACTTGCTCTAGAAGAAGAAGAAGTAGGCATCCCTATCCCTGAAAATCAACCTGTTATTGAACTAAGGGAGCGTGAATCAATTTTTTACAGTCCACCTAGGAGTAGTTCTTGGTATCTTTCTTTGACTAATTATTTAGAAAACTCAGGGTTAAGTTTTTCACCACCTCGTGCTCCTTATCACCCAACACCTAGAGGTTTTTACACTCCCATCAATATGGCAGGACAGTCGTCCATGTTTACTCAATCGCCTGAATCCTTTTTGTACGGCGGTCCTTTTGTTCCCTCTGGTTATCAGTTTCTTTCTGGTACTTTTTTGGGAGCATCTACTCAACCCATTGAACAAAGGTTATTAACTTGAAGCAATAGTACAAAGCCGTTGAGCGTAGAAGACATTCTTATGATGTCAGGTTCTATTCCCAACCCTCAACCTCAAGGTGGCCAGTTACCGCCTGGGGGGCAGCCTCAATTAATGCCTGGGGGGCAACCTCAAGGTACACAATTTGCATCTAGGGGGCAACCTCAAGGACAATACATACCTACGGGACAGTACATTCCTCAAGGTCAACCCCAGACTCAATATGTACCCCAAGGTCAACCTCAGTATCAATTTATACCTCAAGGTCAACCCTAGTATCAGTATGTGCCTCAAGGGTATCAACCCCAAGGTCAATACTCGAACCAAGGTTTCCAACCATCCCAAGGTCAAACGTATGTTCAAGGAACGGGAAATGTACCTTTCAATTATCAATCCTACCCTCAACCCGGTTATGGTCCTCAGTATTCTCAACCTGTTACGGGTCAGTACCCCGGAATGAATATAGTGTGGGATCCATCACAAACCCAACAGGTGTTGCAGCCAAGTGTACAGTTGTCATCTCAAACTGGACAACCCCTAGTTTCTGGTACACCCCACAACCAGTCTAGTCTAACATTCAAACTTCTGTACTTTCGGTAGTTTCTCAACCTGGGCCTAGTACACCTCGTACTCCGCCTCAAACGACTGCTACAACTGCCACTACATCTATTCAATCTACCCCACCTACTTCTGGAGTATCGACAGCTCTGGTTTCTACTGTTCCTGCATCTACTCCTCAGACATCTTTACCACCGTCTGGATCTACGATTCAAACTTCGGTTCAGATGCCTGTAGGACAACCTGGTTTAAGTATGGTTGTCACAAGTCAACCACAATTCACCTATCAACCGTACCAGGGACAGTACCAATTCGGTCCTGCTGTCTAGCAGCCAATTTATCAGTATCAACCATACCTTGGGTACACTTATCAACAACCTCAACAACCCCAGTACGGTCCGGTTAATCCTGGTTTTCCGGGAGGATACAATATCCCGAACGCGATTCCTATTCCTAGTTATCCTGGATATCCTCCTCCTGGGACTAGTCTCAAGACCCAGAGTTTTAGGGACCCTAATCAGTAGTTACTGTTTATCGCAACTTTGGACTTGCCTGACTTGTCGCGCCTAACGAACGATCCCATTAATTATCTTCCGTTTTGGACGCCAATGCCGAATAAGTTGCCCAGTGACATTCCCAAGTTCGAAGGTAAATCAGGAGAGGACCCGTCGAACCATGTGATGACCTACCACCTCTGGTGTGTGTCTAGCTCCATTACAAATGATTCGATCCGTCTTCGACTTTTCCAGCGCACTCTAATTGGTCTCGCGGCCAAGTGGTACATTGAGTTACTGCGAGGCACTTTTTATAATTTTAGTCAGTTAGCTACCTCGTTTTTAACTCATTTTCAGTTGCCAGTCAGATATGACAATGTCATGGAATTGTTAACTTCGCTAAAACAATCGACATCCACTTACATTTCAGATCATATTCACGAGTGGAGACGTCCACGACGTTTAGTGAAGGTATTTATTCCGGATCAGATCTTGGCCGAGTGGTTTGTAAAATCTTTGTTGCCAAAGATCACTGAAGATGTTGCTAAAGCCGGAGTTGTTACTGAGGAGGAAGTGATTGCTCAAGCACAGTACCTTGACTTGTTCTATACTCAGTCAGGTACGTTACACGAAAAAATCCCCGATCTTCCCAAGCAAAATCAAATCGCTGCAGCTCCTTCGGGATCTCATGTCGCTGATGGTATGATCGGTACGGTTAACACTAAAAGTAAGAAGAAGTCTTCCAAGAATTCTTCCCCTATCATAACCTTGCCTGATTCCCCAACAGGAGATTCTTCTGCAGAGATTTCCGCCGATATTCACGTTGTAGAGTCATCTACAGCCAAATCAAAATCCGGTGGGAAGAAGAAAGGAAAGAAGAAGAATAAAACAGACAAAAGTTCAAAGGAGAAACCTGAAAAGGCGGAATCCAATGACGAAAAGCACAAACCTCGTTATCCTTGTCTCATTTGTGACGATGAACATTTTACAAGAGACTGCCCTCATCGTGCAGAGGTTGCGAAAATTGTCAAGGGTTCCCAAACTCCTGCTGTTTTGAAGGATCCTTTTCCGGCTCAAGACAGTAAGATGATAGGTTCATCCTCGAGTACCAATGAAGAACCCATACTGATGATGTCCCATGTTAAGATTGCGACTCGATCGCAAGATTATGGTAGTAAGAGTCCTGTTGATGGTAAAGAAGCAGAATCTTCTCATTCTAATCCATCAACCTCAGCTCCCGGTTCCGATCCACTACAGATCGAGAAACCTAATCCAGACTTGGTAATCAAACTGCCCGCCAAGGGTATTCTTCGAAAGTCAGCTTTCAATCCACATGCGAGAGCGGCTCAGAATTATAACATTGTTGAGGATTTAGCTGTTTCACCCTCGGCAATGTCAGCTTTGGAAGTGCTGCAATCATGCCCAGCACAACGTAAATTACTTTTGTCGGTTATAGGAGCTGTTGATGCTCAGGACCCGAACCTAATAATTTTCTATCTAGAAAATAGTACACCGCGTTTGCCTCATCAAATGGCTTTCCAGATTCCAGTGATAGTAAAAAACCGGCCTATTCATCGGACTGTAATTGATGATGGAGCCTCAACGTGTATTATGTCGGTACAATGTTGGAGATCGCTTGGTTCTCCTTCACTAAATCAATCCCCCACAATTCTAAAGGCCTTTGATGGCCGTGGGTTTCATCCTTTTGGCATTTTAGAGGATTTTCCTATAGGGGTTGAAGGAAAAACCGTTAGTCTAGATGTGGAGGTGGTTGATACCCCTGTAGATTACAACCTTCTCTTGGGTCGAAGTTGGTCTTACGCTATGACAGCGGTCGTTTCATCGGTCTTTTGAGTAATAAAGTTTCCACACAATGGAAAGATTGTAACAATAGACTAGCTGGCTTACTTTTCATCTGACCCAGCCTCTTCGGAGAGTATTCAGCATGTTGGTAAAACAACTATCCCATATAAGGATGTTGGAGTAGGACTAGTTAAAGATGTCAGTTTACTGGGAACTTTTTATTTTCCTCCAATCAACGCATCATCTTCATTCGCAACTATTCATATGATTACATCAAACACCATTGTTTATGATGATCCTTGGATCGTCCCTTCTGAATCTGAGATAGACTCATTTGGCAATTCCATGCCTTTGAGTCCATATGAAATTGCCTATGAAGTCGTGCAGTCTTTTGCTGACCCGTGTTCAACCAAAAATGACTTAATGAATGTGGTCCGTGAGGAATCACTTTTCACATCAACCTCGGATTTAACCACGTTTTCTGAACTTGTTCACTCTGATGAGCAAATTCGTGAAATCCTATGTGTAGATGATTTACCTTGGGAAGATCTCCATCACAGATCTTCGTTTTTACTTGAGGATGATCATTTTGAAAATGATTTCTTATCAATTTTTACAACTGAATATGTCAAGGAACCTCAGAATCCATTGAAACATCCCGATTCAGAGTTAAATTTGGGAAACATCTCTTGAACTATTCCTATTGACATTTCGGTTAAGCCCAGAATTGTTGAGATCAAGACTTACCCGGACGCTAAACCCGTCGGGCAAAGTTTGCGTCAGATTCACCCATGAAAAGCTGCTGCAATTAAAGCAGAAGTTGAAAAATTGTTGAAAGCAGGTTTCATTTATCCGATCCCGTTAACGGATTGGGTATCGAATATTGTTCCGGTTAACAAAAAGCAGGGAACAATAAGAATATGCATCGACTATAGGGACATTAATCGAGCATGTCCAAAGGACAATTACCCAACCCCCTATATCGATCAAATCATTGATGATTGTGTTGGCAGCGAAATATTTTCCTTTATGGACGGTTTTTCCGGATACAATCAAATCAACATTCTACCTGCCGATCAACCAAAAACGGCTTTCATTTGTCTATGGGGGACATTTGCTTATTGCAAATTACCTTTTGGGCTTAAGAATGCCGGAGCAACTTTTCAAAGGGCGATATCTTATGCGTTTCATGACATCAAGCACATTGTGCAACCGTATCTCGATGATTTGCCTGCTCATTCCTTACATCGAGCTTACCACCTCGTCCATTTACGAGCAATCTTTATGAGGTGTAGGCATTATCGGATTCAGTTGAACCCACACAAATGTGTTTTCTGTATAGAAACAGGTCGATTGCTGGGATTTGTAGTTTCGAAAGCCGACATTCGTGTTGATCCCTCGAAGGTCGAAGCTATCATCAAATTACCTCCTCCTTCGAGTCTTCGCCAACTCCAAAGTTTGCAGGGGAAAACAAACTTTTTACGAGGATTCATTCCTAACTACGCGGAGGTTACAAAGGGTTTTACCCGGTTGTTGAAGCAAAACACTCAATTCTATTGGGATGAGAGAGCTCAGAAATCTTTTGATGCACTCAAGCACGCGTTGACCCATGCACCGTTGTTGCATCCTCGCAATTACAACCAGGATTACTTCTTGTATCTCGCCACCTCTCATTCCACCATTGGAATGGTCTTAGTTCAGGAAGATGAATTCGCAACGGAACATGTGATATATTACCTCAGTCGCACGCTAAATCCAACTGAGCTAAAATACTCACATGTGGAGAAATTGGCATTGGCAGCTGTGCAAGCTGTCCAACATTTTCGTCACTACATTCTACTACGTAAAACTACGGTAATTTCGGATTGCAACCCTATGATCTACATTTTGACCAAGCAATTGTTAGGGGGCAAGTACTCTAAATGGATCGTTATCCTGCACGACTTGGAATTTGAAAAATCTAAGTCTAAGAAATCTTTAGCTTTTCCGGAGTTAATGTGTGACTTCCCGCGTGCTGACATGAAAACTGTGGCGGAGGAGCCCATTGCGGACGAATCCTTGTTTCTAATCAGCACTTTAGATTTGTGGTATGGGGATATCATTGTTTATCTCCAGACCCAATCCTTTCGGCCAAAAATTTCAAGGTCAGAACGTTGGAAAATCCGATTCCAGTCCCAACAATTCAGGATTATTGGAGATACTCTTTATCGCCATGGGGCGGACTCTATTTTTCGACGTTGCTTAACACACGAGGAAGCTGAAAGGGTTCTAAATGACTGTCACTCTGGAGCGTGTGGCGGTCATATGTCTGGGTATGCCACAGCCCAAAAGATATTGCGCACTGGCTACTTCTGGCCGTCTTTATTTAAAGATTGTATTATGGCGGTCCGAAAATGCCACAACTGCCAGATTTTTGCTCGTAAGATGTGCGCTCCACCAGCTCCTCTCCACCCTATAATTGTCGTTGGTCCTTTTGCCAAATGGGGTATCGATTTTATTACATGTAACCCTCACTCGGTCGGGGGCATGCGTATATCATCCTTGCGGTAGATTATTTTACTAAGTGGGCCGAGACGATGCCTACATTCAAAGCAGACGGCAAGACAACTGCAATTTTCGTGTTCAATTATATAATTGCTAGGTTTGGTGTCCCGCAAGTGATAATCACTGATCATGGGTGTCATTTTCGAAACGTTATGATGACCGAACTTACAGGCCATCTTGGTTTACGTCATGATAGTTCAACCCCTTATTATCCACAAGCGAATGGTCTGGTTGAGTCCATCAACAAAGTTTTAGTTATCATGATCCGACGAATCATTGGGATTCATCTGTCGAATTGGCACAACATGCTATTTTCAGCGCTTTGGGCGTATCGAACTTCAGTAAAAACATCAACAGGGTTCACTCCTTTCCAACTAGTCTATGGTTTGGAAGCCATGTTACCCATTGAATACGAAATCCCGTCACTGCAAATGGCCATCGAGTTACTTCCAGCCACTTTTGAAGAGGAAAAGCGTTTGTTATACTTGGCTCAATTAGATGAGAATCGACGTGATTCTGCATTGGCGATCGAGACTCACGTAAAACGCATGAAAGCTCAGTATGATCGAAATGTGACCCCTCGTAATTTTTCGGAAGGAGATCTAGTCTTAGTTTATGATCAAGCTAATGATAAATTAGGCGCTGGAAAATTCGTTCCTATGTGGCATGGTCCCTATGTTGTCAAGCGAAAGCTAGCCAAAGGTGCTTATGAATTGGTAGACTTTGATGGGGACTCTTTGGGTAAACCCAGAAATGGCCTTTACTTGAAGAGGTATTATGCTTAAAAGAATGGGTATGAAGATTTTTAGTTAGGATAGTTTTTCTTTCTAGCTGATGTGTTTTATTTTAAACAGTGTGCTTAGCTTAGAGAGTGTTTTTTCGTCATTATTCCTGCTTATCTTGGTTTTACTCTTGATATTGCAGATGTCGATGCCTCTCCAAACATACATTGGTTTCGCTGATGGTGCTTGTCGTAATACACGGAACATCTCTTCTGCAGCTTGGGTTATCTATTCGCCCTCTGATGAGTTAGTATCTATGCATGGGGTAAGCCTCGGTCAAACAACGAACAACATTGCCGAATATAGTGCAGTGATTGAGCTATTATCTGAATCTATTTCATTTGGAATTCGGAGTTTGATAGTGAGGTTAGATTCTGAACTCGTTGTATTACAGCTTAATAGAATGTATGCCATTAGAAATCCAGTGTTATTAAGATTATTTTTGAGAGTGCGTCTCTTGGGACGTGAATTTGATTACATTGAATATCAGCATATTCCAAGGTCTTTAAATACATTAACAGATGCAATTGCTTCTCGAATGTTAAATAGACATTTGCAATAATCATACATGTAAATTTAAAATCATTCCATAACATGATTTACAAGATAAGCCGGTAATAGTGATATATATATATATATATATAGGAGTGTGTCAAAAAATACATCGTCTTCGATCATAGGTTGAAAAACACTTATGATCGGCAAAAATGATAAGTACAAAAAACAAAAATGTCACATGTGCCCACAATAGGTGATCATCCTATCACTGGTGATGATCTCTATAAGAAACCACTCCACGGGCCACCTTACAAAAGAACCTCCTAAAAGGTCCCGGTACTCCAATCACATAGCGCTGAAGTCGACGAGGAATGTCGTCTATAGTGGTCTCAGGTATATCTCCTGTCAAGCGCTCGAGATGACCCTCCAACTTGGCAAAAACCTCTGCTGACTCGTCCTGTGGGGCTAGCGCGGGTGTAACTGGTTGCCTCCTCTCGAAAGTCCGGAGAGCAGCTGGTCGTTGTGGACCCCCATCTGCATTTGAAATTTTTACTATTAGTTTTGAGACGATTGAAAAATAACAAAAAAATTTTAAAATAGGAAAAATGTTGGAAAGGATTTTACCTGACTCATCCCACTGCACTCCTGGTGGAAGAACCATGTCTGGGCAACCACGAAAATCTATCCCAGCGTAAGGGAAATCCTGAATGGAAAAGACCTGGTTTTCCAACCATTGGAAATACTCAAGTTTGAAGCGAGCAACCTCTGTCCTCTCGTCGAGGTGACGGGCCATGACTGCGACCCATCGCATCAGCTTGGGCTCTCGAGGAAGCTCAGCTCCAACAGTAAGGTGCTGTGGGATCAGCATAGGAACCCTCTTCAGGCCAAAGCTCATGACCAAAGCCCCATAGCCAAAGGTCCTTAGTCGTCCATTCTTGGCCCTGGTGAGTTGGCCTTTCACATTGGCCAACACGGCATCGCACCAGTTGAAGATAGTGCCTCGAAAGCAATCAACTGCCATACGCATCTGGGATTCGGTGGCAATATGTAATGCGGCAGCTCTGCAAAGTCTGATGACAGTGAATGCAATCACCATGAGCTCAGGACGGGATATTGTCTTTATGTCTATCCCTTTGTCTCTAGCCTGGCTGTTGCAGTACTCTAGCTGGAGGCTATCAACAGACTGGCCACCTGGCCTAGTCCCGTGCAGAGTCAAGTCTTCGCCTCTCTTAGGCAAACCAGTCAAGAAATATATGTCCGCCGGCTCGATTTTGAGCTGGTTTCCGCCAATGAAGAAACACTGGTCTTGTATGCTCCATCTGTCAACTAGCCACTGTAAGAAATCCACTTGAGCCCTCATGCCAGGAATGGCCCAGAATTTGTACAATCCGCACGCCCTCAAAGCATCAAGTGAAGGCCGATGATTCCATGCGGCAGCATCCACGTCCTCATGCTCTCGTTCACGCCAATCTAGCATGCTGTACTCTCTGCATCAAGTATAAAGATTAATTAAATTGCTAGAAAATATTTTGATTGGTCCATTTTTGAGAATTTTTGGGTTCAAAACCCTTGCGTCAGGGTACGCACCCTCCGGGTTAGACACAGTGCGTGGGACCGCACTTTGTCTATACGGAAGGTGCGGACCCCGAGCTTTTTCCCAATGGAGAAAAATTCGGGGTCCGCAGGCCCGCAATGGTAAACCTGTGGGCCCCCGCGCGCGGGTTTTGCGCCTAAAAACCCTCCCAAAAATGAAAATAAAGGACTAAAACAAAAAATTAAACGGTTAAAAATGAAGAGTAGAATGATGTGGATTACCTGAAGAAGATGGCGCTCGATTCCGACGGTTGGATTTTCCAAAATCTTCATGGGAATTTTTCTGAGCAAAAGCACTATTTTCTCACCCAAACTCAAACGATAAAAATGAATTGACAAAGACCCTTTTTATAAGTTTTTTGAGTAAATAAATCGTAAATTTGTTTATGTTTCACTTTGAAAAGGTATTTTGCGACTTTTTTATCCATTTCAAACAGGTATGAGTAATGTTTGTGTTTTTGTGCAGAATAAAGGATTATTCAGGCGAAATCTATCATTTTCAACAGAAAAACATGTAGAGTCATCTTTAAGCTCTTTTCTGACTCCTAAAAATATGAAAAGATTGTCGAGTGTTTCTTTTAAACTCGTTAAAACGGAATTAAAAGACGGTCCACTTACAGCTCTTTTCCGACTGTAAAAACATGAAAAGATTGCCGGAATTTTGTCGTTTCAAATTCGATATTGGTTATAAAACGACGTGTCATTGATTGTTTTTTTACTTTTTCGGGTCAAGGGCAATAATAACGAAAAGTACTCCTTGGTCGTAAAAGATCAAGCGGTTCTCTTAAGTATTATTTTATACTTTTTCGGGCTTGGGAGACACAAATTTACGAAAAAGGTCAACCCTGGAGTCTTCTTAAGTTTTTTCACTCTCTAAAATTGAAAAACGCCGAGTTTCTCCTATACTGGACTCGTTAAAATTTCACAGTAAAGGACCTGTTCAATTACAAACAGGAACGAACCACTCCTTCTTAGGGTTCGAATTTAAACTAAGTTGGACTCATCCGAAGGATGAGCTTATAATCAAGCAAATGTTATCCTCCTCAAGCTTGTCAAAAATAAAGAGGTACTTGCTAGAAATGGTGGGGGAAAAGAGAGAAAAATGAGCCTGTTTGTCATACTTTGTAACCACTCTTGAACACGACACTTTTATTCACTTGGGTTGGGAAATCCTTTGCCTAACAGTTGATCAAACCACATTGAAAGTCTTCAGCCGGTTTCTGGGTATTAACTTTGGGTCAATTGTCACCAAGCCCTCTGTTGTGTCGTTATGTGTTCAAGAGGTCACTGCCAATAAGCCATTCATTTGCAAAATATCTATCATCCATCTTGACCATCCCTGAGTCAGTCCTTGCAACTAAATTTCTTCAACTTGATTTATGATTTCATGTTGTGGGCTTGCCTACGACGGATCGCTTTCTATCGACATCAACTCATTATCTAGAAAGATGATCTAGGAATCGTCAGTACCTTGAGATGTGCATGCATCAATGACAGGTTTCTCACCTTTGACGACAGTTTACGTCATTGAATTTCGATCAAAGGATTCTGTGACATGCTCGACATCAACACATTTATTCGCATCTCATGGACTGTACTGGGTACTTTGAGAGCCATTGACATTACTGGTGGTTTCTCTCACACTTGTTAACAGTTTACATCATTGACTGGTAATCAAGTGGTTTCTACCATGTTCGACATCAACACATTCATTCGCATGGATAGAATCGTACTGTTTCGGGAAGTAGAAATGAAGACCCTGGATCTGGTTTTCACAATCTAGGCTGTGAGGAATTTTGTATTCATTATAAAATGGACTATTCATAAACAGATGGCTACGTCCATACTGTGTCCACATGAGTCTATACTTGTGATGTTTTACAAGATCATTCATGTATCAGAGCAGTAGTTAGTTTTCTAGAGAGTTTTGATCTGAGTATGGGAATGCCTACCTCAACGATGATATGATCTCATACATATATTTTGCATTGAATGTTTTTACAGGTTCCAACCGGGTTCTCCACAAGATGATCCTCGAAATGATAAAGTACTTCTCTTCCTAAATGATAAGAAATCCTCATCTACTACAGACTTCGCACTTTAGGGGGCAATCTGTTACACAAAATTATCGTCACCATTATTATTTGCAGTCAGTATGGGTCTATCATCACTTGTACTGTCCTCCTAAGCAAGTCTCAGACCTCAGCTCTTCAAATCAAGCTTTCGAAATGAGAGAAAGACATTAAAAATCAATGTAACTCTGGTTCCGCACTTTCTCTTATGGTCACCTGCCGTCCCGCACCTTCTGTGTACAAAATCTGCGGACCTGCCCGCCCTGTCCCTAATGGTGTAGGTGCGGACCCCTGTGAAAGTCAAAAGGCGCAATTTTTATCTTTAAAAACTCACTTTGGGTTAATTCTAGAGGTTTCTAGAAGGAATTTTGATGTGGATTGTTCGCTCTGAAGTGGTTCATGCATCCCAAAAGAGAAGGAGCTAATCCCTTGATGAGAGGAGCTATCCCTTTGAAGGAGGGCTTTATCCCTTTGAAGGAGGACCTAGTAACCTCCCTCTATTGCACTATAAATACAGGCATTGGGCTGGTTGCTGGAGAGGTTAGAAGCTGAACATTTTTGAGAGTAAATGCTCGTGAAATCAAGACTTCCTAGTTAATCCTAAAGAGGAGAGATCACATACCTTTTTGGTTTCATTGGGAAGTGAGTGAAACTTGTCAAAGTAGAGGAGACTTCTTGTTGAACCCTGGGAGGAGCTTGTACAGCGTCAAGGCAAAGGTTGTAAGGTTATTCTTCTTTTGAATTAATACAATCAAACTCATTTTTATCAACAAGTATCTTATGTTATTTGTTTCATGGACTCCTTGACTTTCATGTTAAATATTTTTTATGCAATTGGCTTTTCAGGTGCTATTTAATTTGTTTGCCTTGTTTGTGTTTGCAGATTCACGAAAAGGAGATTATTTGGATCAAAGGAGTGAGGGCATCCACAAGCTAGCATTGGACCTAAGGTAGGCCCTAAAAACACTTGTTTGTTATTGTTTATCAAAGCATATTTAGAGAAAGATAGTGTCTGGTTGGTTTGCTTGTCATTAGGTCTTCTTTAGATTCTAGGAAGGTCTATCTTGTCTGCAAGATCGTCTTATTCCGTGTGACACCCCCTACATTTGATGGTGAAAAATAAGAAGATGCAGAATCATAGTTGCTAAATATGACCAAATACTTTTAGGTATATGAGTATGCGAGCAATCTGAAGGCCAGGTTGTCCATCTATCAATTGTAGGGTAAGGTAGCACTCTAGTGGGAGGAAGCTAAAGGAGTGCACTTGCTCGAAGAAAGAACTATGACATAGGAAGAGTTCTAGAAGCGGTTTAAAAACTGATACTTAACTGAACAATATTATGATGACCGAGCTAAGGAGTTTCATGAACTCCGATTACGACACCTTTCAATAGATGAATTTGTGGCAATATTCACCAATTTTCTGCACTATGCACCTTATATTAAGGAAGAAAAAGTTAAGGTACAATGCCTTGTGAATTGCTTACCCACCAGGTATAAAGAGCGAATTGAGTTTGATAACCCGAAAACCATTGACGAGGCAGTTAGAAAAGTAAGACTTTGTTATCAACAGTTCTAAATAAGGGAGAGAACTTGAAATCATTGCCAAATAAGGACAAGAGTAAAACTTTTATTGGCACAAAGCGGAAGAAACCATTATACTTGAAATTTTTTGAGAAATACCATGTACGAAAAAGGTTAGCAAAGGAAATATCACCCCTCCGGCACAATCCCAAGTAGGATCAAGGACGATGAACCTAAATGGGAAGAAGAATGGAGGAGGAGTGGAAAGAGAACCTCTAAAATGTTGGGGATGTGGTGAGCCTCATTTCTTCAGGAACTATCCCCACAATCCTCGATCGGTGCATAATCTACATGATGTGCAAGAGGCCACCATGGTGAATGATATGGTCTGTAATATTCCAAGGATAATTACTGCATTAAAAGACAAACATGTAGAAAATCAATCAATAATGATTCAAATTGAAGGTATTCTCCTTAACCAATTGGTTTCTGTTCTATTTGACCCTCGGGCTAGTTTGACCTATATTGGACCCCATATGGTAGAAAAATGTTCTCTTAAAACATAAAAATATAAAACTGCGTGGTTAGTACAACTTGCCACAGGTACTAAATGAGGGGTAACTAATCAAGTTGAACAATGCCTTTTAGATTTACATGGATATGCAACTACAGTAAATCTGAATGTTCTTCCCTTAGGATCTTACGATATTTTAATAGGCATGGATTGGCTTGAGAAGCACGGAGCAGTGATAAATTGTTTGACAAAAATAGAAAGTTTTGTAGGAAAACATGGGCAGAACTAGATTATTCAAGGAGTACTTAAGCCAATATCGGTGAGGCATATTTTTGCAATGAAAATGAAAAAGTGTGTGCGAAAAGGCTATTATTTGTATTTAGTGCAAGTGGAGGAAGGGAAACAACAAGGACATTAATTGACTTTGGATACCTTACCTGTCATTAAGGAATTTCGAGATGTGTTTCCGGAGGAAATTCCCAACTTACCACCACACAGGGACATAGACTTCACCATAGATTTGGTACCTGGGGCAGCACCCGTGTCTAGAGCTCCTTACAGAATGCATCCACTCGATCTACTGTAGCTAAGAATGCAATTGCAGGAATTGTTAGATAAGGGATATATTAGACCAAGTGTGTCACCTGGGGGGCACCTGTGTTGTTTGTTAAGAAAAACGATGGCACCTTCAAGATGTGCATATGCTACCATCAGTTGAAAATGTTAACCATAAAAAACAAGTACCCATTGCCTCGCATCGATGATTTATTCGATCAAGTAAGGGGGAAACTATGTTTTTGAAAATGTAATTGACAACCAGTTACCATGAGCTCAAAATTAAGCCAAAAGACATCCATAAAACAAAATTCAGAACTAGATACGAACACTATGCATCTATGGTATTACCCTTCGCCCTTACGAATACCCTGACGAATTTTATGTGCCTAATGAAAAACATACTCAGCAAATTACTAGAAAGATTTGTATTAGCGTTTATCGATGATATCCTGATATACTCCGAGAATGAGCAGGATCATAAGGAGCACGTAAAATTGGTTTTGTAGACATTAAGGGAAAATCATCTATATTCGACATACAACAAATGTGAGTTTTACAAAACCAAAATACAGTACTTTGGGCATATTATTTCTAAAGAAGGATTAGTTGTGGATCATAAGAAGGTAAAGGCGATGGTGAACTGGTCCGTACCGAAAGGTGTATATGTTGTTTTATCTTTTATGGGATTGGCAAGTTATTACTGTCAGTTCATTAAAGGTTTTTAAAAAATATCTCACCCCATCACCGCATTACAACAAAAGGGAGTCAACCATGAATGGACTGCAGAATGCCAACAAAACTTTGATAAACTTAAATAGTTACTTACTACAACCTCCATTTTGAAACCGATAGACCCAAACGAAGAGTTCAGAGTGTATACGGATGCTAGTTTAGAATGATTGGTTGTAGTGCTTCTCTAAGAGAATTCGATAATTTCTTATGAATCACGAAAGACAAAGGGACATGAAAGAAATTATGCAGTGTATGATTTGGAGCTAGTCATTGTCATACTCATATTAAATAAGTGGAGGCACTACCTGTTAGGAAAGGAATTAATCCTAACCCTAGACCACATTATCCTTAAATATCTCTTTAGTCAACCATATTTAAATGCTCTATAAGCCAAGTGGATGGATTTTCTTAGCGAGTTCAACTTTGACATAAGGCATATAAAAGGTAAGGAGAACAATATATCTGACACGCTAAGTCGACATGCTCATAATCTAATGAACATTAAAGGTAGCATAACCACTACAAATTTTCTTGAGAAAGTTAGATAAGGTACACTTGCTAACCCAAAGTATCAAGAATTACAACAAATTTATGTTCTCAGATACAGTGAAAATATTGATAAATTGTTGGTGTATAGGAATAGACTGTATATTCCTGCAGTGGAAGAGTTGAAACAACTGATATTTGATGAATACCATAAAAATACTTATGCAGGACATCCTACATTTTTTTTGGCCAGGAATGAAGATGGATATAGCAGAATTTATGAAAAAGTGCTTTGAGTGTCAACAGGTGAAGGTGGAACATCAACGCCTGGCTGGGTTATTAAATCTACTACACATTTTGGAATGGAAATGGGAAGTCATTTCCTTGGATTTCATAACCAGATTACCTAATACAAAGAGACAACATGATTATATCATGGTGGTTGTGGATATTTTGAGTAAAGCAGCCCATTTCCTTCTAGTACAATCTACTTTTGGCACTACACAAATTTCATAAATTTTTATGAAGGAAATTTTTCGAATTCATGGGGTTCCTAAAATGATAATGTCTAACAGAGACGCTAAATTCACCTCCAACTTTTGGAAAGCATTGTTTAGCGGTCTCGATACCAAATTAAACTTTAGTACCACATATCATCCACAAACCGATGGAAAGAACCAACCAGGTTTTAGAGGATATGCTTGAAATGTATTTAATGGATCGACCAACTATATGGAAAGATTTCATGCATTTGGCTAAATTTTCCTATAATAACATCTATTGGGAAATGATTAAAATGGGCCCACTTGAAGCCTTGTATGGTAGAAAATGCCATACCTCTCTTAGTTGGAGTCAACCAAAGGACATATTGATTCTTGGACCAGATACCTTATAGGAAATGGAACAGATAGTACACAGAATATAGCAAAATATTAAGGTTGTTCAGGACCGGACGAAGAGTTATGCCAACAAAAATAGGTGACATCAAGAATTTAAGACCGGGGAGCATGTATGCATATAGGTAAAACCAAAGAAAAGCACCCTCACAATTGGTTCATGCCCAAAATTGGTACCCCGCTACTATTGGCCATTTGAAATTTTGGATAGAATAGGACCTGTAGCCTATCAACTAGCTCTCCCCAGTCACATTAAAGTTCATAATGTTTTTCATGTTTCTTTACTAAAGAAATATGTACATGATTTTGCTCATATTATTGATTGGAAAATGTTACAAGTGGAGCCCGAAGGAGAATTCATGGTAGAATCGCTTTTCATTCTCGATCAGAAAGAGATCTGGCTTCGGAATCAAGTCATCACACAGGCTAAAGTGAAGTGGAAGCACTATACTCTTGAGGAGGCCACGTTGGAGCAAGAGGATGAGATGCAGAAAAATTTTCCAACATTTTTCCATTAGCATACTTAGATGAAGTAAACACCGAGGGTGGTGTTAAAATAAGGGGGAGAGTATGTGACATTTCCTAGTAAATGTTGTTACTTTATGTATCTCTATAATAAATGGAGACAGACCCAAACCTTGGATTAATTATTGTAAATAATTGAATTATAAAATCAGGATTTTCAAAAATGGCCATATTGTTTTTTTATAACAAAAAATTATTAAAAAACAGCGGCAGGCCACCAACCCCGCGACCCCAAACCTTATCAACATTATGTAATATTAGGGAGGGGCAAGCCACTACCCCCTGCCCCTCCCCCCATACCATGGATCCATTAACATTACGCACAGAGAATTGAGGTGGTGGGCCAGCCCTTGGCTTGATCCAAGATCTTTTGCTTATAGATGTGTTAAAGGATTGCATGCACAAATTGTAGCTTAAACATAAAAATTTAATGTGCACATGAGAGAAGAGGAGAAACACATAAAGCATGAAAGAAGACAAGAAATTTGATAACAGAGTTCGTTCGACTTGGACTACGTCTTCGGGCCCTGCTCGATCAATGGGGGGGCCTTCATTCATTTAGTGGCATAAGAAAGAAGAGTACAAGCATCAGTTACAAAAAGGAGTCTTATATCTCCATACTAAAAAAAAACTTAAAAGTGCAAAACTATGTTGGAGAAACGGATAGCACCATTGTGTTCGTTGCGTCAAGAGATGCTGAAACCATATAAAATTTGTCAAAATATGACAAAGTTAAAGTCTGGCCCACCTGCAAAATAACCTCTGTCATACTACGTGCGCTCTCCTCCTCTGCCTGGGTGCACTGATGAACTGAGTTTAAATAAAAAACGGGCTGGCATGCTTCTCAAGGAATCCGTTGGGCGAAGTCGTTATGGATTTGTTTGTTACAGAGGAGATCAGGCGGTCAAACCTCGCCCCCTCCCTTTTTTACATAACCAAATTTTTAAAATGGAAGGGAGGTTGAGTTGCGCCCGCCTTGGGTAGCCCGCCCACCTCACCTTCATTTTTTTAGTGGCTCATGTATTAACGACGGCTTCATTTAGTGTGTGGTGGTTGGGTTCGTGCCCCAAGGGCCGACCCACCACCTTAATTCTCTGCGCGTAATGTTAATGGCTCTGTGGTGTGGGGGGAGGGGCCGGGGCCGGGGGTTGTGGACTGCCCCTCCCTAATATTACATAATGTTGATAAGGATTCGGGTGGTAGGGTTGTTGGCCCGCCACCCTTTTTTTAATAATTTTTTGTTATAAAAAAAAATATGGCCATTTTTGAAAATCCCGATTTTAGGCAGAAGGAGACATTTTAACAAGGTGACAATTTCGCCCAGAATCCAGCCGGAGTTGGCTAGATTCCATCCACCGGAAAAATTCAAAATTGTGTCTCCATTAATCTTGCCCAGTCAGCAAAAGTCAACCAAACTTTGACTGCCTCTATCTCCATCTGAACTCGGATTGGAGTGTCGTTCACATCGTTAGAATCAGGGCGATGAGCATTTTGATCTGATGTTAAGTTAATCATCTTTCCACCACTTTAAATTTTGAGCATTTTCCATGCCTCCGGTGTCTAGAGATCCAACTGGATCAATCCTCCCCATTTAGGAGCTTTTGGACAACCAAAAGATTTATCAGTCAATTGACAAGTGAGGGAATTGTTCCCTCACTCTTTCTTTTTCCAGCCATTTTTCCTTGCTAGGGTGCATCCCCTTGAAACCAACTTGAAGGTATTCCACATCTCCCCATCGTGAAGTCTTGGTTGTTCTATCAAAGATGATGTCTTCAGGTAACTCATCGAGATACTTTGGTGCAAAGTCATCAATTTTAAGGTGCCCAGCTCTTCGGTGTCCATAATCAATGGTGGCTCATACAACTTTAAGTTTTCCACATTCACTACGGAGTACATTTTCATATATGTCGGTAAATTGAGATGGAAGGCATTGTTTCCAATATTCTCCAATATGGTGAATGGACCATACGAGATTGGTCGCAAATTCTTCCCTTCTCCCTTCATCTTTTCCTTGCTGATATGGAACCACACTTTCTCGCCCACGTGAAATTGATGGTCAACTCAGTGTTTTTCATGTTGAGCCTTGTATCGGGCTTGACTTTTCTCCAACTGGATCCGTTGAATGAACCATTGTGCTTTGTCCCTGTCATCACGTCCACTATAGTCATCTTCCCTTCCAAAGACCATATCAAAAGGATCTTTTGGTAGGTAGCCAAAACATGTCTCAAATGGTGAACGATGTGTACATTAGTGCACTACTTGATTGTAGGAATGTTGCACATATGGAAGATGCTCATCCCACAACTTAGAATGTTTCCCACAATAGCCTCGTAATAAGTGTACCACGGCGGGATTGACAACCTCTGTCTGTCCACTAGTCTGTGGATGAAATGTCGTGCTTTTTTTCAACTTGGTGTCCATCATCTTCCACAAGCTGGTCGAAAACTCTCCGAGAAAGAGAGAGTTCTGATCTGACACAATTGATGTGGGTGTTAGCGCTGCTGTACAAAAGCATTAAAAACTGGTTCAAAATGCTCTCTAAGGCTGCGAATATACTTATAGTCATGCCCAAGATCCATTCATGCTGTCATAACCCTCATGTTGGGCTAAAAGGTCTTCCACCGATAAAAAAATTTTGCAAGAGGAAAGCCCTTGGGAAGGCGGAAATGATCTATCGAGAGGCCTAAAACACTCCGAAACAAGCCAAATTCATAATCGCAGGCCTAGCAGTTCAAATGAGCGACAGCCGTTCGATCTGGCCGATCAACGGTCCAAATCGCATCGGCGGGTCGAAATTGGAGGAGACAGATCGGCGGGTTATATCGCATCGGCAGGATGGCAGTGGCAGTGGCAGTGGAAATGATGTGGCATCGCCGATGAGCGATCGCCGATATCGCGTCGGCGCATTACTATCGGCGTTTCAATAGGAGCATGGCCTCTGCATATTTGAATGACCGCCGATGGGTCGGACCCGACGGCCATACAACGTTGTGTTCTATAGTATTTCGGGTCCGCAGTGATTCACTGATATCGCATCGGCTTTTCGCTGTCGGGATTGTCAAAGTGGACAAGGTCTTCACATAGGTTGGGTTCCGATCCGATGGGTTGGACCCGATGACCACAACACTCCATTTCATATTTTTTCGGGTCCATGCCCATATCGTTTTCAATGTTTTTTTCGTGTATTTTATTTGTATAAAGAAAATACAAAGGAAGTCTTGGCGGCTGCCTATTGTGATGAGTATCGGATCCGAAAGGGTTCGGAAGTAAAAGATATATATTGTTCAAGTCCGCCAAAGCCATTTTTCATGATTTTGCAGCAGCTTTATGTGTATTTTCAAATATAAAGAAACAGAGGATTGGCTGGTTAAAGATATGCATTGCGACCTGAAGGGCGGACCTGATAGATGATTGAACCATGCCTGAGCCTTTCAAAGCCAAGGTCGAAACAGTGATGGGAGGGAACGAACAGTACAACAACGTTTCTCTGATTTAAAGCCAAACAATCATGATTGAGCCATTTTAATGATTCAATAGCTGCCATTAATCAAAAGTATGGCCGAGGAGGAAACAGGACGCCGATTATCAATGCAGAGCATTAAATGGTTATGGCTCCTTTGGTATTACATGCCACCTGCACCAAGGAGGACTGCAGAGCTACAGAGAGGTCAAATCCATTTGCAGCACAACCAGAGTTATATCAGCAGCCCCATGTCTGAATGCAAATGTGGTTGGTGGCCATTTATGGGCTCCTCCACGCATAGCCAAGAGGGAAATTGTGTAATGAGACACCATATATACCGAAAAAACAGATGTAGTAGATGATGAGTGTTTGATGAATGAAAGCTTATTGTAGCCTTTTAACTTATGGAGACTATTAATACTATGAGACCTGCAGCTTCTGGTCTTGATTTCCATTAATATAAGCTTCTTTTGCTGTCACCTGCTCACTTTTCACTTCTGCTTCTTATTCTAGGCTGTGCCTGCTTGCATTTATTGATTTGCTGTGAATGTTTGATATCAGAGGGGCTATCATCCCACCTCTGTATTATGATTTAGTGGCTCATTGAAATTGTTTGCAGGTTGTTGTTGTTCAAATAGCAGAGAGTTGTCATCCTCACTATCTATTGAATAATAGTCGTGCAGATCCTCTAACTGATTGCAACTGGCCATCACAGAGCTCTGTGCATCTGTTGGTGCAATCAGTCTTCTCCATTATCACTTTTACCTTAAACCGTGAGTAGTTGGTGGTTGAAAGCCTTGTATTTTGGGGGTCTTCACCCATGCTTGAGGTAAATCATAGTAGGAGTGGTTATCTGGCTTAAAGGTGCTGCACATCTTCCATTTATCCATCATTTTATCCAACAAAAATGTTGAATTTTTAATGTTCCTAAGCATCACTGATTTACAACCTAGGTGAGTTTCTTGGGGTGATAACATTAATTGGCGCCGTTGCCGGGGAGAGGAGAATCGAAGCTCAGCTTCCCTGGGAGAACGACACAGCTTCAAACTTTGATGACAGACAAAGTTTTGAACACAGATTTTGGTTGTAATCATCTGTCTGGCGACTCCACTGGGGGAAGGCCATCCTTTGGTGACTCCACATTGAAGTTCTGGCGCAGTTTGTGAGGCATACTAGAAGAAATCCGCAGAAGTCTCCAGCTGTTCCAGTGCCTGACCCTGAAAAGATTGTTAACCCGAAGAAAACATCGCAGAAAGGAGCATCAGGATCAGGTAAGCCCAAGAAATCTTATTTGTCTCTGCATGAGGAGTTTTTAGTTAAAGATACACAATTTGAAGACTTAGAGCCTAGTACTGTTAAGGAAGAAATACCTGCAGAGATTCATAAAGCTCCTTCTCCATTTAGTTCCCCTTTGAATCTGAGTCCGAAGAAAGTTTCCCATACTGTCCAAAACATCCCAATATCTTTCCCATCCATTACATTATCTCCTACTGCTCCATCTGTTAGTATTCTTCAGCATATTTCAAACATGGCAGGACAGCAAGCACCAACTGGGATTGAGAGGATTGTTGCTGCTAGATATGGACCTTTGATATTGCCTACACCTTTAAATGCCATTCCTACAGGAGAATATCAGAAATATATGCCCAAATTTACTGGAACAGAGGGAGTGACAGCAGAAGAACATCTTGAAGCTTTTTACAGTTATGCTGATAATTTAGACATAAGTGAGAATGATGTATGGATGAGAGTTTTTGTCCAGAGCCTCGATGGAGAGGCTAGGAAGTGGTTTAGAGAATTACCCCAGAGATCTATAACAGATATAGAAGCATTAGATGAGGCATTTTTGAAGCAATGGGGAGACAACAAGGACCTGCTATATTATCATACAGAGTTTGGAAACTTGAAAAGAGAAAAGGGTGAGTCTTTGCCCGACTTCAATAAAATATTTAATAGAATGTATAGTAAAATACCAGCTGAGGTAAAGCCTACCCCTACTGCTGCCAAACTCACGTATGCCAATGCTTTTGATTCTGACTTTTGCTTATTGTTGAGAGAAAGACGATGTGCTACGTTGGGTGATATGCAAGAGGCGGCGTTGGAGGTGGAATCAAATATTATGGCAGCAGAAAAGTTAAAGAGTCAAGGTGACAGAAGAAGGCTGAGAGGTGAGGCTTCTTCTTCCACTGCATCAACTTCCGAGCCTAAGTTAGACAAAATGACCAAAATGATAGAGTCATTGGCTGCTGAAATTTCTAAGTTAAAGGTTGATCAGACTTCAGGCAAAACAAGGCAACAAAACATATTTGTCCCAAGAAATCCAAACCCATTCAGAAAAGCAAATGAGCAGCTACAAATTATGCAAAGGGGTGAAGAAGCAAGAGAAGATCATAAAGTAAAAGCTCCATTTCAGAATGCACTCTTGGAGGGGGAACAATCTGAAGAAGACGAGGATGAAATTCACTGCTTGGAGGATAAAGGTAGTGCTGCATTTTTAACATTGGCCGAATATGAAGAGTCATTGCTGCAAGAGCAAAACAGCCAGAGGTGGGACAGTGGTGCCATTCTACAATCTGGTGAGTAGCAGCAAAGATATAATCTAAGATCCAATGCAAAGAATGTAAAAGAAAATGCTGCGCAAGAAGCATCTGCTCAAGCAATGCCACAGAATAGCAGGAAAAGAAAACCAGCAGCCGATCCTATCACCCTCAGAGCTCCAGTTCAAGAGGTAAAAACTGCCGACAAAGTATCCCCTTCTTTTAGTATTGAGTCAAAAATTCAGAAACTGAAAATTTCCATGCCTCTTACTGAGTTCGTGAAGAGTGAATTATTTAGGAAGCCCATCCTTGAAGCCCTTGAGCTAGAGCCTAACCAATCCTCCACTGACTCTGTCAATTTGCAAGACGACAAGCCTGCTATTGTGCTTAGTCCTATGATTGAGCCTGCAAATGATACTTCTCCATCCTTCTATGTTTCGTTAAATATCCATGATAAAATCCTCCACAATTGCCTGATAGACATAGGGGCCAGCCACAATCTAATGCCCAAAACCGTCATGGAAGGGTTAGGCCTTGATATCACTAGACCTTATCATGATTTGTTCTCTTTTGATTCAAGGAAGGTAAAATGCCTTGGATTAATTAAGGATCTGGCTATTACCTTAACCCAGCTGCCCATGAAAAGTATGATGATGGATATAGTGGTGGCTGATGTTCCTCCAAAGTTTGGTATGCTGTTATCTAGAGGGTGGATTAAGAGACTATGAGGGACGTTGTAGAATGATCTATCTTATGCAACTGTTCCAGTGTTTGGAGGAGAAAGCAGGAGGTTATATAGAGAAGCACAGCTGGCATATGTTATTAGTGATGAGAAGAATCCTACAAACCATCCCATATATGCAATAGACACTGATTTTGGAGCTTGCATTCTCCAAATAGAAGAATCTCATAAGGCTGAATTGCAGATCAGGAAACCAATAGCTCAGGCCAAGCATGATACAGGAGGTTAGATTTGGGAGATGTTCTTTGATGGAGCATGTACCAAAGATACTGCAGGAGCAGGGGTGGTGCTAGTGTCTCCACAACAAGAAATAGTTCAGTTATCTCTAAAGCTGGTTTTTCAGGTGACAAACAACATAGCAGAATATGAAGCACTACTGTTAGGCCTTCATGAAGTCAAAGATAGAGGAATAAAAAATCTGAAGGTATTTGGAGATGCTGATCTGATAATTCAATAAGTAAACAGAACGTTCCAAGCAAAGCATCCAAGGCTGAAAGCTTATAGAGATGAGGTATGGAGAGTCAAAGAGTTCTTTGATTTTTTCTGCATTTCATATATTCCTAGAGCCCAAAATCAGCTTGTTGATTCCCTTGCTATCTCTGCTAGATTGTTCATCCCTCCATCGCCTCCCAAACTAGTTTATGAGGTACAAATGAAGTATAGACCCTCTGTGCCTGATAATGTCCACCATTGGAAGGTTTTTGATGATGATGATGAGTTAAGTAGGTTCCTTCAAGTCATTGATGAGTTCTCTGAAATGCAAATTGACCAAAACAATGATGCTTTGTTAGAAGATCCCAAGTCCCCGCTTAGAAATAAAATTGGCAAGAATAGTATAGTCCAGCTCCCTAGTAACCATATTCCTAAGGGTCTAATTCCTCTTGAGAGATTGTTTGACCACAATGATGTGCCTTACAAAGCTTCCCAAAAGGAAGATCAGTCTCAAATCTACAAGCATGATATAGGAGGTCCAGGTCAGCCCAAATTTATAAATCTGTCCACTAATCTACCTGCTGATCAGAGTGCTAAATATTGCAAATTAATGAGGCAATTTGCTGATGTGTTCGCTTGGGAGTACAGTGATCTGAAAACATATGACAGGAGTATAATACAACATAAAATTCCACTTGAAAAAGGCACTACTCCTTTCAAACAGAAGCTGAGGCCAATGAACCCTATGCTCCTTCCTCTGGTCGAGAAAGAAATTAAAAAGTTGTTGGCTGCTAAAATAATAGTACCTCTCAGATATTCTAAATGGGTGGCAAATCTGGTTGTTGTGAGGAAGAAGAATGGAGAAATCAGACCGTGCGTTGATTTCAGGAATCTAAATAAATGCTCCAAAAAAGATAATTATCCCTTGCCCAAAATGGAGCATTTGTTGCAGCAAGTCTCAAGTGCCAAAGTACTGTCTTTTATAGACGGATTTTCAGGCTTTAATCAAATCGCTGTGCACCCAGATGATCAAGAGAAGACAACATTCACCACGCCTTGGGGCACGTTCATGTATGCAAAAATGCCATTTGGGCTAATGAATGTTGGAGCAACCTTTCAGCGTGCTATGGATATTGCTTTTGTGGGTGAAAAGGATAAATTCGTGTTGGTATATCTTGATGACATAACTGTTTATTCTGGCGGCCATCATGATCATCTACAGCATTTAAGAAGGGTGTTTTTAAAATGCAGGAAGTTTGGAATTTCACTCAATCCCAAAAAGTCCCAATTTGCTTTGGAAGAAGGGAAACTATTGGGGCATGTAGCATCTGCTGCAGGTGTTCAGATTGACCCAGAAAGAGTCAAAGAAATTCAGTCCTTGACTCTTCCAAGATCAAAGAAAGATATACAGTGTTTTCTTGGCAAAATCAACTTTGTAAGGAGGTTCATTCCTAATTTTGCAGAGCTAGTCAAGCACACAACCTCCATGTTAAAAAGGGAGCAGAGGTGAAGTGGACTAATGCGGCTAGAAGATCATTTGAGTCCATTAAGACGGCTATTATTGAAGCTCCCACTTTAATAAGCCCTGATTATAGCAAGGAGTTTCATCTATTTTCATTTGCCTCCAAGGATACCATTGCAGTTGTCCTGTTGCAGCAAGATGAAGCAAGTCAAGAGCATCCAGTTGCCTTTTTTAGCAAGAATCTGAGGGATGCTGAACTAAGGTATGATATTATTGAAAAGTAGGCTTATGCTCTTATCAAATCTTTGAAAGCTTTCAGAGTATACATCTTGCATTCCAAAATAGTTGCATATGTGCCTTCTGCTGCCATAAAGGATGTTTTAACACAACGTGATGCTGATGGAAAAAGAGTGAAATGGATTGCAAAAATGATAGAATTCAACATAGAGCTGAAGCCCACCAAGCTGGTAAGAGGTCAGGGGCTTGCTAAACTGTTGGCTGAAGAAAATTGCAGTTCTTTGGACATTGATTTCTTATTCAATGTAGCAGAAAATGGTCTAATGGAAGAGCATGAAACAGCTGAAATGCATGGAGGACAATCAGTGGCCAAGAACCTCGCTTCATGTAGCTGGTATGCTACAGTAATTAATTTCCTGCTAAAGCTAGAAGTTCCTTCAGAATTTTCTCAAAGTCAAGCAAGAACGTTAAAGCTCAAGGCAACGAAATATTGCATCAATGGTAGCTTTCTTTATTGGAGGGATCCATCTGGAGTGCTTTTAAGATGCCTAGATAAACAGCAATCAATAGAAGTTATGCAGCAGTTCCATGACAGCATGTGTGGAGGACATCATTATTGGAGAACTACGGCCCAAAAGATTCTCAGAGCCGGGTATTATTGGCCCTCTTTATTTTCTGATGTATTTGCTTTTGTTAAATCTTGTGACAGGTGCCAGAGATTTGAAGGTAAGCAGTAGTTGAAATCCCTGCCCCTAAAACCAATCATTGCAAAAGGACCTTTTCAGCAGTGAGGCTTGGATTTCATTGGTGAAATCAACCCACATTCCAGTGGCCAACACAGGTGGATATTACTTGCCACTGATTACTTTACAAAATGGATTGAAGCAATCCCAACAAGGAAGGCTAATCATAATGTGGTAATGAAATTTTTATCAGAAAACATTTTCAGCAAATTTGGCTGCCCACATAAGCTTATAACAGATAATGCAGCAGCCTTCAAGGCTAAGGAGTTGGTGAAAATGTGTGATTCAATGGGCATTAAACTTGTTCAATCCACCTCCTATTACCCCCAAGGGAATGGTCTAGCAGAATCCTCTAATAAAAGTCTGATCGGGATTATTAAGAAGCTGTTAGAGGATAATAAGAAGAATTGGTATGCCAAGCTGAAGTATGCACTTTGGGCGGACAGAGTGACCATTAAGAGATCTACAGGTTGCTCTCCTTTTAAGCTGGTATATGGTACTGATGCTGTTTTTCCCATTCAACTTACCCTCCCTGTGGCAAAGCTGCTTCAAACAGCACAGAATGAAGAAGATGATATGGCCAATAGAACCACTGATTTAACAGAATTATATCAGATCTGAGAGCAGCTGATTGAAAAAGCTACAGCACATCAACAAAAGGTCAAAGAAGCCTTTGACAAGAAGACAAAAAGAAACAATTTCCAGGTTGGGGATTTGGTCATGAAATGGGATGCTTTTAAAGAGAAGAAAGGCAATCATGGGAAGTTTGATGCCCTATGGACAGGCCCTTTCATCATTGCACAGATTCAAGGGAACAACACTTTCATACTGAAGAGTATGGGAGGGGAACAAGTCTTTGATGGCCCAGTTAATGGGCGGTTTCTAAAGAACTATGTGATTTAAGGTCTTCTGGCCTTAAAAGCTGTAAATAGTCTGCTTTTATGAATTTTAGTGTAGCCATAGTAGACTCCATGCCCAATGGAACATTAGGAATTTTGGCTAATTTGTTTGTTGCTGGAAAGGCATTGATCTGCAGGTTCTTGAGACCTCACAGGGAGGATCTCATCCCCAGAAGGAGCCAGTGTTAGCGCTGCTGTACAAAAGCATTAAAAACGGGTTCAAAATGCTCTCTAAGGCTGCGAATATACTTATAGTCATGCCCAAGATCCATTCATGTTGTCATAACCCTCATGTTGGGCTAAAAGGTCTTCCACCGATAAAAAAATTTTGCAAGAGGAAAGCCCTTGGGAAGGCGGAAATGATCTATCGAGAGGCCTAAAACACTCCGAAACAAGCCAAATTCATAATCGCAGGCCTAGCAGTTCAAATGAGCGACAGCCGTTCGATCTGGCCGATCAACGGTCCAGATCGCATTGGCGGGTCGAAATTGGAGAAGACAGATTGGCGGGTTATATCACGTCGGCATATCGCATCGGCAGGATGGCAGTGGCAGCGGCAGTGGCAATGATGTGGCATCGCGGATGAGCGATCGCCGATATCGCGTCGGCGCATTACTATCGGCGTTTCAATAGGAGCATGGCCTCTGCATATTTGAATGACCGCCGATGGGCCGGACCCGACGGCCATACAACGTTGTGTTCTATAGTATTTCGGGTCCGCAGTGATTCGCTGATATCGCATCGGCTTTTCGCTGTCGGGATTGTCAAAGTGGACAAGGTCTTCACATAGGTTGGGTTCCGATCCAATGGGTCGGACCCGATGACCACAACACTCCATTTCATATTTTTTCAGGTCCGCGCCCATATCGTTTTCAATGTTTTTTTCGTGTATTTTCTTTGTATAAAGAAAATACAAAGGAAGTCTTGGCGGCTGCCTATTGCGATGAGTATCGGATCCAAAAGGGTTTAGAAGTAAAAGATATATATTGTTCAAGTCTGCCAAAGCCATTTTTCATGATTTTGCAGCAGCTTTATGTGTATTTTCAAATATAAAGAAACAGAGGATTGGCCGGTTAAAGATATGCATTGCGACCTGAAGGGCGGACCTGATAGATGATTGAACCATGCCTGAGCCTTTCAAAGCCAAAGTCGAAACAGTGATGGGCGGGAACGAACAGTACAACAGCGTTTCTCTGATTTAAAGCCAAACAGTCATGATTGAGCCATTTTAATGATTCAATAGCTGCCATTAATCAAAAGTATGGCCGAGGAGGAAACAGGATGCCGATTATCAATGCAGAGCATTAAATGGTTATGGCTCCTTTGGTATTACATGCCACCTGCACCAAGGAGGACCGCAGAGCTACAGAGAGGTCAAATCCATTTGCAGCACAGCCAGAGTTATATCAGCAGCCCCATGTCTGAATGCAAATGTGGTTGGTGGCCATTTATGGGCTCCTCCACGCATAGCCAAGAGGGAAATTGTGTAATGAGACACCATATATACCAAAAAAACAGATGTAGTAGATGATGAGTGTTTGATGAATGAGAGCTTATTGTAGCCTTTTAACTTCTGGAGACTGTTAATACTATGAGACCTGCAGCTTCTGGTCTTGATTTCCATTAATACAAGCTTCTTTTGCTGTCACCTGCTCACTTTTCACTTCTGCTTCTTGTTCTAGGCTGTGCCTGCTTGCATTTATTGATGTGCTGTGAATGTTTGATATCAGAGGGGCTGTCATCCCACCTCTGTATTATGATTTAGTGGCTCATTGAAATTGTTTGCAGGTTGTTGTTGTTCAAATAGCAGAGAGTTGTCATCCTCACTGTCTATTGAATAATAGTCGTGCAGATCCTCTAACTGATTGCAGCTGGCCATCACAGAGCTCTGTGCATCTGCTGGTGCAATCAGTCTTCTCCATTATCACTTTTACCTTAAACCGTGAGTAGTTGGTGGTTGAAAGCCTTGTAGTTTGGGGGTCTTCACCCATGCCTGGGGTAAATCATAGTAGGAGTGGTTATCTGGCTTAAAGGTGCTGCACATCTTCCATTTATCCATCATTTTATCCAACAAAACTGTTGAATTTTTAATGTTCCTGAGCATCACTGATTTACAACCTAGGTGAGTTTCTTGGGGTGATAATAGTGGGTAACCCAAAATGGACCCAAACAAGGCATTAAAATACACATCTTACTAAAATAGTCAAGAACGACATACAAATAGTTGTGACTTTTTCTAGACAAAGGCAAACCTCCTACAAAATCCATCGACACACTTTCCCATTGACGACTTGGAATAAGGATTGGTGTGTAGAGCCCAAGTTTTCTACCAGAGGGCTTTGAAACAGAGCACATCACACATCCCTTTACATAGCGAGTCACAATGTTCTTCATATGAGGTCAAAAACAAAATCTTTGTACCTCACACGAAAAATTTTCAACACCAAAACGACCAGACGCAAGGGAGATGTGGGCCTCCCAGATTACATGTACCGTTTCCCTGTGGGTATGCACAATTTTCCAAGGTGATACAATAGTTTCCCCTGCAAGTGATAGTTTTCCACCTGTGAACCATGGATTAGTTTTGCATAAATCTCCTTAAAGTCATCATCGCTAGCATATTGTTCCGCATAACTTTCAAAAGATAACGAAGCATTATGAAAAATAATAGAGGCAGAAATAGGAGGACGAGATGGCATATTAGCCACTTTGTTGCTAGTGCCCTTCTTATACTTTATTACCAGATGAAACTCCTGAAGAAAACACAATCCACCTGAAATGACGAGATTGCTACAACTTGGTTTGTGACTGAAGATAATACAAGGGCTAATGATCCGTATGGATGATGGTCTCCTTACTAATCAGGTAGTGTTTCCACTTTTTCACACTCTGAACCAAGGAATATAACTCCTTGTCATAAGTGAGATAGTTTATCAGAGCCTGATAGAACTTCTCTGAATGGTAACATAACGGCTTCTTTTGCTGCATCAGCACAACTCCCATGGCATATCCGCTGGAATCTGTCTCGATCTCGAATGGGTGTTGGAGATCTGGTAAGGCCAAGACCAGTGCGGTGCTGATCTTTTCTTTCAATGCTTCGAAGGACTTCTGCTTCTTTTCTCCCCATTGAAAGACTTGCTTTACACTTGTCAATGCGTGTAAAGGTGCTCCAATAATAGAGAAATTCACAATAAACCTCTTCGAATACTGTATTGCGCCCAAAAAGTTGCGAACCTCGATTGCACTAGTAGGCTTAGGCCAATTTACAATTGCTTCAACTTTAGAAGGACCAATTTTTCACTGACCATAACCAACAATATGACCTAGGTAAACCAAAGAGGTTTTCCCAAACTCACACTTTGCCACTTTTACAGAGTTTTTCTTTTTCAATACATCAAGCACTTTCTTCACATGGCATACATGTTCATTCCAACTTTTACTAAAGACAATAATATCATCTAGATATACAAGAACAAATTCATCAATGAAAGGCCTAAAGAGATCATTGATGACCCTCATGAAAGTGGTTGGAGCGTTGCAAAGTCCGAATGGCATCACCATCCATTCGAACAACCCTTGTTTGGTCTTGAAGGCTGTTTTCCACACATCCTACTCTACAATTCGCACTTGGTGATAACCACTACGCAAATCCAATTTTGTGAAATAGATAGCATTCTTTAACTGATCTAGTAAGTCATCAATGCGGGGAAGAGGGTAACGATTTTTTACCGTGATTTTGTTTAGTGCTCAATAATCCATGCACATCCTCAATGTGCCATCTTTCTTCGGCACTAAGACAATCAGAGAGCCACATGGAGAAGTGCTCGATCTAATGACCCCTTGGTTCAATAGTTCCTGCACCTGCTTTTTGATCTCTTGAAATATCTCATCATAGTTAGAAATTAATTCACATAACTCCTTTTTATGCGCATGATCACAACCCTGGAAAGCATCGAATAATTCTGCATCTTTCCCCCTTACAACCATAAGCATGCAACCCTTACTGGAATTCACCAGCCTCTTCATTTTTCCTTCACTCACAAGGCTGGCATTGACTTTAGTTTGATGAACCCTTACGATATATTCTACCCCATCTTTTGTGATTTGGTATTTGCTTTCATGACGGAAAAAGATTTCTTTTCTATCATATAGATATGGACTCCCTAACACCATGCCACATATATCCAATGGTATCACATCAAGTTTTACCTCATCCACTAACATAGAAGTGATCGCAAATTTAACCTTGCATTGCTTAGTTACATTCAAATTTGCTTTATCATGTATCCATCCAAGTGGGTAACGTTTTGGATGTTGTTTGGTTTCCAAGCCTAGCTTCTTTACCAAGGACTCTGAAATTAAGTTTGCTTGGGATCCGATATCAAATAGAGTTTCCACTTTTGTATGATTTATGGTAACTCTAATATGAAATAGCTCAATTCTCTTTCGTTCATTAGGAAAAGACTCATTTATTGAACTAGTGCCTTCATGTGATTCAAAATTAACATGATTTGTAAGAGTACCTTTTGTCCCTGTTGTTATGACCAATGCCACTATCTTCTTCTTGCCTTTTCCTCCATACTTCTTTGGTCTCTTTTCCGGGTACAATTTCCAACAATGATCGTCGTCATGACCTTCCTTTTTGCAGTGAGTGCAATAAGGCCTTTCTCCTTCACCTTTCTTGGTCGATGTCATCCTCTTCTCCTTTCCTTTTCCTTTCACTTTGGGTTTGCCATTTGGAAGTTTGAAAGGTAGTTTCTTAAAAGGATCATCACTTTCATTTTTGCCCCTGTTCTCAAGATGGATGGCCTTTACATTGGCCGAGTCAATATTAGTTGGTTCAAACAATAATAATGAATGTCTAAGGTAAATATGTAATGATCCAATATACTTAGTTACTATTTCAGGTGAGTCAAGTGCAATTTCTGAAAAACCTTCTATACAATGGAAGAAAATGTCGGTCAGTTGCTTTCAACGCTGGAGAAAGCAGAAGAGAGAAATCTAGAAAAACGAGGTTCAGTTCATGGAAATGGTGGTGAAGAACCCCCTCCTCCTTCCACGAGTGAAAGTTCTTCATCCTCTCATCCCCATCATCATAGAAATTCAAGGGATGCATCTAAGAAAACTTTTTTTAATTAGATGTCAAATTTGATCTTCTCATGTTTAACTGTGAAAGTAATGAAGAAAATCTTAATAACAGGATTAGGCATATTGAAATCAACTGCAGGATTTAGCAAATCGAAGAGGACGAGGCAAAGATTCAGCTGGCCTCTCTTCGGCTGAGTAGCATCGCTCTCATCTGACCACGGAGCCATTAACATTACGCGTAGAGAATTAAGGAAGTGGGCCAACCCTTGGGGCACAGACCCAACCACCACACAATAAATGAAGCCACCCTTAATACGTGAGCCACCAAAAAGGCGAAGGTGAGGTGGGCGGGCCGCCCAAGGCAGGCCCTGCCCGACCTCCCTTCCATATTAAAATTTTGGGTAGGTAAAAAAGGGAGGGGACGGGGTTTGACTGCCTGGCCTCCTCTGTAACAAATGGATCCATAACCACTCCCCCTAACGGAGTACTTGAGAAGTCTACCAGCACATTTTTTATTTAAACTTAGTTCATCAGTGCACCCAGGTAGAGGAGGAGAGTGCATGTAGTTCGAGGCAGGTTATTTTGCAGGAGGGCCATATTTTCACTTTGTTAGATTTTGACAAATTTTATATGGTTTCAGCATTTCTCGACACCATAAACACAATGGTGTTGTCCGTTTCTCCAACATAGTTCTTCATTTTGTGGTCATTTTTCAGTATGGAGGTATAAGACTCCTTTTTGTAACTAATGTTTGTACTCTTCTTTCTCATGCAAATTAATGAATGAAGGCCTCTCCATTGATTGAGCAGGGCTCGGAGACGTAGTCCAAGTCGGATGAACTCCGTTATCAAATTTCTTGTCTTCTTTCATGTTTTATGTATTTCTCCTCTTCTCTCATGTGCACATTAAATTTCTATGTTTAAGCTACAATTTATGCATGTAATTTTTTAATACATCTATAAGAAAAGGATCTTGAATCAGTTAATGTTGGGACCCGACAAGTTAAAAGAAATGGAAAAAATGGTCAAGAAGGTTCGTTCCAATTTAAAGGCCGCTCAAGATCGAAAAAATAACTTTGCTGACCGAAAAAAGAATTTCTGGTAATTTCAAATTGGAGATCCCATCTATGTAAGGGTACAACCAAAGAAAAGTACATTACAATGGAGCGGATGTGCCAAGTTGGCACCTCAATTTTGTGGCCCTTTTTAGGTTTGGCACGAGAGCAGTGGCCTGCGAGCTCGTCTGCCCAGTCATATTCGTGTGCACAACATTTTCTATGTTTCCGTATTGAAAAAATATGTTTACGATCCTAAACGTATAATTAATTGGCAAGATATACAGGTAAATAATTTTACAATCTGCTAAAAGAAAAGCATTAATAGTTAAAGTAGCTAACTAGAATATATTGTTTTGTTTGTAGGTCATACCAAAAGGCGAGTTCTTGGTCAAAACTCTAGTTATACTCTATCAAAGAGAAGTAATGTTGCGAAAACGATCTATCACCCAAGTTAAAGTGCAATGGAAACACTTTGGGATGGAAGAGGTCACCTGGGAGGATGAGTAGGTTATGAGGGAACCTTTTGCGAATCTGTTTGTAGCAAAAAAAATTGAGACGATGTTTGATTTTAGGAGGGGGAGATGTGATGTCCCCAGAAAAACTGTAATTATTTTATTTATTGCATTAAAAGAACAGATGGATTTTATTATTATTAACATTTGAATTATGTATTAAATTTTCTTAATTATGAATGAAAAAAAATATGGAGTGTTAACAAATCTTGTAACTCTCTTTCATATCAAGAAGTTGGGAATAGGCACTTACCTGTTGTGGGGAAAAATTCCTATGCAGGACGATCCTATCCACCTAAGGTGTGACAGTGCCTTAGCAACAAACAGAGACAGCTATTCTAATATTCTTCCTTTATGAATTAATAATGAAGAGAGATAGATGGACTAACCGATGTCTACCGTTTGTCCCTCGATCCAGTCTCTCTTCTCTTTGAGGGTTCCCAGCTACTTGCCTTCTCGCTCGCCCAGCTTCAAGAGGTTTCTGCAAGATCACAAGAAGAGAACTCTACACAAGACATGGATTCATATTCATAACTAGTTCAGGATTAGAAATAAACTAAACATACTAATGCAATCATACATAAAAAATACATCAATATATAGGAGAAACCAAGATAGCTTTATTGATGAATAACAAGGTTCAGGAAGAGATACAACCCAGAGGGCTCCAATCCAGCATCTCCTTCCCAGCAAATGGAATTCCTATCTTCACCCCCTTCAAAGCATTAAGCACCCAATGATTCCAATCTCAAACCAACAGCAATTCTTTGCAATAACAAAATTCCAGCCTCTAGATCTCATGGAGGAGAGATCCATATATAGATGTTTGGAGAGAGGATGAGTCAGCTTGAGATCTGACTAGTGTCCTCTCCCTCTGTCAGTTCTTGATTCCACTTGGAGGTTCTTGCTTCCACTTGGAGATTTGGAACCTCTTACTCATCACCAGTCGAATTCCCTGAGGCAAGTGTCATTGAGGAAGATTTTGGAAGCTTCCTGGGTTTTGACACCTCGTGGAATGAAATTGCCACATGTCAACTCTCGCTCAGCGCAGGTATCCAGTGTTGGCTTTGACATTCAGCGCAGGTAGCCAGTGTTGGCTTTGACATTCAGCGCAGACAGCTAGTGGAGCCACTAAATTGATCCTGAATTGACTTGTTTTTGAGCAGTTTTTGGTGGAGAACTTCTGTGAATTGTTGTGGTTTGTTAGCCTTGTTCCTCTAGGGGTAGGAACAACATGTTTAGGGACTTTGGATCCCTTAGATTATGGACATTTTATGCTCAATGCTGTGAGGCACAAAAATGTCTATAACAGTTGCCCCCTAAAGTATGAGGCCATTTATCGGGTGAAATGCTTTATCAGGGGGATCCGAAGTTCATCCAATGCTGGGAGGAGACCTGTAATAAGATACAATACAATACATTATTTTTCATACTGCTTCCATGATCTAGCTGAGGCGGGCATTCCCATGCTAAGCTTTATAAATTCATTTTTCTGTACATAGAACAGACAATCGTCTGGTGGTAGACTGATAATTTTGATGAAATTATCATCCTTTGAGTAGGATGATTATCTGCTGCAATGATGTACATGTCAATGTCTTTATCTTTCCTGAATATATATTGCAGCCCGGATGGATGAAACTAGATCCGGGGTCTTCAAACTCGTTCGATCTTCACTCTAAGTACAAGTCGATCCATGTGAGAATTGTTCTGAAGTCGAACATGGAAAGACATCGCTTGATTACCGGTCAATGAGGTAAACCGTTAACAAGAGCGAGAGGAATCACCGATAATGATAATGACCCTCAAGGTACTGCAGTACAATTCATGTGGTGTGAATAAAGGACTTGGCGTCGAACACCACACAAAATCTTTCAGTCGAAGGTCATTGATGTATACCTGTCTCCGGAAGTGAGAAACTTGCCATTGAGGCATGCAAGCTTCAAAGTACTGAAGGGGTTGTTCCTAGATCAACTTCTTGGATAATGAGCTTATGTCGACAAGAAGCGATCTGTCAAAGGAGGGCCTTAATGAATCCCACATCAATGACACGTAACGGAGCTAATGATTTTGATGGAGGTGAAAACGATCTGTGGCATATGATTTAGGGTGGCGGTCATGAAAGGATGAAGGATAATCTACGGAAGTGGATGGGACACGGTTGACTTTTCTGAACGACTTCTCTTGAACATATGGTGACACTGATGCAATGGATCGGTAGCATTACCCCAAATATGGATGGTATGGCGAGACCATGGTGATGTGACCGGTGAATGAAACAACCCAACCCGATTGTGGTACGGAGGAAAAGTGTCATGTTCAAGAGCGACTTGCTACCATCAAAGTTTTCTTGAGTTTCTCCCAATTTTTCCCCAGTCATTGCTTACCAGTACCTCTTTATTTTTGTCAAGCTTGAGGAGGATAACATATGCTTGTTCTATAACCTGCCCTTTGGGCAAGCCCATCGCTATGTTTTAACGAGCCTAGCGATAGTGAAACTCGTTCTCGTCTAAAGACAAGTTTGTCGCTATTTAGTGATTTTAACGAGTCTAACGACAAAGATAACTCGGTCCTTTTCATTTTTAGAGAGTCTGAAAAGGTACATAAAGTTAACTCCAAAAGTCCTTTTTCGTCATCTAATCCCTTAAGTCCGAAAAAGTATAAAACAATACAGAAGGGATGAGTTTTCTATAGTTTTAACGAGCCGAATAAAACAAGCGCTCGATCTTTTTGTGCAATAATCCCTCAGGTCCAAAAAGATTAAAATCTAGAGGAGGGATAGCACTTCCTGTCCCTTTAACGAGCTGGAAGGCCAAGGACTCGGCAATCTTTTCATATTTTACGAGTCAGATGAAAAGAGCTTAAAGAAGACTCGTCTTTTGAGGAACGAGTGATAAAATGGGTTAGCAGCTGATTCCAGGTACAAGTTGGAATTTTCCAATCACGGCAGTGTCACAAGGATGGCTAGTGAAATCACTCTTCGCAGCTGTTCCTCAAAATGGGTAAACAAACATATGGAGGTGAACGATCGGCCAATGGAAAAGTGGAGGTGACGGGAAACACGACCAAGGCTTTAATGGCTGATGATGTTACATTCACAGTGGTTATTTACCGGGAATTTGGTTCATTTTTTATTTTAAAATGAGCTTAAACGCTGGTGGAAACACTTGCTCATTGCTTATGTTTATTTTTTAACGAGCATGAAGTCCGCGTTAAAACTACTCGGATCTTGCGTTTATTTTTTAACGAGCATGAACTGTGTGCTAAAACTGCTCGATTACCCAGTCATATGACAAGAGTGTCTCATCAAGATTCTATTTTTTATGGAGCTTCATCTCACTAAGCTTTGCTCCGCATCCTTTCTTTATGCAAGTTAGGAAACGGCTAATCCTACGAGTTTAAAGGGTTAGAGGTCCTAAAAATTTTAAAAATAAATAGCCGCCCCTTGCTTGCACTCCAAAAGGTTTGCATGCCCCCAGGTATAAAACAGAGTTTCAAGGTTACCTCTACTTCACTTCCGACAAAACATTTGTTTTAACGAGAGAGGCTTACCTCTTTCAGGTTACCGAAAGATTGTCTCGTTAACCTTTCAAACAAAACACTTCCTCGGCAATGTCTACCGAAATAGACAAAGGTGAGCGACGATGCCCGCCAACTCACATAACTTTGACAAAAGAATCTTATTCTAGAACAACCCCTCTTCCTAGATGGACGGGGTACGGACTAGTCATATTCTCCCGCGGAAACCTACCCTATACCCAAAGTTTTCCTGCCGAAGTAGACCAGGACGCATGCCCCCTAGGTTCGAGTCATATCCTCCTGGATTACTCGTGCTCATCAGGAGGACGGACCGTGGGTTGAGACACTTCTTGCGTGAATAGACCATTTAGGGATGGTATATGACTATTTGCGATGCGTGATCCGGGAAATGAAAGTTGGTCCACGAGCTTGACCACTCTTCCTTCATGCGGAAAACACATTACTCTAAAGAGTGAGGAGACAATGGCTCCCATGCAATATATATAGTCTCGTCCAAGGAGTAGGTTATCATCCAAGGGTCCTTGAACGACCATCACGTTCATTTGAACGGTCTTCCCTTTCAATGTTATGGGCACATTGGGGAGGATCCCTAAAGGTCGACTGGTTCCTTTATCAAAGCCTGATAGATTTCTCATTTCAGGCAAAAGCGCTGGCGAACCAAGCGCTTTCCAAGCAATAGAGGAAAGGATACTCACAGATGCCCCCTCATCAATGATAGTGCCAGCCATTACCATTCTGTATATTTGAACATTACTTCTGAATGGTATGCTTGCTGGCAACCGGGGTCTGCCTAGTTGGTTCCAGTCGAAGGACACAACCAAGTTGCTTGGTGGTGGGACCGAATAGACGGCCGGGTATGACTCTGACGAAGTTCCTTCCTGCGATAAAGGAATGGGCAAATTGCCCCCTTGTTCGTCGAAGTCTGTGTTGATGAAGAGAATGTGGACGGTGTCGTCTTTATTCGCCTCTGTGATGGTATCATTCAAAGATAGAGCCTCTGAAGGCAAAACCGGGTCAACTGCCGCCTCAACCTTTTGACTTTCGTCAGGTATGGATTCAGACGGTTCATCTTCAATGATAGGTGCTTCGGCTGACCACTTGGGCGGGCCAGCCGGGTTCTCAACTAGTGAAGGACTTGGCATGAGTTTTTGACATCTAGGAGGAAGTTGCACTGGTAAAACCGGGCGATCTTCCAAAACTCTTTTAGCCTCGTCTAAGAAGGGACAACGGTGGATGGCATGGTCGCCTTCACACAGTTTGCAGGGAAATCTAGCTTTCCCTCTCTGTCCAGTGGCTTCACTTTCACTAGTTGACGGTGAGCAGTGAGCATGGCTATCAGAGGTTGACGCCACCGAATTGTGCAAACGGGGAGACCAGTCCATTAGTATTCGAGGGATGCAGGGACAATCTCTGTGGAAGTGGTCTCCCTTTCATATGACACATGGCGATTTAGGCCTAGTCAGTGTTGTGTGTGGATTTTTGTCAGACGACACTTGTTTGCCCCCAGTCGCTTTTGGCTCCTTCTTCTTCTTCTCTTTCTTCTTCTTTTCCTTATTCTCCTTAGGAACTTGGTTTTTTGTTTTACCAGTCCCGTCAAGCGAAGAGGAAGGAGGAGAGGAAGAATTAGATGAAGTAGAAGGCTGGTGGGCAACTCTGGTCTGGTCTAACTGTTGACTCGACTGTTCAGGAATGGTGGTGTTCTGAATGACATTGGTTGAAAAGAGCCAGACCGGCAGGCCAATCGTCAGCCCTGGAAGCGACAATGTGGCCATATGGGGCGCACCAACATTTCCACCAAGGGGAATTCCTTGGTTGGTGTGCTCCATTTTCTCAACCTAAAGATCAACGCGGGAATAAAGGGTGATTTTTCCATTTAAAATAAATTTTAACGACGCTTTAGACACAACTTTCTTTTTCACTTTTAAAGAGTCGAGAAAAAGCTAAAGATGACTCTAGTCTCCTTCGATGTTTTAACGAGCCCGAAGTGACAAATGCTCGGATGGACTTTTTCTGTTATAGAGTCTGAAAAATGCCAAAAGAAACTACTCTGGAGTTCTAGGCAGAGGGTGTGCCAAACTTTTCGCAAAACCGCAGAATACTTTTTAGGGTACGGGCGGTCGATCTTCCTGAATGCTGTGTTCAGTGCATTGCGATCAGTAGGGCGGCCGACATGGCTTCCTAAGGATAAAGGTTTTATGCCTATAGGGGTCTCCCAATATATACGCGACGATACGTGGGAGCACAATCCGTACTGGCGCTATCGTCCCTCAGGAGGAATCACCCACCATCAACGAGATCGACAGTCACCAGGCTTTACGACGCCGGAACACGTCTCTAGCCTAGACCTCTATGTTGTGCGTTATGTTGCAAAGCGTTGTTAAGTTCATTCAATTTATTTTAGGTTGATCTTTTTAGAAGTTTGCCTTTTGAGGTTCACCACGAGATGTATGATACAATTCCTAAATGCAGTCTAAAGATGATAAGCAAGCTTTATATCTTTTCAACTTTGAAAATCCTAGCTACTAAGGGAAAAGAAAGACACCATCTTTTCTCAAAGAGCAATCAGCACACTCTAATGCACTTTTCCTAAATCAAACATGCAAACTATCAAGATGCAAATGCACAATGCAGGTGTTTGTTTTCCGCTTCCTTAGTATTGATGCCTACAAAGAAAGCTTTTTGTACAACTTTGAATTTGCTTTTAAATGACAAATACAAACAAGTTTACTTTTCCGAAATCAGAGAGGGTAGAAGAGATTACAACACTTAACGATTTCCGAAATGAACACTTGTTTCGACACTTAAAAGAGACAAACTCAAATCAGTAAGCAAAAGAAAATGTATAATCAACTGCAAACAGCCAATGAACTCTCTCCTAAGATCACAATCAACAGATCTGAATCAAGGGCTACAGGATGACTATTTCACTCTTGCAAAGGAAAACTGTAAATGACGCCATAAACACATAAAAACACTCACAGTCTTTTTGTACAGAAGGAGGCAGAATTTAAGCAGAGAAAAGGAGTTATCAGACTGGTACCTATGCTGGTTACAGGCTGCAAAAATCAGAGATCAAAACAAGGCAAAACAGAGCAGAGAACCCCAGCTGCACAAGGCCAAACTAGATCAGCGCAACCTCAACACAGGGGTTTTGACATTCAGCGCAGGTAGCCTTCACGGGACCTGCGTTGAAATGCAGAATCCCTTCACAGGGTCTGCGCTGAAGGAGAAACTCTCGTTTCTCACTGGGTTCTGGGTCACAGATTGTTATTTAATCTACTGTTTTAGGCCAAATAAAAGCAACAAGCAAGGTGCAATCAAAGGGATGCTTTGAGGGAGTACTAAGATCTATCACAAAGGATCATCAAATCATTTGTGAGTCCATTGTTCAGATCATAGACAAGTCCAGTGATTGGATCAAAGCAGCAACAATCTACTTTGCATCCGGGAGTAGCAGATGCAGTTCGATTGTTGCTGTCAAATCTATGAAACAAAGAATGATAGAAACACAAATAAAATGACTAAACAGATCTCCCCAGCGAAGCCGCCAATTTGTTGTGGGGAAAAATGCCTATGCAGGACGATCCTATCCACCTAAGGTGTGACAGTGCCTTAGCATCAAACAGAGACAGCTATTCTAGTATTATTCCTTTATGAATTAAGAATGAAGAGAGATAGATGGACTAACCGATGTCTTCCGTTTGTCCCTCGATCCAGTCTCTCTTCTCTTTGAGGGTTCCCAGCTACTTGCCTTCTCGCTCGCCCAGCTTCAAGAGGTTTCTGCAAGATCACAAGAAGAGAACTCTACACAAGACATGGATTCATATTCATAACTAGTTCAGGATTAGAAATAAACTAAACATACTAATGCAATCATACATCAAAAATACATCAGTATATAGGAGAAACCAAGATAGCTTTATTGATGAATAACAAGGTTCAGGAAGAGATACAACCCAGAGGGCTCCAATCCAGCATCTCCTTCCCAGCAAATGGAATTCCTATCTTCACCCCCTTCAAAGCATTAAGCACCCAATGATTCCAATCTCAAACCAACAGCAATTCTTTGCAATAACAAAATTCCAGCCTCTAGATCTCATGGAGGAGAGATCCATATATAGATGTTTGGAGAGAGGATGAGTCAGCTTGAGATTTGACTAGTGTCCTCTCCCTCTGTCAGTTCTTGATTCCACTTGGAGGTTCTTGCTTCCACTTGGAGATTTGGAACCTCTTACTCATCACCAGTCGAATTCCCTGAGGCAAGTGTCATTGAGGAAGATTTTGGAAGCTTCCTGGGTTTTGACACCTCGTGGAATGAACTTGCCACATGTCAACTCTCGCTCAACGCAGGTAGCTAGTGTTGGCTTTGACATTCAGCGCAGGTAGCCAGTGTTGGCTTTGACATTCAGCGCAGACAGCTAGTGGAGCCACTGAATTGATCCTGAATTGACTTCTTTTTGAGCAGTTTCTGGTGGAGAACTTCTGTGAATTGCTGTGGTTTGTTAGCCTTGTTCCTCTAGGGGTAGGAACAACATGTTTAGGGACTTTGGATCCCTTAGATTATGGACATTTTATGCTCAATGCCTTAAGGCACAAAAATGTCTATAACATTACCTAACCCTAACTGCTTCCTTGATTATGAATTCTCCAAGAAAGGATCAAGAAGGTAATGGGAAAGTACCTAAGAGAACTGGAAATAGAGAAAGGGGAATATTTGTTGTGCTGGAACGACAGATGGATTATGAGCTAAGTGTGGTGGTGACCAGATTGTTGTGGATGGTGTCACTGATAAAGTCTTGCAAAAAGGCATCTATCTTGTGAGCAAGAGCTCGGGGGGAAACTTAGACCTGAAGGCAAGTCTCATGGTCGGGAGGCTAAATTTATGTTATGAAGTGGTGACTTCAACAGTTAACTGACATAGGTTTTTTATTCAGGTAAGTTTTAGATCCTATGTATTTAATTTAGATTATAAAACTGTATGTATATATGTATTAACTCTTAAAATTAGTTTACTAGATGGCCTCAGGGAATCAATAAGAATTATGTTAATATAAAAATGCATCAGTAATGAAACCAAGGTAAATCCTGCGTAAATTAGCAGCGAAACAACAAAGACTTTTAGCACATAAAACATAGTATTGAGAAATTAAAATAAGGTCAACTATCGCTGTAAATATAGCAGTTTCTACAAAGAAAAATGAACACATTTGCTAGACAGTAGTTTAGCGTACCCAGATATAGATAATTATTGCTGAAAAGATGCCCATTTTAAAAATGAACATATTGACAAAAAAGAAACTCTGCAAACAGATACAGATAGCTATTACAGTAAAGTTGTAAACTTATTGACAAACGAGAACCATTAGGGACCGAGCATTATGGCCATATCATTTAAAAATGTTCCCAACTAAAGAAACGAACAAATAACAACTCGAATCTGTATAAATATAATTTTTTAGTGGCCCCAATGGGTGGCCACATATTGAGTAGGTAAAGGGAAATGTTGTCTCAAATTAATCGCAACGCCAGAGGAACAACACCACCGGACAAAGATTTTCTCCGTTCAGGAGGATATCACGCGAATCCCGAGCGGGTTTTCACACAGGAGAAATATGTTACTAGCATATCGAGAATTGGGAGTCGAAGCAGAGCTTTGGTCGAGCCTTCAACTTAAATAAGTAAATATAGCAAAGAAGGGACACTGTAATCCTGAACGTAGCGTTAAAGAGTCATACTAAATGTTATTTCAGATACAAGACTTACATACAAAAGCGCGGGCTGGAATGAGGTTGAAACCTCTTAAGAAAACCCAGAATGAGAAATTAGGGTTAAACCCTCGTAAAATTGTTCCATCTAAACATGCAACCAAAGAAACCAAACTTTAAATTAATAACTATATGAGCAGAGTCTTAATACAAATTATAGAACAACTGAGGCAAGTCGTAGCCAAACTATCAAGTATCAATTAGGATCGATGTCGCTACAGAGCAGCAACCCAATATACATAAAGTTAAACCTTATATAAAGCCCAGGGAACACCCTCGCCAGAGAAATACTATCAGCTAGTTAACATAGATGCAAGGAATATAATTTTTATATGTTTTGATTAATAGTGTTTTGATTGTTGAAAGTATGAATAATTATATTCATAACTATTAATTATTATTAAGAGTGAGTTTTGGGATTTATGTTTAAGTTAGATTCATGAATCCAAGAGATAAGTACTTCAACATCAAGGTTTAGGTTTAGGATGATTAGGCTAGGACACATAAAACTGGTTATATTTTCTTATTATAAGTAACTAAAGAGTTCCTAGACTACATATCATACAAATTCGAGTAGTGAAAATATTGTGTCTATGGATGTGTATAAGAGGAATATACAAATTTTTCTCTCTAATTATGAAAATGTAAAGAATTTCCCTGCACAATTATATAATAATAAATATTTTCATTAATTGCAAATAATAGATTTATATAGAAGTTCTAAAACACGGAAATAACCTCGAGGGGTTTTGTGTTAAACCCTCGAAAGGGGAGGTTGAGCATTTATTTAATCCCAAAAAGAGATTGCAAATATTTGATATGGACGTATTCATATACACAAAATTAGAATAATAGCCATGTTCGTAATTGAAACCCTAATTTGTTAAAAAATAATCTTTGAATTTCATAATATTTATTATAAAATACTCAGAAGCGAGGACACGATAGCCTAATAAATTAAAAATCAAATTATAATGAAACATAAATCTATGTTGATTCCTACGAAAAAGGTAATGATCATAAAATGACATGGACAGGATAGCCTAATAAATTAAAAATCAAATTATAATGAAACATAAATCTATGTTGATTCCTACGAAAAAGGTAATGATCATAAAATGACATACGTTTTAAATCCTTACCCTTAGGTGGCTAGAGATGCTAGAGATATTTAGAATCTAGGACCTTACTCTAAAAGATTAAGTTGAATTAAGTGGGGACCTTTTAGAAGTACGAGAAGGTAGAAAACAAAATTGGTGAAAATTTATAAAGAAGAAAAATATTTTTACTTAAAGTGATAAAAGTGGTAATACTAGTAAACATGAATTCAAGATAGTTGGGCTTTTTTCTCATAATTATTGTGTTTTTAGATGTTGCAAAGTGCTATGTTAAGTTGGATATCAAGTAGGATTTCTATTATTTTGATAGTTAAAACATGGGAAAATGAAATTTTATGGTTCCTAACATGGAAGGAACTATGTTTTCCTCAAAATGGAAAAAAAAAATATTATTACAGAAAGGTTGGGAGCATAGCTTTATACACAAGGAGGAATATATCTCATAACATTTAACATCATAAAATAAAAAAATTTAACAAATACATTTTTTTTTTCTGGCAAAACCATGTAGATGAAAATTGTATGTATAATACATTTGGACAATATATTTAGGGTTTAAGGAATGTGTGTAATATTCTTTTATAAGAGGATATGATGGTATAACTAAAACTATCCAAGCAAACTATTTAAGTAGTCATTGAAATCTTACTTCCATATCGATAAATAATGAAATTATTTTCATGTGATAAGAAGTAATGCATGAATTACATAATACAAAAGATTTGTTTCTACAAACAGATAGTAAATTTTGACCTCTTAAATTACCATGAATATGATTTTTATCATACAAATTTAATTCTAAATCTAAACCTTTCCATTAATAAAATTCCCATTGAGGAGAATCCCAAAGGCACATAATTGTAAAATTAATCTTATATTAAATGATTAAACAGTGAATTAAATCTCTTATATTATAAGCATAACATCAATATATCTACATAATTTTAAGAAAACACTTTGTCTAGTTCTCTATTTCACCATTTTATATATAAAAAAAAATAGAACAACCAGCTATTGGTATGAGAACAAGTGTAAAATTACCATGAGTGATATTAGGGATGCTCATAAATAATTCTCAATACTTGATAAGGTGAATTCATACAAATTCCTAGTTAGCCGGAAAAATATTCTATAATAGGAAGCAAGAGCATCTTTTAAGCATCTCTAAATTTGACAAGTGTAAAGAAAGTAATATGACTACTTTCCCAGGACTTGAATTCCACTAATAGATCAATATATCTACATAATTTTAAGAAAATGCTTTGTATAGTTCTCTATTTCACCATTTTATATATATAAAAATAGAACAACCAGCTATTGGTATGATAACAAGTGTAAAATTACCATGAGTGATATTAGGGATGCTCATAAATAATTCTCAATACTTGATAAGGTGAATTTATACAAATTCCTAGTTAGCAGGAAAAATATTCTATAATAGGAAGCAAGAGCATCTTTTAAGCATCTCTAAATTTGACGAGTAAGTGTAAAGAAAGTAATATGACTACTTCTTAGGACTTGAATTCCACTAATTTTTGTTTTTTTGTCATGTTGTCGTATTTTCACATCAAGCTTGACATGTGGTGGCCCATGGGCATCTAAACCATCAAAATCACCTAGGAATCACACCTGAGCTAGGCAGAATCACACATGACCTAGGCCGCACTAACCCTTAACATGGTTGGATTTTTCCCATAGAGTTTCGAATCTGTGACCTTCACATCGCTAAGTGATTTAATAATGCATTCCATCACCATCTATTCTCCCTGTGGGATATTGGAATTCCTACTTTAAAATTATTTACACATTCCATTTTTCCATGAACATCACCGAGACTTTTGGTATGCGTTGTGGAGTTTTTGTTATTTTATTCTGTGCGAGCATATTTCTCTCATGTAGTTTATGTATGTTCCATGTTTATTCGTATGTATGATTGGCCTTTGTCATCGGTAAGTGAGAGATCTTTTTCTTTCCTTCTCTGTTAACTTTTTCCATGGTAATCGATCATACACTTTGGCTAAATGATAGCTGAAAACACTCCATAAAAAAGATGAGTAGACACGAGAATTTGGAATTTAATTTTTTATCATTGCGGAAATGATCATTATGTTTAAGATTCCCATATGTTGAGCATTTGATTTTATCTTAATCTTTCCCTTACATTGCGCTTTTCCCTCGACTGTTTCTACTTTCTCATATGCATTGCATGTTATCATTATTTTATTTCATTAATCTTTTCCTAACATCTCCCTTGCCCTTTTCCACTCTTCTGCACTATCTTGTACACCATTACTGCATGGGTAGTCACGAAAACTCTCAAGTCTATCTGCCTTTTGTTTCTGTGTGACTCATTGGTTATACTTGAGGCTGAAAATGGAGAAGGAGGATAAAGGGAGGAATATTATAATGAGGCTAATAATTGAGAGAGTAGACTAAGGAAGCCAAAATTACACTTAAATTTAAATTTAAGATCTAAACAAAGTTTAAATTAAATCTCTACGGTGCTTGAAATGTCAAGCGAATTTTAGATTTTAAGGGTGGATTTAAATCTAAATGTGCAGGGTCACGAAATATTTATTAAATTTAATGTTTAAGGTGAATTCCTATTACAAACTTGATTTCGCAAAATACATTTACATTTCAATTTAAATTTGACGCATTCAGTGAACTTAAATTTCAATTTAAATTGTATACAATTATCGAGTTTAAATTTGGCCATTTTAAACGCGTCAAATTGTTTTACGAACTCAGATACGCGTCAAATTGTTTTACGAACTCAGATACATGGGATACATGGAGCAAAAGTAAATTGAAATGATACAAATATCGGATTTTACCATTGGGGATTGCAGTGTAGAGAGCTTTAAAACTATTCTCATATTACTTCCCTTATCATTGGGCGGAATTGTAATCCCTTGTATATACGTCTCCTTCTCTTCTTCTGCTCCCATGTGAGAAAATATTTCGGCGAATTTAATTTTCTTTTTGGTGGAGGGGAAAGGCGGAGAGTTGTGACTTTAGCGAAGCTATTTTCGTGAAACTAGGTTTGCACACCGCGATGTCGATTTTGCGGAGCTACCTTCCTGCACCGCGAGACTATTTCCCAGGCTTGAATTTCGCACAACCTCGCAGTTATTTCAGAGACTTATGAACAATATTTACTCACGACAAAAATGAGGAAGTAGGTTTTGAAGCAACACAATAAAACTTAATATTCATTTCTTGAACATGAAAGATACATCTACATGAGACTATGGCTCATTTAAAAAGTAAAATAAAATTTTACAGAGATTTAAACTTATGCGCAACACTACACAGTAAAACACACTAACTGCTGTTTTACACGCCCACCAAAAATTGCTCCACAATTTTCTCCACAGAGACTTGCGCTCTTTTCTTACTTCTTATTCTCTAACCTCTCTACACAGTCTTACTCTTCTACGTTCTTTTTCAAAATTAATTTTACATTCATATTTTACTCAACAGACAATTTTACATTTAATTCATGACAGAGCGAAATTAATTTTGATGTTGTTGTTGAGTGTGATCAGAACCGCGCAGGTGTTTCTCGAGTGTGGGAAAGGTCGTTGAATTAATGCTTTCCCATATCATTTTACCTAAGTACATAAATTCTTTAAATGCCTTTTCTGAGTTTTTGAATGGTTCGTGTCTGGCTTTGGTCCTTCTATCTTCACGCTGAGACACAACCTGCAAAAATGTCTACCTGCAAAAAAGTACGTCTGACAGATATGGCTGCTGTCCGACTGTTTATTGCGATGGTTGGGATTATTATTTCCAACACTTCCCCTTAATCACAACTGCCACCATTGACAATTCCTAAACAGTTTCTGACATAAACAAAATTTTCTCCCGCCAATGGCTTTGTGAAAATATCAGCAAGCTGTTCCTGTGACCTGCAGTGCTGCAACACAATTTCATCATTGTTAATCAACTCTCTAATAAAATGATATTTAGCATCAATATGCTTGGTCCTTTTATGGAAGACAGAATTCTTTGACACTGTAATGGCTGAGGTGTTGTCACAGAAAATAGTTGTCGCGCCCTCTTGGTCATGACAAAGATCCCTCAACATCCTTCTCATCCAAACTGGCTGACACGCTACTGCTATTGCTGCGACATATTCAACTTCTACTATTGACAGTGACACTATTGGCTGCTTCTTGGAGGCCCATGAAATGGCTTCGGAACCTAAATGAAAGACATATCCTGATGTGCTCTTTCTATCGTCGACACTGCCTGCCCAATCACTGTCAGTGTAACCAACCAGCCTGAAATCACTGGTTGTTGTGAACAAAACGCCATACTATTTTGTTCCATTGACATACCTCAGGATCCTTTTCGCTGCTTTCCAATGTGTCTCCTTGGGTGTCTCCATAAACCTTGACACCAAACATACTGCATATATTATATTTGGCCTAGTGGTGGTTAAATACATCAGGCTACCTATCATGCTTTTGTATAATGTCGGATTGACATTGTTGCTGCAATCTTCTTTGCTCAACTTGAACTCTATAACAGTTGGATTTGGTGCGCACTTGTTTTTCTACATTTTAATCCTCTCCAAAATTCTACCACATACTTTTCTTCAGAGATAAAAATGCCATTTTCTGTTTGCTTCACTTCTATGCCCAGAAAATATCTTAGCAATCCAAGGTCAGTCATTTCAAAGTCACTCTTCATGACTTGCTTAAAATCAGCGATGAGGAAATCATCACTGCCTATAAAGATCAAATCATCTACATATAAGACAACAATGAGAATCTTACCTTTGCTCTCTTTGATGTAGAGAGTAAGCTCACCATCACATTTTTCGAAACCATTGCCCAACAGGTAAGCATCTATCCTGTTGTACCATGCGCGCGGTGCTTGCTTCAATCCATAAAGAGATTTCTTCAACCAATATACTTTGTCTTCTTGTCCTTCAATCTCATAACCAAGCGGTTGCGCGACATATACTTCCTCTTTCAGCACTGTATTCAAGAACACTGACTTTACGTCCATCTAATACACTATTCATTTATGCTGCATGACAATCTCCACAACTGCGCGCACTGTCTCCATCCATGCGACTGGCGCGAACGTCTCCGCGTAATCCTTCCATGTTGCTGCTTGTATCCTTTAACAAATAGCCTTGCTATGTGCCTTTCAATCTTTCCCTCAATATTACTTTTGGTTTTATAGACCCACTTCACTCTAATGACATGTTTTCCTTTTGGAAGGTTCACTAACTCCCATGTGTCATTCTTTTCTATCGTTTATATTTCTTCCTCCATTGCCACAACCCATTTTTCTTCTTTGATTGCATCTTCCAAGTGGATTGGGTCATCTACATGACAAAATAATGCAAATAAGGAATTCAGACCTGTGCTACTATCAACTTCATCTTGCTCATAAATTTCATTTAAATTTATGAACTTTGGCCTTCTTGTGCTTGTTGAAGATGGGCTTGACAAGTAAGTTGGTGTGGCGCTTCACAGTGTGCTTGGAGAATCACTTGCTTGGCCGCGCGAAACTGTCCTATTATTTGTTTATGGCGTTGCTTGCTGCCTGCTTTGTTGTGCTTGAATAGGAGGAGAGGGTGTCACTGTTGAGGAATTACTTGCTTCTGTTAATTCCTCTCTGTCCTCATTTGGTATGCTTTCTTTGACATTGACTGTCTTTTCTAAACTTCCATCCCATGCTTACTCTTCTATGAACTGCACATCTCTGTTGATTATGACTTTCTTGGTTGATAGATTGTAGAGTTTGTATGCCTTGGATTCATCACTGTGTCCAACAAAAATGCATTTCTCCCCCTTTCTGTCCAACTTCTTTCTCAACTCATCTGGGACATGTGCATAAGCCACACATCCAAAAACTATCATGTGAGCGACATTTTGTTTTCTTCCACTCCATGCCTCTTCAGGAACAATGTTCTGGACACTTTTGGTTGGACATCTATTCAAGATATATGCTGCACAAGTGACAGCTTTAGCCCAATAGTCATTTGGAAAATACTTTGCCTTTAACATACCCCTTGCCATCTCCATAATGGTCCTATTCTTCCTTTCTGCCACACCATTTTGATGTGGTGTATATCTTGTTGTAAACTACTTGTGAATTCCATGCTCCCTGCAAAATTGGAGGAAGTTATTTGAGATGTATTCTCCACCTTTGCAAGTCCTAAGGACTTTGATGAAATGTCCGCTTTGCTTTTCAACAAGAGCCTTGTATTGGCGAAAGCACTCAAACACTTCACTTTTCTGTTTTAGGAGAAAGACCCATGTCTTCCTTGTGTAGTCATCTATGAAGGTCAATACATAGTGACTGCCACCAACTGATGGTGTCTGCCTTGGTCCACATAAATCTGAGTGGACAATTTCCAAAGGTGCCTTTGCCCTCACTGACCTTCCTACTGCAAATGTCTCTCTATGTTACTTGCCCAAGATACATCCTTCACATATGTTGCCTGGTTTTTTTATGAGTGGTAAACCCTTCACCATGCCTTTCCTATGCAGCAAATTCAAACCTCCAAAGTTGAGATGTCCAAATCTAAAGTGCCATAACTGGTTTTCATCTTTTACCTCTACTTTAAAGTTTACTTGTGTGACAGCTGCCCTTTTTCTTCCGTCCTCTTGTGAATTCATTGATAGTTGTGCTTGTGCACCTTCTTTCTGCAAATCTGATCTTATTTTCAGGCAAAACATTCTATTGTCTGTCATTTGAACCTTTGCAATCAACTGTTTGCTTGGAGGCCTATCCGAAATTGTGCACACATCATTTTTCAAGAAGACATTGTAGCCTTTTTGCATGAACTGTCCAATGCTCATGAGATTATGTTTCAAACCGGGGACAAAGTAAACATCAGAGATGTATATCTTCTCCCCCTTCTTTGTTAGGATATTAACTCTTCCTTTACCCATGACAAAGACTTTGCTATCAGTCCCTAATGTCACTTTAGATTTCACACTTTGATCTAGATCAGAAAACATTTCTATGTTTCTTGACATGTGGTCGCTACACCCTGAATCTAGATACCATATATCACTCTGTTTTTCTTATGCTACATTACAAGCTAGAAACATGCTATCATGGTTCTGATTTTCTTTTGTGAAATTTACACTTGGTTTGTTACTAATATCATATTGCTTCTTTCTATATTTATTTTCATAATTACCATACTTCTTACAGTAATGACATTGAACTTGAGATTTATCATACCTCTGACCTTGTGCATGATTTTGGCTTGGGCCTTGACTTGGATCTTGATTACTGCCTCTTCCATTTGAGCTTGAAGGGATGCTTCTTCCACCTCTATGTGGGCTTCTTCCTCTTCCTCTAGCACATGGTCTTCCTCTGCCTCGACCTTGACCAAATGATACTTGTGTCTTGAAGGCATGCTCCAATGAGGAGCTTGCTTCTCTGTTTAGTCTATGTTCATGAGAAATTAGTGATGCATTAAGCTTATCCACTGAAAACTGTGAGAGATCCTTTGTCTCTTCTATGGCCACAACAATGGCCTCAAACCTTGTTGGCAGACTTCTCAAAATTTTCTCAACTATTCTTCTTTCCTCAAGTGTCTCACCATGAGACCTGATTTGAGTAACCAACACACTTACATGTGTAAGAAACGAGTCTATATTATCAAACTCTTTCATACAAAGTGTTTCAAAATCTCTCCTCAACATTTGCAGCTTCGATGTCTTGACTTTTTTGATGCCTTGGTAGGCTATTTGGAGAATGTCCCATGCTTGCCTGGACTTCGTTGCTGCTGCAACCCTTGGGAGAATATTTTCATGAACTGCTTGAAAAATATAAAACAAGGCTTTTGAATCCTTCTTTCTGTTGTCCCTTAACACATCTCTTTCTTGTTGAGATAAGGCATTGTATGTTGATGCATTTGTTAGTTCTCGAAAACCATTTTCCACCAAATCCCAAATATATTGAGAAGAAAACAGGGCCTTCATTGTAATAGCCCAATAATCATAATTTTTTCCATTAAACTGAGATATTTGAGGATTAGTCAAGCTTGTGCTTGATGTTGCCATTTCTGAGTGTAAAAAGAAACTTTCTACCTGCTGGTAAATATGCTAAACACAATCCACGCTCAAAACAATTTTCATTGTTAGTAAAAACACTTTTTTTTACACTAACAAAGTTTAACCTGCTCTGATACCATGTTAGAAAATATTTCGGCGAATTTAATTTTCGTTTTTGCGGAGGGGAGAGGCAGAGAGTTGTGACTTTCGCGGATCTATTTTCGTGAAACTAGGTTCGCACACCGCGAGGCCGATTTCACGGAGCTACCTTCGTGCACCACGAGACTATTTTCCAGGTTTGAATTTCGCACAACCACGCAACTATTCCAGAGAATTATAAATAATATTTACTCACGACAAAAATGAGGAAGTAGGTTTTGGAGCAACACAATAAAACTTAATATTCATTTCTTGAACATGAAAAATACATCTACATGAGACTGCGGCTCATTTACAAAGTAAAATAAAATTTTACAGAGATTTAAACTTACGCGCAACACTACACAGTAAACAGTAACTGTTGTTTTACGCGCCCACCAAAAATTGCTCCACAATTTTCTCCATAGAGACTTGCGCTCTTTTCTTACTTCTTACTCTCTAACCTCTCTACACAGTCTTACTCTTCTATGCTCTTTTTCAAAATTAATTTTACATTCATATTTAACTCAACAGACAATTTTACATTTAATTCATGACAGAGCAAAATTAATTTTGATGTTGTTGTTGAGTGTGATCAGAACCACACAGGTGTTTCTGGAGTGTGGGCAAGGTTGTTGAATTAATTCTTGCCCACATCAATTTACCTAAGTACATAAATCCTTTAAATGTCTTTTCTGAGTTTCTGAATGGTTTGCATCTGGCTTTGGTCCTTCTATCTTCACGCTAAGACGCAACTTGCAAAAATGTCTTCAAGTAGAGACGCAACCAACAAAAAGTATGTCTGACAGATATGGCTGTTGTCCGACTATTTATTTTGGTGGTTGGGATTATTATTTCCAACATCCCACACCGTCTTTTATGCATTGTGGTGTGGGGTTTTGTTTGTGTGTCGTCTACGATATGTATTCTTTGATGTTGATTGTGTGTCTTCTATGCTTCCCCATTGTATGTATGATCAGTCGGTTAACAGTTTTCCATAATAAAAAAATTGGATCAAGGATACTTTACAACACTCCATAAAAGAGACGAGCATACACGATAAGGTTTGGAGTTTAATTTTTTTGGGATGTTTGTAGTGAGGGCCCAGCAAGATGGAAAACATGTGAGGACTCGTACTATGCACATAAATAGGATAGTGTGAGTTTTATTTATAGTGTGACTGAATGTTGGGCGTGTTCTACGAGAATTTCCTTTTTTTCCTTGAGAAATTTTTGTTTCTTGCAGCAAAAATGTCTTATTCCAGTCGTATTTCCTTCCCTTTTCGGCACTTGGGACTCCATCGTGCTCAAAGACCTGATGGAGCAATCAGTGCATCAAAATATTGTTACCTACGCGGATTTGATGCAACCAAAAATGTTGATGTTGGGCGACAATTTGGAATACCTCTTCGAGGGATGCACTCTCACGCCTTTGTCTGCTCATTCATGGGACTTGATGAGATCATAGAAAGGACACTTTCTAGAAATCATGGTACAGGTGTTTGTGAATATTTTGTGAGTTTAACACAACACTTTACAAGTGGTAGATTCTCTTAGAGGAATGTTCTCTGACACCAACCAAAGTGAGATGGCAGCCTTCATATCATATGCTTTGGATTTTCCAACAAAATTTCAGGCCCTCGCTGGACACTTATGATGTTATGAGAAGCAGGCTTTCCAATTTATGTGCAGCTACTTTCACACTTAATGAATTAGGTTATAAAGCTCATGGCATCAGATTGGATTCTAGTGACCTTGCATATTTATCTACAGAGGCACGGAAATCCTTTGGTGCAATCGAAAAGGAATTTGGAGTTACTGAGTTTGGGGATATGATAATTACTGCAAGCAATGAAATCAATGAAGATACACTTGATGCATTAAACAAACAGGGGCATGAGATGCTTGAGCGAAATGACCAATCTCTGTTGGAGTGGCTTCCAACTTGGATGGTAGAGCGGAGGCTATAATGGATTTCATTGTAGATAATGAAGTGGCAATTGTTTTCTGTTTTGGGCATACGTGCATGTAAGAGATTGTACATGAGATGCTTGAGTGATATTACCAATCTCCATTCAAGTGGCTTCTAACTTGGATGCTTGAGAAGAGGCTATAATGGATGTCATTGTAGATAATGAAGTGGGAATTGTTTTTGATTTTGGTCATATGGGAACACAAGAGCCTCTCAAACTTCCCATGCCATTTATTCAGTTGGTGTCACCCATGGCTCCTTGACAACAATACATTGGTCGATGGCCTCCCAGGGTGTTTGATCACTGTAAACTTGTGTTGGTTCGATTTGTAGTTCCAGAAGGCGTCCATGGTTGCATTGAATAGATTGGGCCATTGTTGGTTTACATCTAATTTATATTTTAATAATTTGAAAAATGGTAGTTATGAATAGGTGTGGAATAATTAAATTATTTGTTTATTTATATTTTGGTTTGTAAATTTAAAAGTGCATAATTAATTATTGAATAGTTTTGTATAGTTAAATTAGTTGTGCCCAGAGAATATATAGCTAATTTTATTGTGTGAATATGTTATTCGTTGATGCACCTTGTTGTGCTTCAGGATTCAAGAGCATCAGTTACATGTTATGTTATGAGATCCATGTGTGTAGAAAGGTCAATTGGATAATTGACTGCTCAATATGGCTAGTAATGAAACAGCTCACTTATACAACTATCAAAATTGTAGTTAGTTGTAGTTTGATAGATGGGAGTTTGTCCATAGGGTGGTTCAATATCGAGGTTTTTCTTGTGTCAATTATACAAAGTTCATCAAATATTATTAAAGGTGATTATGTCTTAAATGAGTTGAATGGGAAGCTCCAATATTGTGGTGGTGAAAGGAGCGTTGTCTCCAGACTTCAGAGTAGGGATAAGTGTCAAAAAAGACCAGTAGACAAGTGTGACTTGTGAATTGTAAATTGTCATTTTTGTATTAATTTTTGTAATGATGTAAATATAAGCATTAAAGAGGGCACTTGAAATAAATGTAGGCAAATTTTCTCAACAATATTCTCCTGTAGGAGAAACTATTAGATCTCATTACCTCACTAATTTTCTTTCTCATGTAATGTCACAATGTCGATACATGGTTTTAGCCAAAAATCATAATTTCTTATTATGCAAAACACTGAAAAAAGAAAGAAAGGAAAATAAAAATCTCACTCAATAAGATTAATATGCCAATGGACATGGTTATGAATGTCAAGCCTCTCCCTCTATTTGTGTGATGGATTGTGGAGTTTTTGTTTGTGTTATATATTTTCTTTGTTATAGTTTGTGTGTGTTCTATTATTCTGTGTATGTATGAAATAACCATCAAAATATACATTAGCCTCTCTCAATGGTGAGCCAGAGATCTTCCTTCATTCTCCCTTTTCTGCCCACATTTTTCCATAATAAACAATCCTACATTTTAGGCAAAGGATAGCTGAAAATGTGGAGGTTTGTCGTTACACCAAAACCCGCAAGTGTTCGTAAACGTTACAAACTACTGACAAGGATCCCCAGTGTCACGCCCCCAATTTTTTTTTTCGTTAAATTGGTCGGGTGCGGCACCGGCTAAGTAATTAACATCTTCCATTGTTAGCTTACTTTACGAACTACGCCTTAACATTCATCATTAAGCATGATTAACATATTAATGTGCGGAATCCATTAATATTAAAACACCATAGAACAGCAGCATAAACACATTCATATGCAAAGAGAATTCTTTTATTATATATGAATAGTTTTTACAAGTGACCGAGAGCTTGGCTCCACCCGCATTACAAGTCGGGCGCCCACCCGTTCACGACCGCACGGTGGTCTCACCCTTCAACCGAATATACAACACAAGTCAATTTTCCAAGATAGGCGGGTGTGCTCGTGCACGACGCACCGCCCAAACGCAACCCAAAACGCGTCCAATGCTCCGGCGGGCGGGCGCCTTAGAACGCCCTCCACCCGCGCCTTCGACCGTGTGTGAAAATCCCGTGTAGACCGCCCGGCGAGCGGGCGCATAGCCTGCACCTCGCTGCGACTCCAACTCCTTTGCTCGCACCTTTTTCCTTGACCGAAGACCGAATTCTTGGTGATCGAATGGCAAGCTTCATCGCATAGTTTATATGTCGTCGGTGTGGAGGTCGCGCCCTCGGCCAACCCTTCGTTCACTCCACCAACCGCGCGCGTTCATCAAACATCTCGTGCCTTTGTTAGGTCGGCCCGCCCATGGTGCGGGACCGCCCCACAATTTGCCTTTATGTCTGCCTTACGCCTCTTGGTTGGCTCGTGGACGAGCTCCCCCAACTCGCCCCTATATACTTCGAATGCCAATTCGTCCACACAATAATATGTCACACCTTTGGTCGCTCTCCGCGTTCTTTTATGACTTAGTCGCTTTCGCATGGTGGTGGAAGGCGCGCCCGGTTGCCTATCAATCGCAGGGCGTTACATCCTCCCCCACTCGAAATCATTGTTGCCCTCGACAATCCCGACTGCCTCAGTATCTTCTGTTCATACTTCGCAATCTTCTTCTTCAACCTCCAAAGTGAGTCCTCCGATTCCCAACTTTCCTCCTCTGGTGCATTCTTCCATCTGACAAGATACTACCGTTTCATGTAGCAACCAATTCCTGTAGTTCTGTAGCTCAAAATCTTATCCAACTCCAGTCCTGGCTTGTCCACAATCCCGACTGGTCCTCTCGGTGGTTCCGCTCTCTCTGGATGATCAGCATCAAGTCTACATCTCTTCCTTAACTCATGTGAAAAAATGGATGCTTCATATGCATATGGTGTGGAAGCTCCAGCTCATAAGCGACTTCCCCCACTCTCTTCTTCACTAAAATGCACATCCCGTCTTCCTCGATCAGGCCATTTTTTCATTCTCCTTGCAGCTTCGTGCAAGCGCAACTGTGCCAATTCCAAGGTCTCATCCCAATCCTTCATGAACTTCTTCGCATGAGGACTCCTCAAAAAACCTCCTGTCACTACAGTATGCGGAGCAACCGGCATCTGTCCATTCACCAACTCAAATGGACTATACCCTGTTGTAGAACTCTTTTGAATATTGTAGCTAAACTGAGCAATATCCAAGAGTTCAGGCCAATTCTTCTGATCAGCCATCACATAATTTCTCAAGTAATCCTCCAGCAATGCGTTGATCCTCTCGGTCTGTCCATCTATCTGCGGATGGTAACTCGAACTCATCAACAACTCTGTCCCGACTAACTTGAACAATGTGGTCCAAAATCTGCCTGTAAATCGCGGATCTCTATCCGACACGATGCTTAATGGCATCCCCCAATACTTCACTATGTTCTTAAAGAACAACTCCGCAGTCCGCTTTGCTCCAAAAGGCATCTTTGTAGGAACAAAGACAACATACTTGGAAAAACGATCAACCACGACAATGACCCCATTATACCCCTGAACCTGTGGCAACTGAGAAATTTAGTCCATCGAGACACTCATCCATGGCCTTTCACGAATCGGTAAAGGTTGCAATAGTCCTCCTTGTCTCTGATTATCCGAATTGTCCTGCTGACAAATGATGCATGTATGTACATACTCCTCCACATATTCTCGCATCTTCTCCCAAAAGAATCCTCTCTCCAACAATGCCAAAGAACGACGCTGCCCTGGATGGCCAGCCCATGGTGAGTTGTGGCACTCCTTCAAAAGGTGCCTCGTGAGTCCGGATGACTTTGGAACATAGAGTCAGTTTCCAAAGAACAAGAACCCATCCCGTAGAAATAACTTTCGTGTCTTCCCCCCCTTTATCTGCTTCACTATATTCTACGCTAAAGTATCGGTTTCAACACTTTCCTTGAGCTTATTCTGCATCTCTTCTGACATCTGAATTCGACTCCTACTCCTCTCTGCCCGTTCTTCTCCTTCTAATGCTGCAAGTTGTCCCTTCCTGCTAAGGGCATCTGCTACCGCACTGTGCCTTCTTGGTCTATACTTGATAGTCATGTCGAATTCTGCCAAGAAGTCTTGCCAACGAGCTTGCTTCGCAGAAAGCTTCGGTTGTGATGCAAAATAACTTGATGCAACGTTGTTAGTCTTGACAACAAACGGCTTCCCAATCAGGTAATGCCTCCACACATGAAGACAGTGAATGATTGCAGTCATCTCCTTCTCATGAACCGGATACCTTCGTTCTCTATCCTACAACTTCTGACTCTCGTACGCCACCGGATGCCCATCCTGCATAAGAACCCCTCCTATGGCAAAATCCGAAGCATCAGTGTGTACCTCAAACGGTCTCTCGAAGTCAGGCAACTTCAATATCGGTGCTATAACCATCCTCTTCTTCAAGTCATCAAATGCCTTCTGACATTTATCCGTCCAATTCCACCTCTTGTCTTTCTTCAATAGGTTTATCAGTGCTGATGTTATCTTGGAGTACCCCTATACAAACTTTTGTTGATAGTTGGTCATGCCTAGAAACACCCTCATCTCATGGACATTCTTCAGTTCAACCCAGTCCTCGATCGCCTTCACTCTGCTCGGCTCCATCCGTATGTACCCTTGACCAAAATATGCCCAAGGAAAGGAATCTCAGTCTGAGCGAACACACACTTAGACTTCTTCAAGAACAACTGATTTGCCCTCAGTCCCTTGAACACCATCTCCAAGTGCTTCTTATGATCCTCCATGTTGTCACTGAATACCACTATATCGTCCAAGTACACTACTACAAACGAATCCAAGTATGGTCGTAGGACATCATTCATCAAAGTGAAAAACGTAGCAGGAGCATTACACAACCCGAATGGCATAACAAGGAACTCAAAGCTACCATACCTTGTTACTATCGCGGTCTTCTTCTCGTCTCCTTCAGCTATCCGCACCTGATAATACCCATGCCTCAAGTCCAGCTTGGAAAACACTCAGGTTTTCGCAAGCTTGTCAAAGCAATCAGCAGCACATGGCAAAGGATACATGTTCCTTACCGTCTGCTTGTTCAGTGCACAGTAATCACAGCACATCCATAGCTCATTCGAATCCTTCTTTTGCTGGAACAATACCGGAGCTCCATAAGGGGACCTGTCTGATGAACCCTGCATCAGTTAAATCCTTTAGCTGTCATTTGAATTCCTCCAACTCAGGTCCTGACAACCGATAAGGTGCTTTAGCTGAGGGTTGCTTTCCCGGCTCAAGCTCAATGCTATGGTCCACTGCACGCCTTGGTGGAAGCTTCTTCGGTAGCTCATCAGGCATCAAATTCGCATATTTGGTCAGCACCTCAGAAATCTCTGCTGGAACAGGCGTCCCCACTCCATCACCTTCAACTCCCTTGAACATCACCGCATATGTCTCCATATCTGACTCCTTCATAGCCTTCTCCAAACTTAGTGCCGAAACATGCTGCACCTTGACTTCCCTCCTTTGCCTATGAGTGGGCAAAGTCCAAGTTTCTGACTGCCCAACCAGCACCACCTCATCACAGAAGGGGACAATAATAGCCCTGTTGCCCTTCAAGAAATCCTGTCTGAGTATCATATCGAAGTCGTTCATCTCCATCACTGTGAAGTCCAACTGACCCTTCCAGTCTTTTATCTGCATAGGCACTTCGTGTGCCAAACCCACCACTTTAGCTCTAGAGTTCACTGCCTTGACTTCCACATTCGAGGGGAAGATCATCAGTCCAACCTCTTTTGCCAACCGTGTCGTCATGAAGTTATGAGTGGCCCCCGTGTCCACCAGAGCTTGAATGGTCTTGCCATGAACCATCAAGTCCACGAAACCCAGACTGTTCATCCACGGTTCTCCATAACTTTTCCCTGCATACATGTCTATTCTCTGCTTCTGTCGAGCATCGGCTTCACCCATTGTGAACCTGTTCTGATACCACCTGTCACGCCCCAATTCCTTTTTCGTTAAATTGGTCGAGTGCGGCGCTGCCTAAATAATTAACATCTTCCATTGTTAGCTTACTTTACGAACTACGCCTTAACATTCATCATTATGCATGAATAACATATTAATGTGCGAAATCCATTAATATTAGAACATCATAGAACAACAGCATAAACACATTCATATGCAAAGAGAATTCTTTTATTATATATGAATAATTTTTACTAGTGACTTGGAGCTTGGCTCCACCGGCGTTACAAGTCGAGCACCCACCCGTGCACGACCGCACGGTGGTCTCACCCTTCAACCGAATATACAACACAAATCTTTTTTCCGAGTCGGGCGGGCGTGCCCGTGCACGACCCACCGCCTAAACGCAACTCAAAACTCGTCCAATGCTCCAGCGGGCGGGCACCTTAGAATGCCCTCCACCCGCGCCTTCAATCGTGTGTGCAAACCCGTGCAGATCCCCTGGCGAGCAGGCGCATAGCCTGCACCTCGTTGCGGCTCTAACTCTTTTGCTCGCACCTTTTTCCTTGACCGAAGACCGAATGCTTGGTGATCGAATGAAAAGCTTCATCGCATAGTTTATATGTCGTCATGTGTGGAGGTCGCGCCCTCGGTCGACCCTCCGTTCACTCCACCAACTGCGTGTGTTCATTAAACATCTTGTCCTTTGTTAGGTCGGCCCGCCCATGGCGCGAGACCGCCCCACAATTCACCTTTGTGTCTGCCTTATGCCTCTTGGTCAGCTCGTGGACGAGCTCCCCCAACTCGCCCCTATAAACTTCGAATGCCAATTCGTCCACACAATAATATGTCATGCCTTTGGTCTTTCTCCGTGGTTCTTTTATGACTTAGTCGATTTCGCATGGTGGTGGAAGGCACGCCTGGTTGCCTATCAACCGCAGGACGTTACACCCAGGGTGGAAATTACGGATTCTATAGAGGTGTGGTGATTCTTCCAGATGAACTGACACCTGAAAATTTGGAATTTAATTTTAAATCATTGAGTAAATTAGTATAATGTTTAAGATTTCAATAGGTTAAGAATTTGATTCTATTATTTCTATAATGTTCCCTCCCTTTACGCTTTTCTATCCGATTTTTGTGTTTCATGTTATCATTATTTTATTTCATTTATCTTTTCATGACATTTCGCTTGTCCTTTTCCACTCTTGTCCTCCGTCCTGTACGCCTTTGCTGCGTGGCCAGTGGCCAGCCATGAAAATGGTTAATTTTAAGTGTCTCACATTGGTTATGCTTGAGGCTGATAATGATAAAGGGTTCACAAACGGAGGCTGGGATGCGGCATTTATCATGATCTCTATCGGATTCCAGGATGGATGATTTATTAGTCCCTGCCATCTGGCATCCGGCAGGGACTATAGTAATCGTTAGTAGCCGACTTAGCATTAGTTTAGAGTTTTCTTAGTCTGTTATACGACGCTTAGTATAAAGTCTGTGCGGTGTTCTCCCCAGATAACCAAAGTCTGATTCCCTGCTGAAGCTTTCCCATCTTATTTGGCCTCTTCCCGAGGCGGAAGAGGCCCGAACATAGGTTAAGTTGATATTTACACCCAGTTTCATTATGCCTGACCGTCAACGGTCTAGTGTTAATGCTAGCATTAATTCGTTAATCTGCTGGGGTATGCGAAACTTTCCTAAGGTTTCCTGTTCGCTGTTACAAGGTTGTGCATTGGCAACTGGTGCATGCGGTGGTTCAATCGCTGTTATTATAAGAGCGCCGTCCATCAAACATTACATCAAATATTACAGTTCAAGTCTGCCGGTTTCAGCAAAGGCGTAAAAGAGTAAAGGGTTAGTGCCCGGTAACAACCTGAACCTGGTCATGTCGCTGCGCTGGAGATTGGATGAAAACGCCAGTGGTTGGGCTAGCTCTGGTAGTAGCTTTCTGTCTAGCTCACGAGAGTTGCTTTCAGGTATGGCGGCCTCTATGAACTACCCCTTTAATTTAGTTACTTTTTCACCTGCTAGAAGAACTAGATCTGGTAGCGGAGCCCTGTATCTTCACCTTCTTTCAGACAGGATTTCATATTAATTTCATATTAGTGGAGCTGCTTGCTGCTTTTGAAATAGATCTTGCTAGGAATAAAGGGCATATGAAAAACTTTCCTAGGCTGGGGCGAGTCTTACATCCGACTGGCACTGGTTCTACCCACAACTCCATTTTCAGAGATCTCATGATGCTGGAAAATCAATTGCCGCTCTTTCTTTTGCAAAATCTTTTGGAGTTGCAATTGGGTTCTAGAGCCAAGGCAGAAGAGAGGCTGTCGAGCTTGTTGAGGCTTGTGTGCCAAGAATTATCACCTTTCAGCTTCAAATTGCCCGAGGATTCAAAGCTCCATATAAACGAGAAAGGGCATGTGCTTGAGGTGCTGTATTACGCTATCGTCCCTGCTTCCAGCAATCAAAATTTAACTTCAACTGAGGAGGGGAAAGATACGGCTGATACAGAGAACATGTCAACCGTTACACAGGCTTTCAGTTTGCTGTGGAAGACTTTGTCCTCTATTAAGGTAGGTCCCTTTCGATTTCTTACAGATTTGCCTCGGCGATTGCTGAACGGGAGGCCTCTGCAATTTCTGATGAAGTTGCCCTTACATCTTCTTTCTATTATTGGGAATCTGCCTGCTCTGAGTGCTCTGAAGAAACCCTTGTCTCTTTTTGTCGATCAAGATGAGATGAAATCTGAGGAGGAGGATGCAGAGGGAGCCGAAAAGGGGGAGGGCCAAGAATCCACCGAAAAGATCATACCGCCCACACGAGACGAACTAGCTATTCCATCCGTGGCCGCTTTATCCTCTGCGGGAGTCAAATTCGTTGCTACGGACGGCGACCTCACCACAATACAATTTGATGAGAAGACTGCCACGATTTACCTCCCCAAAGTAAGGTTGGATGCCAACACGGAGGTAATCTTGAGAAATCTGGTGGCATTTGAATCTTCTGCGGCTCCGGGTGCGCTGGTTTTCACACGATACACCGATTTCATAAACGGGATGATCGACAGCGAAGAAGATGTTAGATTGCTGAAAGAGAGTTTCTGAATGAACGTGTATTCGGGTCGTGGAAATTCCTTTCTCTGGTAGCTGCAGCGATACTTTTGGCGGTGATACGGAATGTTTTTCTAGCAACTGAAGAGGGATTTATGTCTCTTGTGACAAATGCTTGGTCCACAAAACCACAGCTTGCAGCAGTTGGTTCTTGCTGTTTAGTTGGTCTTGTGTACGAGAAGACACTTTACGTTGCTAACATGTGGCCACGTTTCTTTGTGCATGCTTCTAACCGGCATATTCACTTTACTAATAATTTTAATGAACTTCAATTTATGTTTAAATATAATAAATTACTTGGTTGAAAAATAACACGGTTAATAGACGGCCAATTAATTCTTGTCTTCTTGATACAAACAGCTCACATATTGTCTTCTGAATGATCTGAAGAAATTTGACGGGCAATCCCTTTTCGATTTGGGTCATCCTCTGCTGAATCGTGTAACTGAGAGTTTCGTGAAAGCTGCAGGGGTGAGTCCTAATTAAAGCCAACACTTCTTCTTTAAAAGTTCTGTATCTATATGCTCTGTTCTTACCAGAGAGCTGAAAGTGACTTTAATGGCAGATTGGAGCAGTGCAGGCTGTATCCAGGGATTCTTATTGCACAGCAGCTGAAGGTCCTGTCACTCTCTATCTATCTCCGTGATTTTTAAAAACGAGACAAGTTTGATATGTTATAGTTGTTCAACAAACGGATTTGTTAGGAGAATTTGATGAAAACTCGGTGGTTTGTATGTTGGCTATTTTGAATGCAGGGTTTGAGAAGAAAAATACTCCAGAAATTGGTAGGCAGAGAAGGCAAACCCGTTTTCCTAATTTGGAAGGTGAGCATGAAAAATGCTATTTGAATTCTTAAATAAGAGAAGGTTCCATAGTTTGCTGAATTTCTACATGACAAAAAGTAACATCAGTGTTGTGGCATCCATCACAGGAGAGACATACAAGAAGTCTTTGGAGACTCTGGTACAGTTTCTTTCTCTATGCTTATGCTTCCTAAACAAATTGCGAATATTTATGTTATGAGATGCTAAGCCAGGAATCCAACACAATCAAACCGTGTAGGGATTGATTAATATTCATGTTCCAGCACCACGCAAATTGAACAATACTTCTCTTGAAGTCTGATCGTATTGGATAACACTTTCATAGATTGAGGTGATCTTAATAGGATAACATATTTTTGTTTACATCTTGGAGAGACCCAGTAGGAGATATTAGGATGTAAGCAAAGTCACAATTGGGTATTTTTGATATTTGTAAATTTTTTTGTCTTCTAGCCAAGAATCCTATAAACACCGTTCTCGGCCCTATCTACTAAACATGGCCTCCATATCAGGGGACTTTCTCCACATATTGACCTTCCAAGTTCCCATATTACTAGCAATAGGATTACAATGTTGACAGACAATAGAACTATTTAATGGAGTAAAAAATTACATAAAAATTTGCTCAAAAATATCTATTTAAAGCTTAGCAGTGAAGTTCTAAAACTTCCCCAATCTAAGGGCAGAGACACAAACAAACAGCTCACGTCACAGGGCTCAACCAGCATATGGTTGAACATAAATGGTCTTTTGGATTTGTACTTTTTCAACCTCTTCAATTGCTTGGTATGGTAATAGAAAATCTGTTTGTGGTCATGTGCCTTGTACCTTATTTCATAACAAGTTCACATCACAGGGCTCAAGCAACCACGCATATGGCATATGGTTGAAGATGCTCTGTGGGATTCGTACTTTTCCAAGATCTTTTTTCAATTGATTAGTACGATAATTTGTAATCTGCTTGTGCCTATATGCCTTGTGTTGTTTTCATAATTGAATTCCTAGCACATAGTCCAACCTTTCTAAAGGGAAAAGACAACAAACTTACATCACATGGCTGAAGCAGCTTTATATTGTTATGCATAGATGTTCTTTTGGATTTTTTACTTTTTCAACCACTTGTTTCAATGGCTTGGTATGATAATCTGTTATTTGTTTGTTCACATATGCCTTGTGTCTTATTCTCATAAGTGAAATTCTAAAACACCCTTAGTCCAACTCTTTTAGTCCAGGAAAAATACGACAAACAACCAGCTCACATCACAATGGTTGAGCATAGATGCTCTTTTGGATCTGTACTTTTCTCAACCTCTTGTTTCAATTGCTTGGTATGATAATATATAATCTGTTTGTGCCTATATTTCTTATGCCTGTTTTTCACAATTGAAGTTCTCAAACATCATAAATTCATGGGTTGAGTCTTTTTCTGGGTCTAGCATATGCTCTGCGGTGTCATTATCCCCCATTGCTTGTATTTTCAGAAAGTAGCATGGTAACCATTGATCATTTTGAGGTGAATTTTTGTCACTGTAATTCCAAGGTAGATTCATTTTGTGCGATTGATTGACGTAAGGTGCTAACAATTCTAAAAATTGCCACTATCTTCAATACTAAGATGATGTCCACAATTTTGATTAATATAACCTTCCTGAACGTTGATGCAAGTTAAATTAGGTTAGCTTAACATAAAGGTCATGGAAGAAACCCCAAGTCAAATTTATGTTGGGGTAGTGGTAGGATGAATGGTGAGGAAACGGATTGCTCTGTGTAGTTCAACAGTATTGGGGTATAGAGATCTGTTATTTTCCAATTCTGGGGTGAACATAAAGCAGGAAGAGGGTTTGCTAGCCTTTAACAGTGCTGAGAACATTGTTCAGATGTAGTGTATTTAAAACCACCATGTGAAGAAATATGGATGCATTTTAGGGTATACATGAAATTTGAATGCTGCTCAAACCACGGGTTAACTCTATGGCCTGGACTCTGTCTGATATCTTTGGTTTACTCGTCTCTCATAAGATCAAGGGAATTTGCAATTCATCTAAATCCATGGTCTTCATCGGGCATAAAATATTTCTTCTTTAGCTCTGTAGGAGTGGGTTTGATCTGGTAGTTCATGGCTATATGTGCCACTGCCAATTGGTAGTTACAGGACTCCGATTGCTGTATCAGTTGCAGATGCAACATAGCATAAACAATAGTTGAAATGGTTTGGCTGAGGAGCTCAAGCTTAATGTGTTTCCTTTGGTTCATATCTTCTCTAAATATCCCTTTCAGAACGAACTTTTCAACTTTGTAGTTGAATTTCTTATCTATTAGTGCGTGGTCTTAACAAATTATCCATAGAAATTTAGATCTTAGTTCTGTATTGTGGGTACATTTGTTGTGGTTGAGGTCCATATACAGTAGTCCATGTAAGTGTTGCAACTCATCGATTGAACTTCTGATCCCTCAGTGTGATAAGTACAATCATAAGCTATACTTGCCGGGATGCTACACCCTTCTTTTGTTAACACATAGAATCTGTCCTTTCTTTCATTAACTGAAGAGATTTGTATTATGTGAATTGCATTCTCCATGTCTCTGTTTTTTATTGCTTGAAATTCTGGACTCTACATCTCCTATCAAGGAATTTTTTGTTGTTTCATCTTAGCTCATTTTCTTGCTTTTGGCATTTTGAGGGTTTTTAAAGGGATTATTTTGACTGATTTTCTCATTTGTAAACTGGACCTCAGGTTGAGTGCACCATTCCTAAAGATGATGGAACTTTAGCCTCATATGTAGGCTTTAGGGTGCAACATGACAATGCACGGGGACCCATGAAGGGAGGGATACGCTACCATCCAGAGGTGAGTTTATGATCACTGATATGTAGTAACTGCTAACGATTGGCAATATCTGCATGCAAGATCTTTTATGTCCTATTAAGGCAACTACATCTATGGTTGAGTTACTTGATGTTACATCTATCTCTAGTTTGATGTTTTGGAAACATATATGGCTGTTGCAGATGCAACATAGCATAAACAATAGTTGAAATGGTTTGGCTGAGGAGCTCAAGCTTAATGTGTTTCCTTTGGTTCATATCTTCTCTAAATATCCCTTTCAGAACGAACTTTTCAACTTTGTAGTTGAATTTCTTATCTACTAGTGCGTGGTCTTAACAAATTATCCATAGAAATTTAGATCTTAGTTCTGTATTGTGGGTACATTTGTTGTGGTTGAGGTCCATATACAGTAGTCCATGTAAGTGTTGCAACTCATCGATTGAACTTCTGATCCCTCAGTGTGATAAGTACAATCATAAGCTATACTTGCCGGGATGCTACACCCTTCTTTTGTTAACACATAGAATCTATCCTTTCTTTCATTAACTGAAGAGATTTGTATTATGTGAATTGCATTCTCCATCTCTCTGTTTTTTATTGCTTGAAATTCTGGACTCTACATCTCGTATCAAGGAATTTTTTGTTGTTTCATCTTAGCTCATTTTCTTGCTTTTGGCATTTTGAGGGTTTTTAAAGGGATTATTTTGACTGATTTTCTCATTTGTAAACTGGACCTCAGGTTGAGTGCACCATTCCTAAAGATGATGGAACTTTAGCCTCATATGTAGGCTTTAGGGTGCAACATGACAATGCACGGGCAACTACATCTATGGTTGAGTTACTTGATGTTACATCTATCTCTAGTTTGATGTTTTGGAAACATATATGGCTGTGTGTGCACTGAAATTGCTATAATGGAAACCTAATATGGCTTTCTTCTTGTTTAATATCGAGCAATATGGGAAGTATAAAGCACAAGGAAAATTATGAATCTTACTTCCTTTTTAAGTTAGTAGTACTTTGAGCTATTAACATAACCCTTTTTGCAATTCATCCAGTTTGCAACAATCATTTCAGAGAATGCTATAAATAATCTATTTATCGCTGGGGTATGCAGGTTGACCCAGATGAGGTAAATGCCTTAGCACAACTAATGACATGGAAGACTGCTGTAGCTAACATACCATATGGGGGAGCAAAGGGTGGTATTGGTTGCGACCCACGGAGTTTAAGTTTCAGTGAGTTAGAAAGGCTTACTCGTGTCTTTACTCAGAAGATCCATGATTTGATTGGAGTCCACATAGATGTTCCAGCACCTGACATGGGAACTAATTCACAGGTCTTTTCCATGATTCCTATTCAAAGAGTTAGATTTATTAGCTCCGAGATTTAATACATATTTCTTCAATATCCACTATGCTTACATGGTTGATGTGAACAGACAATGGCCTGGATATTAGACGAGTATTCAAAATTCCACGGATACTCACCTGCAATTGTTACTGGAAAACCTGTTGTAAGTATATAAATCTTTATTCCAAAAGACCTCACCAACCTCTTGAGTGTATAATTTACATAGCTTTTTGATGTTAGAAAGATTCTTTTGTGATGGATAGGATCTAGGTGGATCCCTTGGCAGGGATGCTGCAACTGGTAGAGGTGTTATGTTTGCAACAGAAGCTTTATTAGCTGAGTATGGTAAAAGCATCTCAGGTCAACGTTTTGTAATCCAGGTAGATTGTTTTTCTCTTCAGCCTTTACTGTGAATGTAAGTCTAGCCGCATAAAAAAAACACCATCTTGCTTGCCTTTCTTTGAATTTACTAGTTGCACTAATTGCATCAAAGAAACTCATTACCATGCTTTTGCTTTACTCAAAGGATATCTATGGACACTAAATGAAATGAAATTGGCTGCATAAATATGGCAATAACATCAATTCGAGGGGATTGGAACCATTACAGACTGAAATACATTCTTGAACCAAAACCTCTCTGACCTTTTCAGGGTTTTGGAAATGTCGGTTCCTGGGCAGCTGAACTTATCCATGAAAAGGGTGGAAAGATTGTAGCAGTTAGTGACATTTCAGGAGCTATAAAGAACAGCAATGGCCTTGACATTCCAGCTTTAATGA